>SJYX01005407.1:7257-37492 GCA_006410675.1 Oreotragus oreotragus
TTTTATAGTTTCTGGTCTTACGTTTAGATCTTTAATCCATTTTGAGTTTATTTTTGTGTGTGGTGTTAGAAAGTGATCTAGTTTCATTCTTTTACAAGTGGTTGACCAGTTTTCCCAGCACCACTTGTTAAAGAGATTGTCTTTACTCCATTGTATATTCTTGCCTCCTTTGTCGAAGATAAGGTGTCCATATGTGTGTGGATTTATCTCTGGGCTTTCTATTTTGTTCCATTGATCTATATTTTTGTCTTTGTGCCAGTACCATACTGTCTTAATGACTGTGGATTTGTAGTAGAGCCTGAAGTCAGGCAAGTTGATTCCTCCGGTTCCATTCTTCTTTCTCAAGATGCTTTGGCTATTCGAGGTTTTTTGTATTTCCATAAAAATCTTGAAATTATTTGTTCTAGTTCTGTGAAAAATACCGTTGGTAGCTTGATAAGGATTGCATTAAATCTGTAGATTACTTTGGGTAGTATACTCATTTTCACTCTATTGATTCTTCCAATCCATGAACATGGTATATTTCTCCATCTATTAGTGTCCGCTTTGATTTCTTTCATCAGTGTTTTATAGTTTTTGATATATAGGTCTTTAGTTTCTTTAGGTAGATAGAGTTTTCTATGTAAAGTAATATGATCTGTAAACAGTGAGAGTTTTACTTCTTCTCCAGTCTGGATTCTTTTATTTCTCTCATTTCTCTGATTGTTGTGGCTTAGTCTTCCAAAACTATGTTGAATATTAGTAGTGAGAATGTGCATGCTTGACTTGTTCCTAAACTTAGAGGAAATGATTTCAGTTTTACACCACTGACAAAAATGTCCACTGTGAGTTTGTTGTATATGGCCTTTTATACCTTGAAGTAATTTCCTTCTATGCTTATTTTCTGGAGGGTTTTAATCATAAATGGGTATTGAATTTTGTTAAAGGCTTTCTCTACACCTATTGAGATGATCATATTGTTTTTATCTTTCAGTTTGTTAATATCGTGCATCACATTGACTGAATTGCATACACTGAATAATCCTTACATCCCTGGGATAAAGACCACTTGATAAATATATATGATCCTTTTAATGTTTTGTTGGATTTTGTTTGCTAGAATTTCATTGAGGATTTTTTTCATATATTTCTTCAGTGATACTGGCCTGTCATTTTCTTTTCTTTTCTTTTTTTTGTGGTATCTTCGACTGGTTTTGGTATCAAGGTGGTGGTGGCCTTCTAGAATGAGTTTTGGAGTTTTTCTTTCTCTGCAATTTTCTGGAAGAGTTTAAGAAGAATAGATGTTAGCTCTTCTCTAAACTTTGGGTGAAATCGCTGGTTGGATAGCATCACTGACTCAGTGGACATGAGTTTGAGCAATCTCTGGGAGATAATGAAGGATAGGGAAGCCTGGAGTGCTGTAGTCCATGGATTGATTGAGAATTGGACAAGACTTGGCAACTGAACAACAACAACCACAACTTTTGGTAGAATTAGCCTATGAAGCCAGGGCTTCTGTTTGTTGGAAGATTTTTTTTTTTTTAATTACAGTTTCAATTTCCATGCTTGTAATTGGTCTTTGTTTGTAATTTTTGATGTCTTGCTTTTCTCAGTTGTAAGGCAATTCTTCTTGTACTGAATGGAGATGATGATTGGGTAGTTTGATTTTGATTTACCTTAATTTGTATCTCTTTATAGTCTGAGACTTAAGGGAAGACGTTATCTTGTTAGAACTCCCATACTGGAAATTCCTCTGAATTTTGGATTTTCTTTATAGTGTGTAGTGAGTTACTCATCAAGTCAACTTTTATTAATTTATCCTAAAGTAACAAACGAATCCACATGTTCTTGTCTTACATTGATAACAGTTTTCGTTTTCATTTATATTACAGACCAGCTGCAGATAAGCTGCTTCATATGTATTCTGCATTCTGAAGCATATAATTAAGGTGGGGCTCTTATATAGGAATTGGAATTCTAGTAAAACAGCTATAGAAGAGATAGACGAACCATTGAATGGTTCTTATAGTTACTACTCCAAAATCTGTCCACTTCTGCTCATCTTTCATTGGCCAAATCAAGTCAAATGGATTTGCTTACCATTAAGATATCAAGGCTTAGTGTAACCTCACATGGAGAATTGGTTAATGTTAACACTATCATTTTGTGACACTTTTCTATAATTATTATTGTTTTTCAAATTTAGCACATGCTGTTGATTCAAAAGCAATCTGGAGGGAAGATGTGGGGGGGGAGGTGGGAGGGGGGTTCATGTTTGGGAGTTCGTGTAAAAAAATAAATAAATACAAAAAAAAAAAAAAAAATTACTCTTGCCTGGAAAATCCCATGGACGGAGGAGCCTGATAGGCTGCAGTCCATGGGGTCGTGAAGAGTTGGACACAACTGAATGACTTCACTTTCATACATTGGAGAAGGAAATGGTAACCCACTCCAGTGGGCTGGAGAATTCCATAGACAGGGGAGCCTGATGGGCTACCATCTATGGGGTCACATAAAGTTGAACATGACTGAAGTGACTTAGCAACAGCAGCAGTTCTGTGAAGAATACCATTGGTAGTTTTTTAGGGATTACACTGAGTCTATGGTTTGCTTTGGGTACAGTAGTCAGTTTCCCAATATTGATTCTCCCAATCCAAGAACATGGTGTATCCCTTCATATTTTTTTTTCATCCGTTATTTCTTTCATCGGTTTCTTTTTTTTTAAATTAATTAATTAATTAATTTATTTTTTTAATGGAAAATACATGTTTTATTTCTATGCTTTTTTTTTTGTATTTACTTATTTTTTTACACGAACTCCCAAACATGAACCCCCCTCCCACCTCCCACCCNAAAAAAAAGAAAAAAAAAGGAGAAAAGCAAAAGGCAAAAGAGAAAAGAAACACATACCAATCTGAATCCAGAGTTCTACAGGTAGCAAGAAGAGATTTTTAAAAAGCCTTTCTTAGTGATCAGTGCAAAGATATAGAGGAAAACAATAGAATGGGAAAGACCAAAGATCTGCTTAAGAAAATAATAGGTAGGGAAGGATAGTTTCATGCAAAGATGGGCCAAATAAAATACAGAAATGGCATGGACCTAAGAGAAGAAGAATATATTAAGAAGAGGTTGAAAGAATATATAGAAGAACTATACAGAAAGGAGGGAGGGAGGATTTTAATTCTGCGGCTGCAGTCAAGTTCCATAGTGATTTTGGAGCCCAACAAAATAAAATCTGCCACTGTTTCCACTTTTCCCTCATCTATATGCCTTGAAGTGGTGGGACTGGATGCCATGAATGTTGAGTATCTTTTTGTGAATAGTTTTTTGAATGTTGAGTTTAAGCTAGGTTTTTAATAGCCTCTCCTCATCGAGAGGCTCTTTAGTTCTTCTTTGCTTTCTGCTATTATGGGGGCATCATCTTCATATTAGTGGATGTTGATACTTCTCCCAGCAATCTTGATTCCAGCTTAGGATTTATCCAGACCAGTATATTGGATGATGTATCCTACATATAAGTTAAATAACCAGAGTGACAATGTATACCTTGTCATGCCCCTTTCCCAATTTTAAATCTTTCAGTTGTTCCATGTTTGATTCTAACCGCCGTTTTTTGACCTACATACAGACTTGTTAGGAGAAAGGTAAGGTGATCTGGTATTCCCATTTCCTTAAGAATTTTCCACAGTTTGTTGTGGACCACACAGTGAAAGGCTTTAGCATAGTCAATTAAGGAGATGGAAACGTTTTTCTGGGATTCCCTTGCTTTCTCTATTATCCAATGTATGTTGGCAATTTGATCTCTGTTTCCTCAAACCAGTTCGTATAGCTGGAAGTTCTCAGTTCATGTACTGTTGAAATTTAGCTTGAAACATATTGAGCATTACCTTGCTAGCAAGTGAGATGAGCACAATGGCATAATAGGTTGAATAATTTTTGGAATTGCCTTTTTTTTTTTGGATTGGAATGAAACCTTATCTTTTCCAGCACTGTGGCCACTAATGAGTTTTCCAAATTTGCTGACATATCGAATGCAGCATATTTACAGCCTCATTCTTTAGGAATTTTAAGCAATTCAGCTGGAATTTCATCACCTTCCCTAGCTTTTCTTGTTGTGATGCTTCCTAAAGCCCATTTGACTTCATACTCCAATATATCTGTCTTTATGTAAGTGACCCCAGCATCATCCCTATCGCAGTCATTATGACCATTTTTGTATAGTTCTTCTGTTGATTCTTGTCACCTCTTCTTAATCTCATCTGCTTCTCTAAGGTCTTTGAATTTTCTGTCCTTTTGTGCCCATATTTGCATGAAGTGTTCCTCTGGTATCTCCACTTTCCTTGAACAGATCTATACTCTTTACAATTCTATTGTTTTCCTCTAATTCTTGCACTATTCACTTATGAAGACGTTCTTATCTCTCCTTGCTATTCTCTGGAAGTCTGCATTCCATTCAGTATATCTTTCCCTTTCTCCTTTGCCTTTCACTTCTCTTATTTTCTCAGCTACTTTTAAGCCCTCCTCAGACAACCACTTTGCCTTCTCATATTTGTTTTTCTTGAGGATGGTTTTGATGACCACCTCCTGTTCAATGTTACAAGGCTCCATCCATAGTTCTTCAGGCTAACAGACCTAATCCCTTAAATCTATTTTTCATCTCCACTATATAATCATAAGGGATTTCATTTAGGTCATAGCTGAATGTTCTAGTTCTATTTTTCCTTACTTTCTTCTATTTAAATATGAATATTGTTTGCTTCTGCCTAAGCATTGCTTCCAGATCACCACCCACCACTCCCAGTGGGTGTGAAGCAAAAACACACAATTTGAGTACTGTTACCCTGGGATTGTGCTTGGTTTTTCACATGCTTAGCTGTATGAGCTTGATCAAGTCTCTTAACCTCAGTTTTCTCATGTGGAAAATGGACATCATGATGATGATTCTACCTTCTAAATTGCATGTGTGCTGCAAAGAGCAAATGGCCCTGAGAGGGTTTGCTGAGCTCCTGAGTCTGGAACAAATATGAATTATTCTGCCACATTGGAGAGGAAATCTTCTGTTTAGAGATTATGGCTGCCATCCCCAAGCCTAAATATTGATTCAAGCCAGATGACATCTATTTCTGAACCCTGACCCAGAACTCTGACTGAGCCGATGTTTCTGTTTTCTGAGCTTACACAAGAGCTAATGATTACTTACTCAGATTACTCCCTTCCTCACCCTTACCAGTCAGCCTTCCTTGTCAACTACTGCCATGAAATCACACTGCAAGGAAAATCGTAAAAGTTCTTGCTCTCTTGTCAGTTTCCCACATCTCCAGCATAGCAACAAGTAGCTGTTATGGCTATTTGTCATAGCAACAACTATGGCTACTTGTACAGTCCAATCTCAGCCTGTTAAATTAATCTTTCCCCGTTTAGCCCTTCATGTTTAAATTACCTACAGTTGCCTTAGTAACCTTCCTATGCTTGCTGTTTAATGTCGAAATATGTGTGGACCTCATCTAGTTTTCTTTCCCAATCATAATTTCAACCATGCAAATAAGTAACCAAGCATTTAGTCATCTAAGTACCTACAGGGATTGACAAAAGCAAATTACCCTTCATGCATTTCTTGATTGCCCCCAAAACACCAGTGAAGTGATCTGCTGAAACAATGTAATACGTTGACATGTACACTCTAGAAGGCAGATGTTTTTCTCTGGATTTGTTTTCCATCTAGTGCAGAATGTCTACCATAAGCCTGACCCTCCAGCAGCTGGTCACCTAATTTTTGCAGACTCAGCCCACTCCATATCCCTTCACATCCCTCAGTAAAATCGAGAGAATAGACTCAGTCAAAGTTCTCACTCCTGCAGAAAACAGTTTTTTGTTTTTTGTTTGTTTTTTTTTTTTTTTTTTTTTTTTTTAGAAAACAACATTTAGTAACACATTCAGAATCTGGTGCTCCTTGCCTTGGATTCAAGGACCTGCACCAGAGGATGGGAAGCCTCCCCTTCCACCTAAATCTTTCACCACTCCCACCAGAGTCACAGTCTTGACTGGACCCCAAAGACTTCTGCCTGCTCCCTGATGTTTTCTGTACATTAGTTCAGTTCAATCTGTCAGTCATATATCATGGGGTGCAGCATGCCAGGTTTCCCTGTCCATCACCAACTCCCGGAAATAGCTCAAACTCATGTTCATCAGGTCGGTGATGCCACCCAACAATTTCATCTTCTGTCTTCCCCTTTGCCTTCTGCCTTTAATCCTTCCCTGCATCAGGGTCTTTTCTAATGAGTCAGTTCTTCCCATCAATTGGCCAAAGTATTGGAGGTTCAGCTTCAGCATCGGTCCTTCCAATGAAGATTCAGGACTTATTTCCTTAACATGGACTGGTTGGATCTTCTTGCAGTCCAAGGGATTCTCAAGAGTCTTCTCCAACACCACAGTTTAAAATCATCAATTCTTGATACTCAGATTTCTTTACGGTCCAACTCTCACCTCTACTCACGATTTCTGGTAAAACCATAGCTTTGAGTACACAGACCTTTGCTTGTAAAGTAATGTCTCTGCTTTTTAGTATGCTGTCATGTTTTTCATAGCTTTTCTTCCATGGAGCTAACATCTTTTTCTTCACAACAGCGGTCGCTATCTACAGTGATTTTAGAGCCCAGGGAAATAAAGTATGTCACTGTTTTCATTGTTTTGCCAGGTATCTGCCATGAAGTGATTGAACTGGATGCCATGATCTTCATTTTTTGATCTGTATATACCACATCAAGAGCATCTAAAGAAAAAATAAATGCAAAAAGGCAAAATGATTGCCTGAGGAGGCCTGACAAAGAAGTTAGAAAATAAGAGAAGCAAAAGGCAAAGGAGAAAAAAAGACATATCCATCTGAATGCAGATTTCCAAAGAATAGCAAGAAGTGATTTAAAAAAAAAAACAAAAAGCCTTCCTAAGTGATCAGTGCAAAGAAATAGAGGAAAACATTAGAATGAGAAAGACAAGAGATCTCTTCAAGAAAATTAGAGATAGGGAGGGAATGTTTCAGGCAAAGATGGGCACAATAAAAGAGAAACATGGGATGGACTTAACAGAAGCAGAATATATTAGGAAGAGGGTGAAAGAATACATGGAAGAACTGCACAAAAAAGATATTGATGACCCAGATAACACTGCTGGTGTGGTCACTCACCTAGAGCTAGACAATCCTGAAATGCGAAGTCAAATGGGTCTTCAGAAGCATCACTACAAACAAAGCTATTGGAGGTGATGATGGTACTGCAGTAGAGCTATATCAGATCCTAAAAGATGATGCTGTTAAAGTGCTGCACTCAATATGCCAGCAAATGTGAAAAACTCAGCAGTGGCCACAGGACTTTGGAAAGGTTGTTTTCCTTGCAATCCCCAAAAAAAGGTGATTTCAAAGAATGTTCAACTACCACACAGTTGCACTCATCTCAGATGCTACCAAAGCAATTTCTCTAAGCAAGTCTTCAACAGTACATGAACTGTGAAATTCCATATGTTCAAGCTCGATTTAGAAAAGGCAGAGGAACCAGAGATCAAATTGTCAACATTCGTTGGATCACAGAAAAAGCAAGAGATTTCTAGAAAAACAACTACTTCTGCTTTATTGACCATGCAAAAGCCTTTGACTGTGTGGATCGCAACAAACTGGAAAGCTTACAGAGATGGGAAGACCAAACCATCTTACCTGCCTTCTGAGAAATCTGTATGCTGGTCAAGAAGCAACAGATAGAACTAAACATGGAACAGCAGACTGGTTCCAAATCAGGAAAAGAGTACATAAAGGCTGTATATTGTCACTTTGCTTATTTTACTTATATGCAGAGTACATCACGTGATATGCTCAACTGGATGAAGCACAAGCTGGAATCAAGACTGCTGGGAGAAATATCAATAGCCTCAGATATGCAGAAGTCACCACCCTCACAGCAGAATTTGAAGAGGAACTAAAGAACCTCTTGATAAAGTGAAATAGGAGAGTGAGACATCTGGTTTAAACTTCACATTCAGAAAATAAAGATTATGCCATTTGGTCCCAACATTTCATGGCAAATAGATGGGGAAACAATGGAAACAGTGAAATACTCTATTTTGGGGGGCTCCAAAATCACTGCAGATGATGACTGCAGCCATAAAATTAAAAGATGCTTGCTCTTTTGAAGAAAAACTATGAAAAACCTATACAAATTTTTTAAAAGTAGAGAGATTACTTTGCTGAAAAAGTTCAGTATAATTAAAGCTATGATTTTTCCAGTTGTCATGTATGAATGTTACAGTTGGACCACAAAGAATGGTGAGTGATGAAGAATTGATGGTTTTGAACTGTGGTGGTGGGCAAGACTCTTGAGAGTCTCTTGGACTGCGAGGAGATTCACCCAGTCATCCTAAAGGAAATCAAACCTGAATATTCACTGGAAGGACTGATGCTGAAATTGAACCTCCAATACTTTGGCCAACTGATGTGAAGAACTGGCTCATTAGAAAAAAAAAAAAAAAAAAACCCGTTACTGGGAAAGATTGAAGGCAGGAGGAGAAGAGGTTGACAGAGGATGAGATGGTTCGATGGAATCGCCAACTCAATGGACATGAGTTTGCCCAAGCTCCAGAGTTGGTGAAGAACAGCAAGCCCTGTCGTGCTCCAGTCCATGGGATTGCAGAGACGGACATGACTGAGCAACTGAACTGAACTGAACATAGCACATAGCAAATACTATTTGTAATCGGCATGTTTTTCCAGCAAGACTGGAGCTTCCTAATGCCCCAACATATATCCCCAATCAAGTTTGCACCCATGCACTTAAGTCATTGCCTAGCATTCACAAGGCATTCAGTGAGTTCTGGTTGTAGGGGGACCTCCATTTTAGTCGACATAAAGAAGTAAAGGACACATTTATCCTCCTGTCTCATATAATTCCAAAGTAGAAAAAACAAATGAAAGAGCATTGTTTTACATCAAACATCTGGCAGAAGAGAATGGATTCCTGAGTCAGGGAGCAAGCAAGGAGAGTTCTACAATTGCCTCAACTCTAGAAATAGTTTCCAACACATACATGGAAGTTGTATCTAGGCAGAGACAAACAGTCTCCCCAAGAAGAGAGATTTATGACTCTATGTAGTTAGAGTTCAGGAGAGAGCTACATACAGAGAACTGTAGGAAGATACATGTGATACGTTTCCAGGTTTCAGCAGAGCTGATAGTACTGGTCTGAGTTATAGGAAACAATCCTTGAGTTTCAAATTGCACCAAGTCTAATTGTGTCCCCACCACCAGTGTGGAAATTACTCATTTCTTCATCTTTAAATTTATTTACTTTAATTTGAGGCTAACTAACTATGTTACAATATTGTATTGGTTTTGAAATACATTAACATGACCCACCACACGTGTACACGGGTTCCTCATCCTGTACCCACCTTCCACTTCCCTCCCCATACCATCTCTCTGAGTCATCCCAGTGTACCAGCACCAAGCATCCTGTATTGCATCAAACCTGGACTAGTGATTCATTTCACATATGATAATATACACGTTTCAATGCCATCCTCCCAAATAATCCCACCCTTGCCCTCTGCCACAGAGTCCAAAAGAGAGTTATATACATCTGTGTCTCTTTTGCTGTCTTGCATACAGGGTTATTACCATCTTTCTAAATTCCATGTATATGCATTCAGTTCAGTTCACTTGCTCAGTCGTGTCTGAATCTTTACAACCCCATGAATTGCAGCATGCCAGGGCTCCTGGTCCATCACCAACTCCCAGAGTTCACTCAAGCTCACATCCATCTTTCCAGTGATGCCATCCAGCCATCTCATCCTCTGTCATCTCCTTCTCCTCCTGCCCCCAATCCTGCCCAGCATCAGAGTCCTTTCCAATGAGTCAAATCTTCCCAAGAGGTGGACAAAGTACTGGAGTTTCAGCCTCAGCATCATTCCTTTCAAACACCCAGGGCTGATCTCCTTTAGAATGGACTGGTTGGATCTCCTTGCAGTCCAAGGGACTCTCAAGAGTCTTCTCCAACACCACAGTTCAAAAGCATCAATTCTTCGGTGCTCAGCTTTCTTCACAGGCCAGCTCTCACATCCATACATGACCACAGGAAAAACCGTAGCCTTGACTAGATGGATCTTTGTTGGCAAAGTAATATCTCTGCTTTTCAATGTGAAATGCATTTCATCTAAGCTGGTCATAACTTTCCTTCCAATGAGTAAGCGTCTTTTAATTTTATGGCTGCAGTCACCATCTGCAGTGATTTTTTAGCCCCCCAAAATAAACTCTAACACTGTTTTCACTGTTTTCCCATCTATTTCCCATGAAGCGATGGGACCAGATGCCGTGATCTTCATTTTCTGAATGTTCAGCTTTAGGCTAACTTTTTCACTCTCCTCTTTCACTTTCATCAAGAGGCTTTTTAGCTCCTCTTCACTTTCTGCCATAAGGGTGGGCATATCTGAAGTTATTGATATTTCTCCCACCAATCTTGATTCCAGCTTGTGCTTCTTCCAGCCCAGTATTTCTCATGATGTACTCTGCATATAAGTTAAATAAGCAGGGTGTCAATATACAGCCTTGACATACTCCTTTTCCTATTTGAAACCAGCCCGTTGTTCCAAGTCCAGTTCTAACGGTTGCTTCCTGACCTGCATATAGGTTTCTCAAGGGGCAGGTCAAGTGGTCTGGTATTCCCATCTCTTTCAGAATTTTCCAGTTTATTGTGATCCACACAGTCAAAGATTTTGGCATAGTCAATAAAGCAGAAATATATATATTTCTGGAACTCTCTTGCTTTTTCCATGATCCAGCAGATGTTGGCAATTTCATCTCTGGTTCCTCTGCCTTTTCTAAAACCAAGTTGAACATCTGGAAGTCCATGGTTCACATATTTTTGAAGCCTGGCTTGGAGAATTTGGAGCATTACTTTACTAGCATCTTGGATGAGTGCAATTGTGCTGTAGTTTGAGCATTCTTTGGCATTGTCTTTCTTTGGGATTGGAATGAAAACTGACCTTTTGTAGTCTTGTGGCCACTGCTGAGTTTTTCAAATTTGCTGGCATATTGAGTTCAGCACTTTCACAGCATCATCTTTCAGGATTTGAAATGCTCAACTGGAATTCCATCACGTCCACTAGCTTTGTTCATAGTGATGCTTTCTAAGGCCCACTTGACTTTACATTCCAGGATATCTGGCTCTAGATGAGTGATCACACCATCATGATTATTTTGGTGGTGAAGATCTTTTTTGTACAGTTCTTCTATGTATTCTTGCCACCTCTTAATATCTTCTGCTTCTGTTAGGTCAGTACAATTTATGTCCTTTATCGAGCCCATCTTTGCATGAAATCTTCCCTTGGTATCTTTAATTTTCTTGAAGAGATCTCTAGTCTTTCCCATTCTGTTCTTTTCCTCTATTTCTTTGCATTGATCCCTAAGGAAGGCTTTCTTATCTCTTCTTGCTGTTAGTATACTGTATTGGTGTTTTTCTTTCTGGCTTGCTTCACTCTGTATAATAGGCTCTAGGTCCACCCACCTCATTAGAACTGATTCAAATGTATTCTTTTTAATGGCTGAGTAATACTCCATTGTGTTTATGTTCTGTAGCTTTCTAATCCATTTGTCTGTTGATGGACATCTAGGTTGCTTACATGTCCTGCCTATTATAAACAGTTCTGTGATGAACATTGGGGTACACGTGTCTTTTTCAATTCTGGTTTCTGTGGTGTGTATGCCCAGCAGTGGGATTTCTGGGTCTTATGACAGTTCCATTTCCAGTTTTTAAGGAATGTCCACACTGCTCTCCATAGTGGCTATACTAGTTTGCATTCCCACCAACAGTGTAAGAGGGTTCCCTTTTCTCCATACCCTCTCCAGCATTTACTGCTTGTAGACTTTTGGATAGCAGCCATTCTGACTGGCATGAAATGGTACCTCATTGTGGTTTTGATTTGCATTTCTCTGATAATGAGTGATGTTGAGCATCTTTTCATGTGTTTGTTAGCCATCTGTATGTCTTCTTTGGAGAAATGTCTGTTTAATTCTTTGGTCCATTTTTTGATTGGGTCATTTATTTTTCTGGAATTGAGCTGCAGGAGTTGCTTGTATATTTTTGAGATTAATTCTTTGTCAGTTGCTTCATTTGTTATTATTTTCTCTCATTCTGAAGGCTGTCTTTTCACCTTGCTTAGAGTTTCCTTTGTTGTGTAGAAGCTTTTAATTTTAATTAGGTCCCATTTGTTTTCTTTTTGCTTTTATTTCTAGTATTCTGGGAGGTGTATCATAGAGGATTCTGCTGTGATTTATGTGGAAGAGTGTTTTGCCTATGTTCTCCTCTAGGAGTTGTATAGTTTCTGGTTGTACTTTTAGATATTTAATCCATTTTGAATTTATTTTTGTGTATGGTGTTATAAAGTGTTCTAGTGTCATTCTTTTACAAGTGGTTGACCAGTTTTCCCAGAACCACTTGTTAAAGAGATTGTCTTTTCTCCATTGTATGTTCTTGCCTCCTTTGTCAAAGATAAGGTGTTCATGGGTACATGGATTTATCTCTGGGCTTTCTATTTTGTTCCATTGATCTATATTTAGGTCTTTGTGCCAGTACCATACTGTCTTGATGACTGTGGCTTTGTAGTAGATCCTGAATTCAGGCAGATTGATTCCTCCAGTTCCATTCTTCTTTCTCAAGATTGCTTTGGCTATTCGAAGATTTTTTGTATTTCCATAGAAATTGTGAAATTATTTGTTCTAGCTCTGTGAAAATACCTTTGGTATCTTGATAAGGATTGCATTAAATCTAAAGATTGTTTTGGGTAATATACTCATTTTCACTATATTGATTCTTCCAAACAATGAACACGGTATATTTCTCCATCTATTAGTGTCCTCTTTGATTTCTTTCACCAGTGTTTTATAGTTTTTATATATAGGTCTTTTGTTTCATTAGGTAGATATAGCCCTAAGTGTTTTATTCTTTTCATTGCAATGATGTATATATTGTTTCCTTAATTTCTCTTTCTATTTTCTTATTATTAGTGTATAGGAATGAAAGGGATTTCTGAGTGTTGATATATCCTGCAACTTTACTATATTCATTGATTAGCTCTAGTAATTTTCTGGTCGAGTCTTTAGAGATTTCTATGTAGAGGATCATGTCATCTTCAAATGGTGAGAGTTTTGTTTCTTCTTTTCCTATTTGTATTCCTTTATTTCTTTTTGTTTTGATTGCTGTGGCCAATACTTCCAGAACTATGTTGACCATTAGTGGTGAGAGTGAGCACCCTTGTCTTGTTCCTTACTTTATGAGAAATGCTTTCAATTTTTCATCATTGAGAATAATGTTTGCTGTGGGTTAGCCATTTATAGCTTTGATTATGTTGATGTATGTTCCTTCTATTCCTGCATTCTGGAAGGTTTTATCATAAATGGATGTTGAATTTTGCCAAAGGCTTTCTCTGCATCTATTGAGATAATCATATGGCGTTTATTTTTCAGTTGTTTATGTGGTGTATTACATTGACTGATTTGCGGATAATGAAGAATCCTTGCATCCTTGAGATAAAGCCCACTTGGTTTTGGTTCTGATTGCTATAATTTTGTTAAGGAGTTTTGCATCTATGTTTCTCAGTGATACTGGCCTGTAGTTTTCTTTTTTTGTGAAATCATTTTCAGGTGTTAGTATTAAGGTGATGGTGGCCTCACAGAATGAGTTCATAAGTTTACCTTCCTCTGCAAATTTCTGCAAGAGTTTGAGTAGGATAGGTGTTAATTCTTCTCTAAATTTTTGGTAGAATTCAGCTCTGAAGCGGTCTGATCCTGAGCTTTTGTTTGCTGGAAGATTTCTGCACAGTTTCAATTTCTGTGCTTGTGATGTGTCTGTTAAGATATTATATTTCTTCCTGGTTCAGTTTTGGAAAGTTGTGCTTTTCTAAGAATCTGTCCATTTCTTCTACATTGTACATTTTATTGGCATGTACTTGCTGATAGTAGTCTCTTATGATCCTTTGTATTTCTGTGTTTTCTGTTGTGATCTCTCCATTTTCATTTCTAATTTTATTGATTTGATTCTTCTCCCTTTGTTTCTTGATGAGTCTGGCTAATAGTTTGTCAATTTTATTTATCCTCTCAAAGAACCAGCTTTTGGCTTTGTTGATTTGTGCTGTTGTCTCTTTTGTTTCTTTTGCATTTATTTCTGTCCAAATGCTGAAGATTTCTTTCCTTCTACTAACCCTGGGGTTCTTCATTTCTTCCTTTTCTAGTTGCTTTAGGTGTAGAGTTAGGTTATTTATTTGACTTTTTTTTTAATTTTTATTTTTACTTTATTTTTTTTATTTGATTTTTTTCTTGTTTCTTGAGGTATGCCTGTATTGCTACGAACATTCCCCTTAGCGCTTCTTTTACAGTGTCCCACAGGGTTTGGGATGTTTTGTTTTCATTTTCATTCATTTCTATGCATATTTTCATTTTTTTTAAATTTATTCTGTGATTTGTTAATTATTCATCAGTGTGTTGTTCACCCTCCGTATATTGGAATTTTGAATAGTTTTCCTCCTGTAATTGACATCTAATCTTACTGCACTGTGGTCAGAAAAGATGATTGGAATGATTTAAAACTTTTTTGAATTTACCAAGGCTAGATTTTTGGCCCAGGATGTGATCTATCCTGGAGAAGTTTCAGCGTGCACTTGAGAAAAAGGTGAAATTCATTGTTTTGGGGTGAAATGTCCTATAGATATCAATTAGGTCTAACAGGTCTATTGTATCATTGAAGTTTGTGTTTCCTTGTTAATTTTCTGTTTAGTTCATCTAGCCATAGATGTGAGTGGGGTATTAAAGTCTCCCACTATTATTGTCTTATTGTTAATTTCCCCTTTCATATTTGTTAGCATTTGTCTTACATATTGTGGTGATTTTATGCTGGGTGCGTTTATAACAGTTCTATCTTCTTGATCAAACAAAATGATAGTTTGATCATTATATAGTGTCCTTGTTTGTCTCTTTTCACAGCCTTTGTTTTAAAGTCTATTTTATCTGATATGAAGGTTGTTTCTCCTGCTTTGTTTTGGTTTCTATTTGCATGGAATATCTTTTTCTATCCCTTCACTTTCAGTCTGAATGTGTCCCTTGTTTTGAGGTGGGTCTCTTATAGACAACATATATAGGGGTCTTGTTTTTGTATCTATTCAGCCAGTCTTTGTCTTTTGTTTTGGGGCATTCAACCCATTTACATTGAAGGTAATTACTGATAAATATGATCCTGTTGCCATTCACTTTCTTGTTTTGGGTTCGAGTTTCTACACTTTTTCTGTGTTTCCTGTCCAGAGAAGGTCCTTTAGGATTTGTTGGAGAGCTGGATTGGTGGTGCTGAATTCTCTGAGCTTTTGTTTGTCTGTAAAGCTTTTGTTTTCTCTTTCATATTTGATGAGATCCTTGCTGGGTACAGTAATCTGGGCTGTAGGTGTTTTTCTTTCATGACTTGAAGTATGCACTGCCAGTCCCTCCTTGCATGAAGAGTTTTTATGGAAAGATCAGCTGTTATCCTTGTGGGAACCCCCTTGTGTGATATTTATTTGTTTTTCCCTTGGTGCTTTTGCTATTTGATCTTTGTGTTTGATCTTTGTGAATTTGATTAATATTTGTCTTGGGGTATTTCACCTTGCATTTATCCTTTTTTGGACTCTGGGTTTCTTGGACTTCTGTGATTATTTACTTCCCCATTTTAGGGAGGCTTTCAACTATTATCTCAAGTATTTTCACATGGCCTTTCTTTATGTCTTCTTCTTCTGGGATTCCTATGATTCGAATTTTGGGGCATTTAACATTGTCCCAGAGGTCTCTGAAATTGTTCTCATTTCTTTTAATTCATTTTTCTTTTTTCCTCTCTGTTTCTTTGATTTCTACCATTCTATCTTCTACTTTGCTTATCCTATCTTCTGCCTCTGTTATTCTACTCTTGATTCCCTCCTGAGTGTTTTTTATCTCATTTATTGCATTATTCATTATATATTGACTCTTTTTTGTTTCTACTAGGTTGTTGTTAAACTTTTCTTGCATCTTCTCAATCCTTGTCTTCAGGCTATTTATCTTATTGCTTTCAGGATTTTTGATCATTCTCATTATCATTATTCAGAATTCTTTATATGGTAGCTTCCCTATATCTTCCTCCTTTGTTTGGTTTCAGTTCAGTTCAGTTCAGTTCAGTCGCTCAGTCGTGTCCGACTCCTTGCGACCCCATGAATCGCAGCACGCCAGGCCTCCCTATCCATCACCATCTCCCGGAGTTCACTCAGACTCATGTCCATCGAGTCCATGATGCCATCCAGCCATCTCATCCTCTGTCGTATATCCTGTCTCTTTTACACATCTAGATGTGTATAAGAGACAGACATTAAACAGTAACTCCTCTTTTGCTAGGCCCTGACAACCACCATTCTCATGAATTTGAGCACCCTAAGTATCTCATATAAGTGGAATCATATAAATAATATAAACATATGTAAATTATATAAATGAATACACATAATATTTATCCTTTTGAAATACTTGTTTCGCTTATCAAAATGTCTTCAAGGGTGATCTATGTTGTAGCACGTGTGAAAAATGTGTTCTTTTTAAAGGCTGAATAATATTCCATTATGTATTATATATATATATCCCACATTTTGTTTATCTTTTCATCTGATGACAGATGAATTACTGTTGCTTGAATTGAGCTGCCTTTACCTTTTGATTATTGTGAATACAGCTGTTATGAAAATAGGTTTTAGTTCAGTTCAGTTCAGTTCATTCTCTCAGTCGTGTCCGACTCTTTGCAACCCCGTGAATTGCAGCACGCCAGGCCTCCCTGTCCATCACCATCTACCGGAGTTCACTCAGACTCACGTCCATCGAGTCCGTGATGCCATCCAGCCATCTTATCCTCGGTCGTCCCCTACTCCTCCTGTCCCCAATCCCTCCCAGCATCAGAGTGTTTTCTAATGAGTCAACTCTTCGCATGAGGTGGCCAAAGTATTGGAGTTTCAGCTTTAGCATCATTCCTTCCAAAGAAATCCCAGGGTTGATCTCCTTCAGAATGGACTGGTTGGATCTCCTTGCAGTCCAAGGGACTCTCAAGAGTCTTCTCCAACACCACAGTTCAAAAGCATCGATTCTTCAGCGCTCAGCTTTCTTTACAGTCCAACTCACATCCATACATGACCATAGGAAAAACCATAGCCTTGACTAGGTGGACCTTAGTCGGCAAAGTAATGTCTCTGCTTTTGAATATACTATCCAGGTTGGTCATAACTTTTCTTCCAAGGAGTAAGCGTCTTTTAATTTCATGGCTGCAGTCACCATCTGCAGTGATTTTGGAGTCTCTGTTCTCAACCCTTTGGTATATATATTCAAAAGCAGAATTGCTAGATCACATGATAATTCTATTTGTAATTTTGTTAAGGAAACTCCACACTGTTCCCCATGTTTGGGAGTTCGTGTAAAAAAATAAATAAATACAAAAAAAAAAATATATATATATATAAGGTTTATTATACTCTTTTGTGCTTATACCCAAAATGTGCCTTGATTTAATCATATATTTTCTTCTTTGATAGTATTTAATATGATGAAGATGAAAATAATTAAAATTCTTTTGACATCACATCTTTACCTTGTTGGTGTTCTGAAAAGACATACATATGTGAATATTATGAAGACTGACATTTCTAGAAATTTGAGTGTGTGTGCAAAGTCATTTCAGTTGTATCTATTTTTGACCTAGAAGGGCTTAATTTACTGAATCTTTTCCTTCATTTTCAGATAAAAGTAAATAACTGATAGCTTACATAGTTGATATTTCGATTTAAGTCAGGCAAAGGACTCCATCACTTGCCCTTTTATTAAAAGGCCATATGTGTGTGTGTTTGTTTGTGATTAAGTTTATATTGTAGTTTTTTCCAGAAATAGAACAAAATAGGAAAACATTTGGTATTGTGATTGCATTTATTGGAAGGGTACTTAAAGCAATTGTTTCCTGCTGATAAATAAATAAAACTCAGAATCATGAGCCTTCTTATTTATTACACAAAACAACAAAAAAAGAACTGCTTCCTTGAGTTGTTTTTAGAAAGTATAGATATAAACCCACTATTTTGTATATTAAGGAGCTATAGAGAAAATTACATTTTTTCCTAGAGTATACTTAAACATTTTACTGAAATGCAAGCTTTTATTCTCTTTTGATGTGTTGTTCCTTGCCCAAAATTTAAGCAACAATGCATATTGAAATTTTCTTAGTATTCCCAGAATAAACTTTATAGTTCTCTAGACAAAGCTATAGTATCAAGTAATACGTTTTCTATTCTTATGAGCCAATATATGGTTATAGCAGTGAAGAATGGCAAAGATTAAAATAATTAGCACAGCACACGTAACAGTCAGGAGGTAAAATGTCAAGTGGATATTCTTGTTTTTTTCCTATGTTAATCTTTATGAATCAGAGGAGTTAGGTTAGTTAGGAATGGGAGTCAATAATAGCTTTTAACTTTTCATTTCATTTTTGTGTGTATTCTTCTGTTTCATCTTTTATTTTCTTTTGTAAGGCATTTGCACATGTGATACATTTATAGTATAAGCTGACTTATATTGTTCCCCTCAGGAAATAATTTTGGACTTAAGAAGTAGGCTCCATGAGAAAATTGGCCTACTGACAAGTGATCTGAACCAGAAATGTTTGATGGGTTCAATAGCAGGAGCAAACAGTTCAATTTTATTAATGTTACAATTTAATTCCTAAAGTTTTTCTCTTTTGTTTTTGTTAAGTCTTTATTTAAAAAATGACTTTCAGTATATGAACATTCCTAAAGATTTCTAGGAATATTTATTTGAATTCTTCAAATATTATATTTCACTCCCAGACCAATCATTGTGTGTAGCTTTGATTAACATTGAAATATGTAGGTGTGAAAAGAATCAAACTCATTTTATTTTAAAAATTCAATTAATCTGATACTATCAATCTAAAATAGATATTTGCTATTTTTAAGAGAAGGAGAATAATCCTCAAAAGAATAAAATCTTTACTTTTTCCATTTAACACTTTGAAATAAAGAAAATAAATAACTCTCACCCTCACCACATATATATACACATGGTGTCATAGTTCAAGAAATTAAAGCTATTTAGGCCCAGTTATAAGTAGTTTAATATTAAATGAGTTTTATAATGAAATAGTGTTAATAAAACATCAAACACTTAAGATATATTAATATATTGAGTATGAAAGAAACACATTATTTTAAAAAGGCAATGAAAGCCTATAAGATTATTTTTAAGAGTTAAATACCATTTAAGTCAAAGTTGTAAAGCATTTAATATCAACATTTCAGAATTTAGGAAAGTTGGAAGCTGCAGTTTATAGAACATTAAATATGTTGTTTGATATTATTTCATTCAACCTAATAATAGAAATTGAAGTGAAGTGAAGTGAAATTTGTTCCTTCGTGTCTGACTCTTTGTGACCCTGTGGACTATACAGTCCATGGAATTCTCTAGGCCAGAATACTGGAGTGGGTAGCCTTTCCCTTCTCCAGAGGATCTTTCTAATCCAGGGATTGAACCGAGGACTCACACAATGCAGGAGGATTCTTTACCAACTGAGCTATCAGTGAAGCCCCTAATAATAGAAAACACATATCTAATGCTCACTTAGCCAACAAAGGTCCGTCTAGTCAAGGCTATGGTTTTTCCAGTAGTTATGTATGGATGTGAGAGTTGGACTATAAAGAAAGCTGAGCACAGAAGAATTGGTGCTTTTGAACTGTGGTGTTGGAGAAAACTCTTGATAGTCCCTTGGACTGCAAGGAGATCCAACCAGTCTATCCTAAAGGAGATCAGTCTTGGGTGTTTAATGGAAGAACTGAGGTCAAAGCTGAAACCGCAATACTTTGGCCACCTTTTGTGAAGAGCTGACTCATTTGAAAATATCCTGATGCTGGGAATGATTGAGGGCAGGAGGAGAAGGGGACGACAGAGGATGAGATGGTTGGATGGCATCACTGACACAATGGACATGAGTTTGGGTGGACTCCGGGAATTGGTGATGGACAGGGAGGCCTGGTGTGCTGCAGTTNCTAACTGTTGCTTCCGGACATGCATATAGGTTTCTCAAGAGGCAGGGTAGGTTGTCTGTTATTCCCATCTCTTTCAGAATTTTTCACAGTTTATTGTGATCCACACAGTCAAAGACTTTGGTATAGTCAATAAAGCAGAAATAGATGTATTTTGGAACTCTCTTGCTTTTTCCATGATCCAGTGGATGTTGGCAATTTGATCACTGGTTCCTCTGCCTTTTCTAAAGCTAGCTTGAACATCTGGAAGTTCACAGTTCACATATTGCTGAAGCCTGGCTTGGAAAATATTGAGCATTACTTAACTAGCGTGTGAGGTGAGTGCAATTGTGTGGTAGATTGAGCGTTCTTTGGCATTGCCTTTCTTAGGGATTGGAATGAAAACTGACCTTTTCCAGTCCTGTGGCCACTGCTGAGTTTTCCAAATTTGCTGGCATATTGAGTGCAGCATTTTCACAGCATCATTTTTCAGGATTNCAATTGTGCGGTAGTTTGAACATTCTTTGGCATTGTCTTTCTCTTGGATTGGAATGAAAACTGACCTTTTCCAATCCTGTGGCCACTGCTGAGTTTTCCAAATTTGTTGGTGTACTGAGTTCAGCACTTTCACAGCATCATCTTTCAGGATTTGAAATAGCTCAACTGGAATTCCATTACCTCCACTAGCTTTGTTCATAGTGATGCTTTCTAAGGCCCATTTGACATCACATTACAGGATGTTTGGCTCTAGGTGAGTGATTATCAATAATCCTTATATGCATGAAGCTGAAGAATATTGAGTATGTTAAATAGAGACATTTAAAATAGAAATGCAAACACCATGGAAAAAAATTGTGCATCAGAGAGCTTTGAAGTAACTTTAAGAGTGCTAAAATATATGTAAATGGAATCCCACAGGAAGTGAAAGATAGGAGAATAGACCAAATAATTGTATAATTACTGGCTGGAAAATTTCCAAGAATGATGAAAGCTTTAACTCTGTTAACACAGAAGCTCAATTAATTCAAGGACAAAAAATATGACAACTATGCAAAGGAACATCATAATTCATGGTTTAAGACAATAACCAAAGAAATGTATCCAGAAGAAAAAACAGACAGAGTAGAACAAGAAATGGGGATGATAGGAGATTAGGCAAAAGAAACAATGTTAGCCAGAGGACAGTGGCACCACATCTTAAATGCTGAGAGAAACATAATTGACTCAGAATTCTATACCCAAGAAAAATACATATCAAAAACAAGATAAAATACTTTTTCATACATATAACAGAAAGACTGCATCACCACCAACAGACCAACGTAACAAATGTTTTTTAAAAGGTTTCAAGTCAGAAGGAATTCAAAACCAAGTGACAACCTGGGTCTACAGAGGGAATGAACAGTACTCAAAAATGATAAACATGTTATATGTATTAAAAAGCAAATATATGGATTTCCTTGATGGTCCAGTGTTTAAGGATCTGCTTTTCATTGCAAAGCATTTGCAAATGGAAAAGCTTTGTTCCTTTGTCAGAGAACTAAGATGCCCACATACCACTGAGCATTAAGCCTGCATGTCTCAAATAAAGTTTAATGCTGCAAGTACTGAGCTTGCCCTCCTCTAATAGAGTCCCTACACAAGGAAGTTCCTGCATGCCACACTAAGAACCAGTACAGACAAAGAAATGATAAATAAATAAATAATTTAATAATTGTCATAATTAATAATGATAGAATAGCAAGTTAAAGATGTATACCATGGATCTTAAAACTACTTAAAAAACGGTTACAGTTAATAAAGTGACAAAGGATATAAAAGGGAATCAGAAAAACTATCCAGTCACAGAGAAGTCAGGGATAAAAAGAGACATGGAAAGAAAGAACTTGGGACAAACTGAAGGTAAACAGGAAGATTATTGAATTAAACCCAACTAGAGTTAACCACTCAGATGCGAACCCAGACTGAAGATATAACTGAGTTATATCTTCAGTCTGGGTTATATACACTGCATCATGCAGCCAAAACAGCCCCAGGGCCCCATGTGCCTGGGCACAGAAGAGTATCAAAAGTTTATATGGAAGAGTATATAAGAAGACTTCAATCATACAAAATACATCCTCTGTTTATTAAAAAATGGCATTAGAAATCAATGTTCACTGGACAGAAGAAGAATAAGGTGCTAGCATACTGCAGACCTTCTCTCTTTTACAACCCTAATTCTTCTCAGGAGGGAGCAGATAAATTGACAGGACTTATATCTTTTCAATACTAGACATACTTGACATACATAGACAACATGACATTCATGTTTGATTTTCATGGTACAGTCTCCTCTCTCTTCTCCTTTCTTGCTCATCCTGGGCAAAAGAGACTGTTCCTCTAAACCACAGCTCAATCACTACACACAAATCTGGATGATATTTGCCGAGTCTTTGCTTCCCTGGTGGCTCAAAGGTTAAAGCNACTGAACTCCTGCTGTCTCTTATACACATCTTTTAGGAAAGTTGGAAGCTGCAGTTTATAGAACATTAAATATGTTGTTTGATATTATTTCATTCAACCTAATAATAGAAATTGAAGTGAAGTGAAGTGAAATTTGTTCCTTCGTGTCTGACTCTTTGTGACCCTGTGGACTATACAGTCCATGGAATTCTCTAGGCCAGAATACTGGAGTGGGTAGCCTTTCCCTTCTCCAGAGGATCTTTCTAATCCAGGGATTGAACCGAGGACTCACACAATGCAGGAGGATTCTTTACCAACTGAGCTATCAGTGAAGCCCCTAATAATAGAAAACACATATCTAATGCTCACTTAGCCAACAAAGGTCCGTCTAGTCAAGGCTATGGTTTTTCCAGTAGTTATGTATGGATGTGAGAGTTGGACTATAAAGAAAGCTGAGCACAGAAGAATTGGTGCTTTTGAACTGTGGTGTTGGAGAAAACTCTTGATAGTCCCTTGGACTGCAAGGAGATCCAACCAGTCTATCCTAAAGGAGATCAGTCTTGGGTGTTTAATGGAAGAACTGAGGTCAAAGCTGAAACCGCAATACTTTGGCCACCTTTTGTGAAGAGCTGACTCATTTGAAAATATCCTGATGCTGGGAATGATTGAGGGCAGGAGGAGAAGGGGACGACAGAGGATGAGATGGTTGGATGGCATCACTGACACAATGGACATGAGTTTGGGTGGACTCCGGGAATTGGTGATGGACAGGGAGGCCTGGTGTGCTGCAGTTCATGGGGTCACAAAGAGTCAGACAGGACTGAGTGACTGAAATGAACTGAACTGAATGCTTACTGTGTTCCAGGTACTGTTTTAAGTGCTTAAATAGATAAATACTTTATTTTTTGTATTGCATCCCTGTGATGGAGGTGCTATCTTTATCCCCATTTTATGGAGGAATCTATGACACAGAGAGTTTTCACACTTTGCTTAAGAGGAACCAGGCAAAAGGCTACAACATAAGGTGGCATAGACTGCGCCAAACAGAAGTAAGGGCCAATAGTAATATGGAAACACTGGACACAAAATTCAAATTACATGCTTTTAACATGTACATTAGGCTGCCTTTTACGAATGATTTGTCAGTAATTGAAAATCAATGAAAGTACTGCTTAAAGCATATTATTTTCAGAAACATTATAGGACAAGCTTCCAAAATTTATTTGATATCTCAAGAGTTTTCTTGTTGTTGTTCAGTCCTTAAGTTCTGTCCTACTCTTTGCAACCCCATGGACTGCAGCATGCCATGCTCCCCTGTACTTCCCCAGATCCCACAGTTTGCTCAAACTCATGTCAACTGAGTCAGGGATGCCATCCAACCACCTCATCTTCTGTTGTCCCTTTCTCCTCCTGACCTCAAACTTTTCTAACATCAGGGTGTTTTTCAGTGAGTCAGCTCCTCACATCTGGTAGCCAGAGTGAAGGTTCAGCTTCAGTATCAGTCCTTTAAATGAATATTCAGGAGTGATTCCCTTTAGGATTGACTTGATCTCCTTGCAGTCCATGGGACTCTCGAGAATCTTCTCCAGAATTAAGGAAAGCATTAATTCTTCAGTGCTCAGCCTTCTTTATGGTCCAACTCTCATGTCTGTACATGACTACTGGAAAAACCATAGCTTTGACTATACAGACCTTTGTCATCAAAGTGATGTCTCTACTTTTTAATATGCTATCTAGGTTTGTCATAGCTTTTCTTCCAAGGAGCAAGCATCTTTTAATTTCATGGCTGCAGTCACTGTCTGCAGTGATTTTGGAATCCAAGAAAATGAAATCTTCCATTCCTTCCAATTTTCACTCATTCATATGCCATAAAGTGATGNAGCTTTTCTTCCAAGGAGCAAGCATCTTTTAATTTCATGGCTGCAGTCACTGTCTGCAGTGATTTTGGAATCCAAGAAAATGAAATCTTCCATTCCTTCCAATTTTCACTCATTCATATGCCATAAAGTGATGGGACCTTCTTCATGCACACCCAAACCCAGGGAAAAAGAAAGGAAAAGTGACCTCTTCAAGGTACTGAGTCAGATCTACCTGTGTGTTTTTGAGAGTCTCCTGTGGAAGCATGGGCCAGCAATGGCCTACTGCACGGACAGGGCCACTGACAGTAGCAGTCTTGCGAGGTATGGCATACTGGCATAAGTCCTTTTGGAGAAGGTTGCCACTAGCCCCACCATGAAACCTGTAACCTTAACATAGAGCTGTTGGGTGGGTGACTCACAAATTGGAAAACGATTATACCAAAGAAGTTCTCTGCAAAGGTTCTAGGACCCACATCAGACTTCCCAAGTTTTCTTATAAATAACAAATAATTTCCACCCCAAAAGTGTCTGACATGAGGAAACACAGTTATCTGGTGACATGCACAGGATATGACTATAAATAGTGGAGCTGACTTTCAAACTATGTCATAGATTCCTTCAAATTGCCAACTTGTACACACTTTCAAGTATGACCTAGAGTATCAAATGTTTTTGAGAATATTTTAAAGGAAATGTGTTCATTTTATATTCCACATAGAATGTATAAGCTATTATTACTTTTGTTTAGAAAATGATTATGATTTACTTTTCAATATAAGTTTCACATAGAAAGGAAAAGACTCATCTCTGAAATTCAATTATCGTCTTATAAACCTAGGCATTACAGTATTGTTTTGGGAAAAGTAAATGAACAAACAAAAATGAATGACCTAAAAGAAGAAGAGGTTAAGAATAAGTGACAAGAATACACATAAGAAGTATATGAAAAGATTTTAATGACTTGGATAACCATGATTGTGTGGTCACTCACCTAGAGCCAGATATCCTGGAGTGTGAAGCCAAGTGGGCATTAGAAAGCATTACAATGAACAAATATACTGGAGGTAATTCCAGCTGACCTGTTTCAGATCCTAAAAGATGATGTTAAGTATTGCACTCAATATTGTGGCAAATTTAGAAAACTCAGCAGTGGCCACAGGACTAGAAAAGGTCAGTTTTCTTTACAATACCAAAGAAAGGCAATGCCAAAGAATGTACAAACTACCATACAGTTGAGCACCTTTCACATGCTAGCCAGGTAATGCTCAAAATCCTTCAAGCTGGGCTTCAGCAGTACATAAACCAAGAAATTCCAGATGTACAAGCAGGACTTAGAAAAGGCAAAGGAACCAGAGATGAAAATGCCAACATTCATTAGATCATAGAGAAAGCAAGGAAAATCCAGAAAAAGAAAATCCACTTCTGCTTCATTAGCTAAGTTAAAGTTTTGACTGTGTGGAACACAACAAACAGGAAAATTCTTAAAGAGATGGGAATACCAGACCACCTTGCCTGCCTCCTGAGAAATCTGTATGCAGGTCAAAAAGCAACAGTTAGAACCTAATATGGAAAAATGACTGGCTCCAAATTGGGAAAGGAGTACCTCAAGGCTGTATGTTGTCACCTGTTTATTTAACTTATATGCAGTATACATAATGTGAAATGCCAGGCTGGATGAAGCACAAGCTAGAATCAAGATTTCTGGGAGAAGTATCAATAACCTCAGATAAGTAGATGATACCACTCTAGTGACAGAGAACAAAGGGGAACTAAAGAACCTCTTGATAAGGGTGAAAGAGGAGAGTGAAAAATCTGGCTTAAAACTCAACAGTTAAAAAACTAAGACCACGGCATCCAGTCCCATCACCTCATGGCAAATAGAAGGGGAAAAGTAGAAATAGCGACAGATTTTATTTTCTTGGGTTCCAAAATCACTGTGAATGGTGATTATAGCCATGGAATTAAGGACACTTGATCCTTGGAAGAAAATCTATGATGAACCTAGATAGTGACTAAAAAGCAGAGTCCTCACTTAGCTGACAAACATCCAGATAGTCAAAGCTTTGATTTTTTCAGTAGTCATGTTCAGTGTGAGAGCTGGACCATAAAGAATGCTGGGTATTGAAAATCTGATGCTTATGAACTGTGGTGTTGGAGAAGACTCTTGAGAGTCCCTTGGGCTGGAAGGAGATCAACCCTAAAGGTAATCAACCCTAAATACCCATCAGAAAGACTGATGCTGAAGCTGAAACTTTGGCCATCTGATGGAAAGAGACCACTCATTAGAAAAGACCCTGATGCTGGAAAGACTGAAGGCAAAAGAGAAGAGGGAGATAGAAAATGAGATGATTCAATACCATCACTAATGCAATGGGCATGAGTTTGAGCAAACTCCAGGAAATAAGGAAGGATAGTAAAGCTTGGCATGTTGCAGTCCATGGGGTCATAAAGAGTTAGACATGATTTAGCGACTAAACAGCTGCATGACCAAAGGAATTACCTTTCCCGATCAAATTTTGTGGCTCATATGCTTTGAGTATACATCCTCATGAAAGCATCTTTATTAACTGTTAAATAATGCACTTCTATCAGTTTTCTTTCAGAACCATACTAGTCCCTACTAGTTTTCAGGTTTTCATTCAGCTTTTTTTTTTTTTTTCCCCTAAGCCTTTAGCTCTAGAATCATATCTCATTTTAGGTCAAATATCCTGTAGCATGCCAACTTGATTTTGATTACTTAGTTATTTCTAGTCCTTTTGGGTTTTTTTTTTTAACATCCTTTGTTTTTTTGGCCATTGTATGCCAAAAAAGTGGAGAATGAAATGACAACCCACTCCTGTACTCTTGCCTGGAAAATCCCATGGATGGAGGAGCCTGGTAGGCTGCAGTCCATGGAGTCACTAAGAGTTGGACATGACTGAGTGACTTCACTTTCACTTCACTTTCATGCATTGGAGAAGGAAATGGCAACCCACTCCAGTGTTCTTGCCTGGAGACTCCCAGGGATGGGGGAACCTGGTGGGCTGCCGTCTATGGGGTCGCACAGAGTCGGACATGACTAAAGCAACTTACCAGCAGCAGCAGCATGCCAAAAAAAAAANTCATGCATTGGAGAAGGAAATGGCAACCCACTCCAGTGTTCTTGCCTGGAGACTCCCAGGGATGGGGGAACCTGGTGGGCTGCCGTCTATGGGGTCGCACAGAGTCGGACATGACTAAAGCAACTTACCAGCAGCAGCAGCATGCCAAAAAAAAAAAAAGAACTGAGGGTTATTGATAGTTTTAATTTTGAACTTCTGACTCCTCCTTTATGAAGGATAATCCCATTTATTTCATAGAGCTTCTTCAAGATTTGTTTGATCCAATATGTTTAAAATATTTACTATAAATAAGACAATGCTACATAAGTGTGTTAGTTGCCTGTGGCAACTGTAATAATTATTTCAGATGCAAAGGCTTAAAAAAACACAAATTAACTCTCTTCTGGAGGACAGAAGTCAAAAATCAATTTCACTGTGCAGATCATAGCAGGGTTGGTTCCTTCTGGAGATGCCAGAGTTCAGTATATTTCCTTGTCCTTTTTAGTTTATGGGGGTAACCTGCATTCCTTGACTTGTTACTCCTTCTTTGTACCAATCCAACATTTTGCTACCATTTTCACATCTTTTACTTTCTGTTCTATAATTAAATCTCCTTCTACTTTTCTCTTACAAGAGTAATTAAGATTATATTTAAGATCAACACAAGTAGGACGATAATATTCTCATCTTATGATCCTTAACTTAATCACATCATCAAAGTCCCCTTTGCTGCAGAAGTAACATTTATGGTAACTGTGTTTTAGGATGAATCTTTTCTAGGTCATTGTCTAACCTATTGTGAACAGTCTTTTCATATCTTCTCTTATTCTTTTAAATACAAACTCAGCTGAGCTGACTTTGAAATGACACAAAGACAGGGCCATCTCTGAAAAGTGTGGTAGAATATTCCAACATAGCCCCTTTAAGAAAACCCTTAAAATTATATTTAAGATGCCCTTGACATGATCTGTTCTTATTTCAAAAGTTAGGAATACTTACTTCCAAAGATCTGTATTCAGATCTTTAGATGGTACTCAATACATTTTTCCAAGGGGCTATTTGGTATCATTATCATAAAACATATTAAAGGCAGAAAAGCCAGAGAAGATTATCTATCTTTACCATCCAAAACAGTATAGTTTTAAAAGTAAAAGAGGAAACCTTGATAATTATTATAGGATAATAAACTTACACCAGGACAGTAGTAGACAAATTATATAGGTGCCTTATCTCCAAAGACTCTAATCACTGTAATCATTGGTGGCAAGAAGGAATAGGATTAGAAAAACCACTTTGCTCTCTCATTCTTTGGTTCTTTGGCATACTCAGCAAGTAATTATTGCATAATATCTTTAAAGGACTAACTGTAAATTTTAAAAATGAAGGAGACTCTATAGAAAAAAATCAACAAAATTAAAAGCTGGCTTTTTGAGAAAATAAATAAAATATACAAACAATTAACCAGGCTCATCAAGGGAAAAAAGGGAGAAGAATCAAATCAATAAAACTAGAAATGAAAAAAATCACAAGACAACATAAAAATACAAAAGATCATAAGAGACTACTATGAACAATTATATGCTAATAAAATGGAAAACTTGGAAGAAATGGACAAATCCTTAGGAAAGTATAACTTTCCAAAACTGAACCAGGAATAAATTGAAAATCTTAATAGACCCATTACAAGCACAGAAATCGAAGCTCTAATAAAAAAATTTCCAACAAACAAAATCCCAGGACCAGATTGCTTCACAGGTGAATACTACCAAAAATTTAGAGAAGAGCTAACACCTATCAGTATATATCCCATGTCCAAGGTCAGAAATGGTGGCTGCAATTTGCTGCAGCGGCCATGAACAGATACTTCATGTCCAAGGTCAGAGAAACCCCAGCAAGATGGTAGGCACTGGGGTGGCAAAGGAGAAGTCTCAGCAAGATGGTAGGAGGGGGCAAATTCACATTTAGAATCAAAGTTCATTCCTCCCAAAGATGCTCAGAGGGCACAAACAAACCTTGTTCCTACCAGGACCCAGGGACCCCACAGAGACTGACACAGAACTGTGTTTGAGCATCTTCTATGGAGGTACGGGTCAGCAAAAGACTGCGACAAGGACAGGTGCTCTAGGTGCAGCAGATTTGCGTATGGCATAAGCCCTCTTGGAGGAGGTTGCCATTAACCCCACCATAGAACTGTCCTAACTTACACAGAACTGAGAAATAGACTCTTAGAGGGCACAAACAGAACCTTGTGTGCACCAGGACCCAGGAGAAAGGAGCAGTGACCCCATAAGAGACTGACCCAAACTTGCCCTGCGGTGTCAAGGAGTCTCCAATGGAGGTGTGGGTAGGCGGTGGCCTGCTGCAGGGATGGAGGTAGTGTGTGTAACAGTACATGCATAAGGTCTTCTGAAGGAATTCACCATTATCTTCATTACCTACACCGTAGTTTCAGTGCAGTGCAGTTCAGTTCAGTTCAGTTCAGTCTCTCAGTCTTGTCTGACTCTTTGCGACCCCATGAATTGCAGCACGCCAGGACTCCCTGTCCATCACCAACTCCCGGAGTTCACTCAGACTCACGTCCATCAAGTCAGTGATGCCATCCAGCCATCTCATACTCTGTTGTCCCCTTCTCCTGCCCCCCAATCCCTCTCAGCATCAGAGTCTTTTCCAATGAGTCAACTCTTTGCATGAGGTGGCCAAAGTACTGGAGTTTCAGCTTCAGCATCGTTATCTCCAAAGAAATCCCAGGGCTGATCTCTTTCAGAATGGACTGGTTGGATCTCC
>SJYX01005407.1:41190-90947 GCA_006410675.1 Oreotragus oreotragus
GAGAAGGAGACGACCGAAGATGAGATGGTTGGATGACATCATGGACTCGATGGATGTGAGTCTGAGTGAACTCTGGGAGTTGGTGATGGATAGGGAGGCCTGGCGTGCTGCGATTCATGGGGTCGCAAAGAGTCAGACACGACTGAGCGACTGAACTGAACTGAACTGAACTGAATGGTCTAGTGGTTTTCCCTACTTTCTTCAATTTAAGTTTGAATTTGGCAATGAGGCATTCATGATCTGAGCCACAGTCAGCTCCTGGTCTTGTTTTTGTTGACTGTATAGAGTTTGTCCATCTTTGGCTGCAAAGAATATAATCAATCTGATTTTGGTGTTGACCATCTGGTGATGTCCATGTGTAGAGACTTCTCTTGTGTTGTTGGAAGAGGGTGTTTGCTATGTATGACCAGTGCATTTTCTTGGCAAAACTCTATTAGTCTTTGCCCTGCTTCATTCTGTATTCCAAGGCCAAATTTGCCTGTTACTCCAGGTGTTTCTTGACTTCCTACTTTTGCTTTCCAGTCCCCTATAATGAAACCACAGTTTGGCCCCAGGTAAATAGCAGAGAGGGAACACAGCTCCACCCATCAAGAGAAAATTGGATTAAAGATTTACTGAGCAAGGCCCTGACCAGGAGAACAAGATCTAGTTTCCCCCTCAGTCAGTCTCTCCCATGAGGGAGCTTCCATAAGCCTCTTATCCTTCTCCATCAGAAGGTAGACAGACTGAAAACCACAGTCACAGAAAACTAACCAATCTGATCACATGGACCACAGCCTTGTCTAACTCAATGAAACAATGAGCCATGCCATGCAGAGACACCCAAGACAGACGGGTTATTGTGGAGAGTTCTGACAAAATGTAGTCCATTAGAGAAGGGAATGGCAAACCGTTTCATTATTCTTGCCTTGAGAACCCCAAAACAGTATGAAAAGGGGAAAAAATAGGACACTGAAGGATAAACACCCTAGGTTGGTAGGTTCCCAAAATGCGACTGATGATCAGTGGAGAAATAACTCCAGGAACAATGAAGAGAAAAAGCCAAAGCAAAAACAACACCCAGTGTGGATGTGACTGGTGATAGAAGCAAAGTCTGATGCTGTAAACAGCAACATTGCATAGGAACCTGGAATGTTAGGTCCATGAATCAAGGCAAATTGGAAGTGGTCAAACAGGACATGGCAAGAGTGAAAAAAGACATTTTAGGAATCAGTAAACTAAAATGGACTGGAATGGGAGAATTTAAATTAGATGACCATTATATCTACTACTGCTGGAAGGAATCCCTTAGAAGAAATGGAGTAGCCATCATGGTCAACAAAAGAGTCCAAAATGCAGTCCTTGGATGCAATCTCAAAAACTACACAGAATTATCTCTTCATTGCCAAGACAAACCATTAAACATCACCATAATCCAAGTCTATGCCCCGACCAGTAATGCTGAAGAAGCTGAAGTTGAAAGATTCTATGAAGGCCTTTAAGACCTTCTAGAACTAACACACAAAAAAAGATGTCCTTTTTATTATAGGGGACTATAATGCAAAAGTAGGAAGTCAAGAAACACCTGGAATAACAGGCAAATTTGGCCTTGGAGTACAGAATGAAGCAGGGCAAAGGATAATAGAGTTTTGCCAAAAGAACACACTGGTCATAGCAAATACCATCTTCCAAACACAAGATACGAGTCTACATATGGACATCACCAGATGCTCAATAGTGAAATCTGACTGATTATATTCTTTGCAGCCAAAGATGGAGAATCTCTATACAGTCAACAAAAACAAGACTGGTAGCTGACTGTGGCTCAGACCATGAACTCCTTATTGCCAAATACACACTTAAATTGAAGAAAGTAGGGAAAAGCACTAGACCATTCAGATATGACCTTAATCAAATCCGTTCTGATTATGCAGTGAAAGTGAGAAATTTATTTGATCTCCTTGCAGTCCAAGGGACTTGCAAGAGTCTTCTCCAAAACCATAGTTAAAAAGCATCAATTGTTCAGCACTCAGCCTTCTTTATGGTCCAATTCTCACATCCATACATGACTACTGAAAAAACCATAGCTTCAACTAGATGGACCTTTGTTGGCAAAGTAATATCTCTGCTTTTTTAAGGTGCTGTCTAGGTTGGTCATAGGGTGTCATCCAAGGAGCAAGTGTCTTTTAATTTCATGGCTGCACTCACCATCTGCAATGATTTTGGAGCCCAGGAAAATAAAGTCTGTCACTGTTTTCATTGTTTCCCCATCTATTTCCTGTGAAGTGATGGGATCAGATGCCATGATCTTAGCTTTTTGAGTGTTTAGTTTTAAGTCAGTTTTTTCACTCTTTCTTTCACTTTCATCAAGAAGCTCTTTCGTTCTTCTTTACTTTTTGCCATTAGGGTGGTGTGATCTGCATATCTGGGGTTACTGATATTTCTCCCGGGAATCTTGATTCCAGCTTGTGCTTCATCCAGCCCAGCGTTTCTCGTGATGTACTCTGCATATAAGTTAAATAAGAAGGGTGACAAAACTACCACACAATTGCACTCATCTCACAGGCTAGTAGTGTTCAAAATTATCCAAGCCATGCTTCAACTAGGTAAACTATGAACTTCCAGATGTTCAAGCTGGCTTTAGAAAAGGCAGAGGAACCAGAGATCAAATTGCCAACATCTGCTGGATCATGGAAAAAGCAAGAGAGTTCCAGAAAAAGCATCTATTTCTGCTTTATTGACTATGCTAAAGGCTTTGACTGTGTGCATCACCACAAACTGCAGTAAATTCTTAAAGAGATGGGAATACCAGGTCACCTGATATGTATCTTGAGAAATCTGTTTGCAGGTCAGAAAGCAACAGTTGGAACTGGGCATGGAATAATAGACTGGTTCCAAATCGGGAAAGGAACACATTAAGGTTGTATATTGTTACCATGTTTCTTTAACTTATGTGCAGAGTACATCATGAGAAATGCTGGACTGGGTGAAGCACACACTGTAATCAAGATTTCCAGGAGAAATATCAATAACATCTGCTATACAGATGACACCACCCTTATTGCAGAAGGTGAAGAAGTACTGAAGAACCTCTTGATTAAAATGAAAGAGGAGAGTGAAACAGTTGGCTTAAAGTTCAACTTTCAGAAAACGAAGATCATGGCATCAGGTACCATCATTTCATGGGAAATAGATGGGGAAACAGTGAAAATAGTGTCAGACTTTATATTTTTGGGCTCCAAAATTACTGCAGATGGTGACTCTAGACATGAAATTAAAAGACGCTTGCTCCTTGGAAGAAAAGTTATGACCAACCTAGACAGCATATTCAAAAGCAGAGACATTATTTTGCCAACAAAGGTCCATCTAGTAAAGGCTATGGTTTTTCCAGTGGTCATGTATGTATGTGAGAGTTGGACTGTGAAGAAAGCTGAGGACCAAAGAATTGATGCTTTTGAACTGTGGTGTTGGAGAAGACACTTGAGAGTCCCTTGTACTGCAAGGAGATACAACCAGTCCATCCTAAAGGAAATAAGTCCTGAATATGCATTGGAAGGACTGATGTTGCAGCTGAAATCCAATAGTTTGGCCACCTGATGTGAACAGCTGACTCATTTGAAAAGACCCTGATGCTGTGAAATATTGAAGGTGGGAAGAGAAAGGGCCAACAGAGGATGAGATGGTTGGATGGCATCACCAACTCAATGGACATGAGTTTGAGTAAACTCTGGAATTTGATGATGAACTGGTGGGCCTGGTGTGCTGCTCTCCATGGGGTCACAAAGTGTCGAACACAACTGAGCCACTGAACTGAACTGAACTGAACACCTAGTGTATTCGAAACTCTTCTAGAAAATTGCAGAAGAAGGCAAACTCATGTGTCTGACTCTTTGAGACCCCATAGACTGTAGCCTACAAGGCTCCTCTGTCCATGGGATTTTCCAGGCAATAGTCCTGGAGTGGATTGATATTTCCTTCTCCAAGGGATCTTCCCAAACCAGGTATTGAACCTGGGTCTCTTGCATTGTAGACAGACGCTTTACTGTCTCAGCCAGATAAGGCGCCCATAATCCTAATACCAAAACCAAACAAAGATGCCACCAAAAAAGAAAACTACTGGCCAATATCACTGATGAACATAGGTGCAAAAATCTTCAACAAAATTCTAGCAAACAGACTCCAACAACATATTAAAATGTTATACATCATGACCAAGTGCAGTTTATTCCAGGGGTGCAAGGGATTCCAAGGGATTCTTCATTATTTGCAAATCAATCAATGTGGTACACCATATTAACAAACTAATAGATAAAAACCATATGATTATCTCAATAGATGCAGAGAAGGCCTTTGACAATATTCAACACCCTTTTATGAATATCCTTAAGATTAAAAACTGTTGCTCTTCAAAAGAAACTGTTAGGTAAAGAAGGCAAATCACAGGCTGAGAGAAAATAGCCACAGTACATATATATGACAAAGGGATGGTTGTCTCATTATTAAAAAACAAAAAACAAACACACCAGAAAACCTCACAAATTAATAGAAGCACAAACACAATTTTTAAAATGCACACAGAATTTTAACTGACACATTACAAAGGAAGATATACTAAGGACCCATACACACATGAATATATGCCCAGTATCATTAGTGATTAGAGAAATAACATTATAACAAGAATGAGATACTACTACACACCCACTGGAATGCTTAAAATTAACATTGTCAATATTAATGTTGTCAAGCAGGCATAGCAAGCAGAACACTCATACACTGTTGAAAAGTGTATAAAATTGTGTCATAGTTTGTGAGTTCCTTCTCAAGTTGAATATATAGATACAATATAATCAAGAAATTCCACTCCTTTGCATTTTCACAAGAAACAATGAAAACATATTCACACACAGATTTGCATATACATGTTTTTGACAACATTATTCTTAATTATGTCAAATTGAGAATAATCCTAATTCTCATCATTAGGAGAATGAATGCTGAATCTAAAGCTCCAATACTTTGGCCACTTATGTGAGGAGCCAAGTTATTGGAAAAGACCCTGATGCTGGGATAGATTCAGGGAAGGTGGAAGAAGGGGGCAACAGATTTTGAGCTGGTTGGATGGCATCAACTACTCAATGAACATGAGTTTGAGCAAATTACAGGAGGCAGTGAAGGACACGGAAGCCTGGCATGCTGCAGTCCATGGGGTTGCACAGAGCTGGACATGGCAGTGACTAAACAACAACAAACACAAAGGAGGATGGATGAACGCAATATGGTTTATTCTCACAGTGAAGTACTCTTCAGAAATAAGAATGAATGAACTACTGAGAGCCGTAATGGCATAAACGAACTTTACAAACATGCTGAGTGAAACCAACCAATCAACCAACCAGCAGCTTAGAAAAGAACATTTGAAACTTCAGTTCAGTTCAGTTCAGTCGCTCAGTCGTGTCCGACTCTGCGACCACGTGAATCTCAGCACGCCAGGCCTCGCTGTTCATCACCATCTCCCGAGTTCATTCAGACTCATGTCCATCGAGTCCGTGATGCCATCCAGCCATCTCATCCTCTGTCGTCCCCTTCTCCTCCTGCCACCAATCCCTCCCAGCATCAGAGTTTTTTCCAATGAGTCAACTCTTCACATGAGGTGATCAAAGTACTGGAGTTTCAGCTTTAGCATCATTCCTTCCAAAGAAATCCCAGGGCTGATCTCCTTCAGAATGGACTGGTTGGATCTCCTTGCAGTCCAAGGGACTGTCAAGAGTCTTCTCCAACACCACAGTTCAAAAGCATCGATTCTTCGGCGCTCAGCCTTCTTCACAGTCCAACTCTCACATCCATACCTGACCAAACGAAAAATCATAGCCTTGACTAGACGAACTTAGTCAGCAAAGTAATGTCTCTGCTCTTGAATATACTATCTAGGTTGGTCATAACTTTTCTTCCAAGGAGTAAGCATCTTTTAATTTCATGGCTACAGTCACCATCCGCAGTGATTTTGGAGCCCCCCCAAATAAAGTCTGACACTGTTTCTACTGTTTGCCCATCCATTTCCCATGAAGTGATGGGACCGGATGCCATGATCTTCATTTTCTGAATGTTGAGCTTTAAGCCAACTTTTTCGCTCTCCTGTTTCACTTTCATCAAGATGCTTTTTAGCTCCTCTTCACTTTCTGCCATAAGGGTGGTGTCGTCTGCATATCTGAGGTTATTGATATATCTCCCAGCAATTTTGATTCCAGCCTGTGCTTCTTCCAGCCCAGGGTTTCTCATGATGTACTCTGCATATAAGTTAAATAAGCAGGGTGATAATATACAGACTTGATGTACACCTTTTCCTATTTGGAACCAGTCTGTTGTTCCATGTCCAGTTCTTACTGTTGCTTCCTGACCTGCATACAGATTTCTCAAGAGGCAGGTCAGGTGGTCTGGTTTTCCCATCTCTTTCAGAATTTTCAACAGTTCCTTGTGATCCACACAGTCAAAGGCTTTGGCATAGTCAATAAAGCAGAAATACTCTGGAACTCTGTTGCTGTTTCCATGATCCAGCGGATGTTGACAATTTGATCTCTGGTTCCTCTGCCTTTTCTACAACCAGCTGGAACATCAGGGAGTTCACGGTTCACATATTGCTGAAGCCTGGCTTGGAGAATTTTGAGCATTACTTTACTAGCATGTGAGATGAGTGCAATTCTGCGGTAGTTTGAGCATTCTTTGGCATTGCCTTTCTTTGGAGTTGGAATGAAAACTGACCTTTTCCAGTCTTGTGGCCACTGTTGAGTTTTCCAAATTTGCTGGCATATTGAGTGCAGCACTTTCATAGCATCATCTTTCAGGATTTGAAACAGCTCAACTGAGATTCCATCACCTCTGCTAGCTTTGTTCATAGTGATGCTTTCTAAGGCCCACTTGACTTCACGTTCCAGGATGTCTGGCTCTAGATGAGTGGTCACACCACCGTGATTGTCTAGGTCATGAAGATCTTTTTTGTACAGTTCTTCTGTGTATTCTTGCCACCTCTTCTTAGAGGAGAACAATTCAGTCTCTAGTGATGAAAAGTAATGTGATGGTTGCTTGAGTTTGAGGATAGAGTTATTGTCTGGAAAGAGGCATAAGGGAACTTTTGGGGTGATGGAAATGTTCTATATTTGAACTGTGGTGGTGATCACAAGACTGTATATTGAATTCATAAAAATTATTGAAATGCTCACATAAAATAGATGCATTTTATTATATACATATTATAACTCAATAAAGTTTATTTCAAACCATACTAGCAACTATTTTGTTACATAATTTATACATATTCATTGTTCTTTTGCAAAATTTAAAAAATATAAAAAAAGATAAAGAGACTGTGAGAGAGAAATAACCTATCCTTCAGAATAAACACAGATGAAGTCTGATTGTATAAAATACTATGCCTAGGTACACATTTTGCTTTTCCTTTAATCTTCACCCCCTATTTTTAAGTTCTTTAATTGTCTTAAGTTTCAGTAATAACTTCCTGGGGTCAGAGACTTTCCCAGTTTTCCTGTAGATGTCCTGTTTTCCCTTAGGAAAATAAAAGCAAAGTCTCATGTACAGTTTTAACCTAAGTTTTACTCCCTCATGTGTGAAATATAAGTTGTTATAGTTTATATAACTCAATTTAAATACATTATATTTGCTATCAGATAAACTCTTCTCCTTAGATTGCAATTTTTCACTCTGCTTCTGGACTTGCTTCTGTCTTGTTATGCTTTGTCTTAATTTTTGTTTTATCTCTCAGCATCAGTTCTTGAATTTGGTCCTCACCTTGCTCCCATTAGTCTCATATCTCAGCTCCCTCCGCTTGTTGCAGACACTGGAAAAAACTACACTGAAAACCTTTCTTTGATCTTGGATGATTCCTGACCTAGTATTTTAATTTTGGAGTAGAGGCTGGTCCAAATAATAAATCCCTTTTATCCTTAGAGAATTTCCTTTGAACTGCAATTCTAGATTTTCAACAGTTCTTTATCCCTGCAGGTATCTCTACTTCCCTTTTTCTAATACTAACCTCCAACTTTAGAATCAAGAAACTCTTGAAAGTAACCCTTGAGTTACTTTAAGTTCCTTGGTGTCTGCATATCAAACATGATTCAGTTGACACTGTTGCCAGATGCACTTACCTATCACCACGTTTACACTTTTAATTGCCTACTTGGTTGTTGTTCAGTCACTAGGTCATGTTTGATTCTTTGTGATCCCCACAGAACTGTAGCCCATCAGTCTCCTCTGTCTGAGGGATTTCCCAGACAAGAATATAGGAATGGGTTGCCATTTCTTTCTCCAGGGGATCTTCTCAACCTAGGGTTCGAACTTTCATCTCTTGCATTGGCAGCCAGATTCCTTACCACTGAGCCGCCTGGGAAACTTATCTGGTCCTGGGCACTAATTTCACTAAGGCTGCTGCTGCTGCTGCTGTCACTTCAGTCGTGTCCGACTCTGTGTGACCCCATAGACGGCAGCCCACCAGGCTCCCCCGTCCCTGGGATTCTCCAGGCAAGAATACTGGAGTGGGTTGCCATTTCCTTCTCCAATGCATGAAAGAGAAAAGTGAAAGTGAAGTCGCTCAGTCTGTCCGACTGTTAGCGACCCCATGGACTGCAGCCCACCAGGCTCCTCCGTCCATTGGATTTTCCAGGCAAGAGTACTGGGGTGGGGTGCCATTGTCTTCTGAGTTTATTCATGGACTGAAAACAGATCATTTGCTGAGAAGTGTTTCTAACTCTTGACCTCATCTCCCATTCTTCTTTATCCTGAGCTTCATAGAACATGGCGGCAGGCATCTACACTACTTACTAGATACTTTATAACTAATTGAAAGCAAAATTGCTTTAGTTGAATGTACTCATTAGAAAGGGGATTTCCTGGGTAGCTCAGGTGGTAAAGAATCTGCCTGCAATGCAGGAGACCCTAGTTCAATTCCTGAGTTGGCAAGTTTCCCTGGAGAAGGGTTAGTGTATCAACTTCAGTATTCTTGGACTCCTCTGGTGGCTCAGACAGTATAGAATCCACAGAAGTCCTGGGTTCGATCCCTGGGTTGGGAAGATCTCCTGGAGGGGGGCATGGGCACCCACTCCAGTATTCTTGCCTGGAGAATCCCAGGGACAGAAGAGCCTGGCAGGCTACAGTCCATGGGATCATAAAGAGTCGGACAAGACTGGGCGACTAAGCATAGCACAGCAGCACTCATTAGAAAGTCTACTCTCCAACTTGCTATTTAATAATTGTTATTTTTGCTTCCCTAGTAGCTCAGACAGTAAAGAATCTGCCTGCAAAGCAGGAGACCAAGGCTCAATCCCTGGGTCAGGAAGATCCCCTGGAGAAGGAAATGGCTACCCACTCCAGTAATCTTGCCTAGAGAATCCCATGGACAGAGGAGCCTGGCAGGCTACAGTCCATGGGGTTATAGAGAGTCACACACGACTGACTAACACTTTCACTTAAAATAGAAATAATGATCTTTTCCTAAAACAACACAACTATGGATGAGGTTTATAAGTCGCTGCTTCAAGATCAGATTAAATTTTTACCGGCTGAAAGTTGATATTTAAATCTAGCTTTTTTTTGTTTTTCCTTTTATAATATTCAACATTTGAGTGTATACTTACAGAGTAGTTTTAAATAGTGATTCATAGCAGTTTTTCCATAATGCTATAAAAGACCAAAATAAATGTGACAATCACATATATATTTGTATTTGAGGGGGTATCATGGAAATAATATTGTAGACTAGTAGCCAGATTTTGTTTCAGTTGAGAAGGCCTAGTTGTCTACTCTGTCAAAAGAAAAATAGAAGAGGAAAAAAAACTTGCAAAGACCTTTTACTTCATTTTGTTTATTTTGTTAGACTATAAATACATATTATTAATATGTATAAAAACATCTGAAAACAGAAAAGTGCTATAAATACCATCTATTTTATTATATTTATTATGAAATATTTGATATTTTGAATTAGAACTGGGTTTGAATAAATTTATTTATAATTTAAAATGCCAAGGTTAAAATTCACACAAAAAATTAGAGAGTAATTCAGTATTTAAATCAAAACTAATAATGCATAGAACTTTCAGTGTAGCACTGCAAAAGTTAGGAATTTATTCTACATAAAATGTAATATGTATAGATCATGTCAACATATGTGACTGTTTATTAAAATGCTGCTGCTGCTGCTCCTGCTAAGTCGCTTCAGTCGTGTCCGACTCTGTGCGACCCCATAGACGGCAGCCCACAAGGCTCCTCCGTCCCTGGGATTCTCCAGGCAAGAACACTGGAGTGGGTTGCCATTTCCTTCTCCAATGCAGGAAAGTGAAAAGTGAAAGTGAAGTCGCTCAGTCATGTCTGACTCATAGCGACCCCATGGACTGCAGCCTACCAGGCTCCTCTGCCCAGGGGTTTTCCCTGGCAAGAATGCTGGAGTGGGTTGCCATTGCCTTCTCCGTTTATTAAAATAATTTCTATTAATATCAAAGATGGAAACCATGAAGTGTTCAGGTTTAGAGACTGGTTAAATTATTGCAATATAGTCATATTATATAATTCTAGCACTTTTTAGAGTAGAGTGACAAAAGTAGCTACAATCAATTTAGTTAAAAAATGTGGAACCCAAAATGCGCATGATCCCTTTCATTTATGCTGATGATAGATAGGTGGATAAATAGAATTTCAGTCTCTCGTATGTACAGAAAAATTGGAGAGAAGACAACTTTAGCAGTTAGCTGTGGGAAATGGAAGGGTGGTGAAATATTTCACATTTGTCATTAAAATTTGTGTGGTTAGACTTTATAATGTAAATTTTATACCTTTTTAAACAAAAACATTGTCAATAACCAATTAAAAATGTGACTCTCAAATACCGAAACTATACTGTGTGTGTGCATGCTAAATTGCTCCAATCATGTCTGACTGCAACTCCATGGACTGTTGCCTGCCAGGTTCCTCTGACCATGAAGTTCTCCAGGCAAGAATACTGGAGAGGGTCACCACACCCTCCTCTGGGGGATCTTCCTTACCTTTTTTTTTCTTTGTTAACCACTAGTGCCTCTTTGGAAGCTCTAGACTATACTATATTTAATCATAAAACTTCAAGAAGTTGCCAGATTAAAATTCATACTCTAGAGTCTGGTACCTTGGACCTAACGATATGACCTTAATCGTGTCCTGCCAAATCCCTACTTGAATCTGACTTTCCAGGCATCTAGGATACTTGCAAATACTGGAACAAATCCTATAACCCCATGCCTTTTTGCTTTTGCTAGTTCAGTATATATCTTAGGAATTCCTTCTCCTTGTCTTTACCTATACAACTACTAATAGTCATTCAAGGTTGTGCTTACATTATCAACCTATGAAGGAAGAACATACTCAACTTGTCCCAGAATGCTGAATTGGACTGATTCAATCCTGATTGTTTCATACTAACCAGACATACATCTATCAATCACAGCACTTACCCTTATATTGTCATTATGTATGTGATTGCTCTTATTGCAACTATATGGCTGAGAGAAGGTATAATGTATATATATATGTATATATACATTAATTCTGTATCACCATATCAGTCTCAGTAAATATTCTAAAGTAATTAAATGAAAATTTATTAATATCTTGAAATTTTAATTTGCTTTCTTTACCTGTAACAAGGAAGTTAGAAATAATCTTGATTTTCAAAATAAGTTATACTATCAGATTTATACCTTTGAATGATCTTGTTTATAAAAATGTTGCTAGAAAATACTATGAAGTTCATGGAGGATCATGGAATAAAAGAACTATTCATGTATTTTTCTTGTTGATTCATATTAGCTTCTGTGAAATAAAAATAATAAGTATTATGTTTTAGAATTCTTGTGTGAAGTGTTAAATCTAATAATAGAAACACTAGGCAAATTATAAAATAAATATTAGTCTATTATTAATAGTAATAGAAATTTTAAAACTTAGCTATTACTTAAAGCAATTTGGACAAAGTGCAAATACATTTATTATTAAATCTAATCCTGTCCTGACAATTATTTTCCCATTTCTAAAATTTAATTATCTAAATTGATATTCTTATACTACTGGATATTGAAGGTGAATTGGACAGGAAATTGGCAATAATTATCAGAGAAATGAAGGCTAATTATACTCCATATTTTTAGGACAATGTTGAAAGCTCTGACAAAACAAAATGGGAAGTTTTCTCATCACCATGGCAACAACTTTCAAGTTTGTTTTGCTTTTCTGAAAATATAACCAGTCAAGCACACTTAATTTAACGTGAGCAGAGTAAAAAATTAATTTTTTTCAGTGATGCAGTTATGCTTTAAAAATAAAGTAAAATAGTAGTAAGCAGAATTTAATTTGTTTCCAAAATTTTAGAAACTTTATTTTGAGTTATAGCAAACANCTTCTTAATATCTTCTGCTTCTGTTAGGTCCGTACCATTTCTGTCCTTTATCGAGTGCATCTTTGCATGAAATGTTCCTTTGATATCTCTAATTTTCTTGAAGAGATCTCTAGTCTTTCCTATTCTGTTCTTTTCCTCTATTTCTTTGCATTGATCGATGTAGAAGGCTTTCTTATCTCTTCTTGCTATTCTTTGGAATTCTGCATTCAGATTCTTATATCTTTCCTTTTCTCCTTTGCTTTTCACCTCTATTCTTTTCACAGCTATTTGCAAGGCCTCTCCAGACAGCCCTTTTGCCTTTTTGCATTTCTTTTCCATGGGGATGATCTTTATCCCTGTCTCCTGTATAATGTCACGAACCTCATTCTATAGTTCGTCAGGTACTCTATCTATCAGATCTAGGCCCTTAAATCTATTTCTCACTTCCACTATATAATCATAAGGGATTTGATTTAGGCCATGCCTGAATAGTCTAGTGGTTTTCCCTACTTTCTTCAATTTAAGTCTGAATTTCGTAATAAGGAGTTCATGATCTGAGCCACAGTCAGCTCCTGGTCTTGTTTTTGCTGACTGTATAGAGCTTCTCCATCTTTGGCTGCATAGAATATAATCAATCTGATTTCGGTGTTGACCATCTGGTGATATCCATGTGTAGAGTCTTCTCTTGTGTTGTTGGAAGAGGGTGTTTGCTATGACCAGTGCATTTTCTTGGCAAAACTCTATTAGTCTTTGCCCTGCTTCGTTCCGATTCCAAGGCCAAATTTGCCTGTTACTCCAGGTGTTTCTTGACTTCCTACTTTAGCATTCCAGTCCCCTTAGTTCCAAAAGGTCTTGTAGATCTTCATAAAACTGTTCAGGTTCTTCAGCGTTACTGGTTGGTGCATAGACTTGGATAACTGTGATATTGAATGGTTTGCTTTGGAGACGAACAGAGATTATTCTGTCGTTTTTGAGATTGCATCCAAGTACTGCATTTCGGACTCCTTTGTTGACCATGATGGCTACTCCATTTCTTTTGAGGGATTCCTGCCCGCAGTAGTAGATATAATGGTCATCTGAGTTAAATTCACCCATTCCAGTCCATTTTAGTTCGCTGATTCCTAGAATGTCGACGTTCACCTTTGCCATCTCTTGTTTGACCACTTCCTATTTGCTTTGATTCATGGACCTGACATTCCAGGTTCCTATACAATATTGCTCTTTACAGCATTAGATCTTGCTNTTTGTTGACCATGATGGCTACTCCATTTCTTGTGAGGGATTCCTGCCCGCAGTAGTAGATATAATGGTCATCTGAGTTAAAGTCACCCATTCCAGTCCATTTTAGTTCGCTGATTCCTAGAATGTCGACATTCACTCTTGCAATCTCCTGTTTGACCACTTCCAATTTGCCTTGATTCATGGACCTGACATTCCAGGTTCCTATGCAATATTGCTCTTTACAGCACTGGACCTTGCTTTTATCACCAGTCACATGCACAACTGGGTATTGTTTTTTCTTTGGCTCCATCCCTTCATTTTTTTCTGGAGTTATTTCTCCAGTGATCTCCAGTAGAATAGTGGGCACTTAATGACCTGGGGAGTTCTTCTTTCAGTATCCTATCATTTTGCCTTTTCATACTGTTCATGGGGTTCTGAAGGCAAGAATACTGAAGTGGCTTGCCATTCCCTTCTCCAGTGGACCACATTCTGTCAGACCTCTCCACCATGACCCGCCCATCTTGGGTTGCCCCACAGGCATGGCTTGTTTTCATTGAGTTAGGCAAGGCTGTGGTCCTAGTGTGATTAGATTTACTATTTTTCTGTGAGTATGGCTACAGTGTGTCTGCCCTCTGATGCCCTCTTGCAACACCTCCCATCTTACTTGGGTTTCTCTTACCTTGGGCGTGTGGTATCTCTTCATGTCTGTTCCAGCAAAGCACAGCCACTGCTCCTTACCTTGGATGAGGGGTATCTCCTCACTGCCACCGTTCCTGACCTTCAACGTGGGATAGCTCCTCTAGGCCCTCCTGCACCTGTGCAGCCACTGCTTCTCGGGTTGCTCCTCCCAGGCACCGGCCCTGGGCTCAGGCTTGAAGTGGCTTCTCCCAGCTGCCCCTGGCCTCGAAATAGTGAGATTCCACAGATATTTCAAGTTATAAATTTTAAAGCACTTTTCTACACCAGCCCTTCTGCCTTCTGACCTTTGCACTGTCCTGCCTGCCTGGAATATTCTTCCCTCAGCCCTTCAGTTGATAGGTTTATTCTCTTCCTTTAGTTTTTGATTCAAATATGTTTTCTCTTAGAAGCCTTTACTGAATTACACTATCCCAAATGTCCCTCTTATCTCACCCCAGGTAATCTCTCTTCCATTACTTGTTAAATTTTTTTATCATACTTATCATAATCTGTCAGCATACAGTTTCATTAGTGCAAGGGACAGAAATGAATCAAGAGTTATACAATAAATGAATATGGTAACTTATAATTGTCATTTGGAAGTATATATACCTTTCTATCCTCTGAAAGAAGCAAATCAAACATTAGTGGTATTTACTGAGTACATTCCAGGTATTTGAGTTATGGAGATGCAGAGGTCTCTTAAGTTTAAGAGAGAGTTCAGAGAAAGAGAAATCAATGATGGCTGGTTTAATCATTGAAGGTTTCGTGGAGAGTTTAAAGCATCCTCAACATCTTAAAGTATTGAGTGGGTTCCTTTTTTTATATGAGCACTCAAATTTGGAGAGAATTAGCAATCTCTATTTTAATATATAATTTTCTTTTTTACAGGCCAAATTGCTTCATATAAGTTAAACTACGTGAGAGACAGCTTAAATACATAATCCTGTGCCATTACAAATCTTGCTGAATTCATTTAAACCAGCCTTTAATGATACAGTGTTCATGCTGGATGCATGAGGGACCAGTGACACAAATGAAGCCTTCTTACACACTATTAGCTCAGGTCCAGGCTTAATGATGCAGACTATGGCCACTCTACGGTTCCTAAATTCCTAAAGGAGTGCTCAGCACTTTGCATTTGACTATTAAAAAGTTCTAGATTTCAGTTTCTTTTAACATTCTAGTCAGTGTTAATACTTTAATAATTCATTTTATCAAGAGAACATGGAGCAATGCATTCATTATTAGTTTCAAATCATGGGAAATAGAGAAATGCATTCAATGATGACTTTAACCAGTCACACATATACTTTCTTTTGCCAATGTTGAAAAGAATTCCTGCATTTACCCTTGATTATCCTATAAACAACATCCAGTACAGGGTACTAGAAGGACATTGGAATAGGAACAGAATCAATATTTTTTTCTGTTTCTGGGGTGTGTTTCCTGTTAGCAGGCTCCTTGAGGGTAGAGAATAGGAAACCTTCCAGTAGAAGATATCCTGGACCCCAGAGGGCATATCATCAGGAAAATTCATCAGTGAAACACCTCTGCAAATATCCCCACTATCAGAAGAGAACTGTGTAGTCTTTCCAATGTTGTCTGGACTCTAACCTTAAGAGGGGGACTGGAATGGGTCTTCTATGTTGTTCTATTTTTAGCTCTGACACTTGATGAAATTTAGTGGAATATACCCCTCCCCTTTTTTTTTCCCCTTAGAGAAGTGTGCTTTATGCATATTCCTCAGGAAGTCAATATCTGCTGCACATATAGGTTATTATGTACTAAAGGGAGTAATGTGACCCATGACCCAAGGGAGAAAGGGACAGAAATGAGTTTAAAAACTGAGAAGTATGAGCTTAGACCAAAGTCTATTTTGCTTGGGAATCAGGCCAATTGATTTAGATTGATAGTTCCCAAACCATGGTAGTTGAAATTATTATCTGGGGAATATTTGAATAAGAACTGTATCCAAATCTTAACCCTGTTTGAATGAATCAACATGTCTAGGGTTGGGAATTGGCCTATGATTTCCTTATACACCTCCTCATCCTAGTATAGTGCCACTGAAGGGTGAACCAAACTTGCACAAACAAAAGCTTATGCTGAAGGAATTTGTTGTTCTCTGGAAAACAAAGAAATAGCTAATACAAACTGATTGACTAATATAAAACTCCTTCAACTCTTTGTCAGACATTGAGCTATGCATTTTACTTATATATCTCCTTTAGGCAGGAAACCTGGTTTCAATCCCTCGGTTGGGAAGATCCCCTGGAGAAGGAAATGGCAATCCACTCCAGTATTCTTGCCTGGAGAATCCCAAGAATGGAGGAGCCTGGTACGCTACAGTCCATGGGGTCGCAAAGAGTCAGACACGACCGAGCGACTTCACTTTAGTCTTGNCTCGGTTGGGAAGATCCCCTGGAGAAGGAAATGGCAATCCACTCCAGTATTCTTGCCTGGAGAATCCCAAGAATGGAGGAGCCTGGTACGCTACAGTCCATGGGGTCGCAAAGAGTCAGACACGACCGAGCGACTTCACTTTAGTCTTGAAAACTAAAATGAGGTAGGTCAAATTATTAAAACACTTATGGGTAAGGAAACTGAAGCTCAGAGATCAATTTTTCACATTAGAGAAGCACACAGAGTGTTGTCAGAGTACAAATGAGGAAGAGAGAAAGTCCTTTATGAAGAAGGTGGCTCTGAAACTGGAGTGCTGATATTTTTAAACTCTCAAATATATTCTTCTAAGAATTTGAAAACTTATTTGAAACCAGACTTGTTATCCTTTTCTTTAAATTTATGAACTTGTTTTATTTATTTTTCTGGCATTCTCCTTGTTTTTTTTTTTTTTTTTTTTTAAACTTTAAATATAGAGATCAAACATTAAAAGACAACATGATCATTGGCCCAGGGCAGATAAATGGCTGAAAGAGGCTAGGAATAAACCAAAGAGTGACTGGGAGATGTGAATAAGATAGGCCTATGCGTAGAGTGCATAGTCTTGGCCTAATGGTATCCAAATGCAAGTGTATTTAAACCTATTTTAGGGAATCATACAAAAACTGCCTTCTCAAGTAGGTTCTGAGGTCCATATTCTTGAGCATAATATCAAAAGAATGTTTACAGAACTTCATTTAAGGTAGCCATTTCCCAGTATCAAAATAAATTTTTATTTTTATATAAAATTTCAGCTATTTGTAAGTTTCAGTTGTACATGATTCAAGTAAGAGTCTGCAGTGGAGGAAAAAGGATGAGAAAAAGCTATTGAAATGTGGTGGAAACAGAACTGCATGAATATTCATGGGGCTAAAGTTTGATCTGTATGCTTCCCTTTAACTGAGATTTTCTCTTCTATACTCAAGGGTACAACCACTCATTGGAGAAGATATTCATATGTAGTTCTATCTGGCTTCAACCCATAATCTATTCACTAAATGAACATGTAGTAATGTATAGAAAATTCTTAGTAGACTGAGGAAGGTTAAACAAACATAGATAGCAAGTAAAAAATGTACCCTGATATTTAGGGAAGATACCTACAGGATTCTTGAGTTGTGTAATTAAGAGCATACTGACTTAAATAACAGGAAAGTTTTAAAAAGAATATCTATTTAAGGAGATGGAGGAACATATTGAGAGAGAGAAGTTGATGAGCTTTGTTAGTGACACATTAAATTTGAAACACTATTGTAGAAATTTTAACAAGAGGCTAGAAATTTATATCTGGGGTTTGGAGAGCAGTGAGTAAGGTTGGAGGAGGGGTCTTCAGTACAGAATAATTGACTAAATTCACCACAGCCTTTCAGATTATTAAAGAAAAACTGTTAAGAAAAGAAGAGATAAGATGATAATTAAATTTTGAGAATATGCATGTGTTAGGGGAAATGCTGACCAAAACTGCCCACCCTGGCCAGGCAAAATAACTTGCAAGAGTTATCCTGCAACAGGAGGTTACACTGGAATCTGGAATTAACAAGCTACCACCAACCAGAAGAATTTGGAAAGGGTCAAAAGGATAAAGGAAATGTCAGCCATATGTTCTACTAACCTCCCAGAATCCTGCTCAATGGAATCCACCCTGGCTGAGCAATGTAAGCACTACCAGGAATGACCCACTGCCAGAATGATTGACCAGAGACAACCAGGAAACTAACCCCATCACCATAAAGCCTAGGACTGCAAGCCATGTGGCAGAGGGGTTCTCCTGGGTGCCTCACCCTGCTGCTCTTCACCTGGGTGCCCTTTCCCAATACAATCCCTTGCTTTGTCAGCCCACGCATCTCCTCAAATAATTCACTGCTGTGTTAGACAAGTGCCCCCTTTCAGGTCCTGGAAGGGGTCCCCTTTTCTGTAACATATATGTAAAAAACTAATAAGCAGAAACTTCATTAAATAGAATTGGGAGACCAGATGGGAGAGTGCTCATAGCCTGTGACAACAGAACCCAGGGAGAAGAAGGAAGGAAGACTCCTCTTCTTTACTGGCAAGGACTCAATGCTTAAAAAATATTCTCCTTCCCTTGCAGTGCAGGGACTTGAACATGGCTCTATGATTGCAGATCCCAAATTGTAATTTTCAGCTGATCCTGAGTAAATTGTCAGGGCAGATCCTCTGGAACTAAGCTGTCTTCTTATGGCAGGCTGGAATTGGTTTGCAAGCTGCTTGAATTGAGCTGTTTGTACTCTAAGCTGCTTAAGCTATTTGAAAAAAAATAAAAATTAAACTCTAGGAGAAAAACCTCTAGGAAATAGGATTACAGTTATTTCAGTATTTTGAGGATGTCCCCACCTTACAGAGATTCTGACTGATTTTATGTTTAAAAACCTTGGTTTGTCCTCAAGTTCATTTCCAACTAAATGAATCAAGTTGAGCAAAGGCAGTTTAGATTATCAATGATCATTATGGGGAACTTTTGAAATTACCAGCCTTCATTTCCTTAAAACCTAATTGGCCTACAATAGCTCAAAAAAATTCAGAACTGTTATGGTCTTCTTGACAAAACGAAACCTGGGGACAGGAGTTGATGAAAAGAAAGTAACGAAAGGACACAGGGGCCCAAGTCTCTAGTGGAACAAGGGTGATTTATTCATGGCAGTGTGTGCTTATATTTTGTTATACAAGGAAGCTTTAGGCAGAAAAGGAAAGTTGGGTAAAAAACACCAAAACCAGACTCGTAACAACAGTAACTAAGGGAATAACAATAATCATAGGTCCATAACAACAGTAACTAGGGGAATAACAGTCATCACAGGGCCAGAAGACAATCCATGTATTGGAAATAGGAATATGACCAAGTAGTTTTACAGAAAAATAAAAAAGGTTACTCAAAGGAATCTGTGTATGAGTTCTGCCTCATGACTTCAGTCCTGAGAACTGCGAGCAGCTCTGCTTGTTCCTGTTTTCCAGGAACTGATAAGGAGCAGAGGGGAATGTTCCCTGACACAGAACCAAGTGAAATGCTTGTTTTGATTGGTATTTTGAGGCTCCCCAGCATTATCAGGAATCTAAAATTGCCTCTCTGCAAAATAAGATTTACATTCAGAAAACTAAGATCATGGCATCTGGTCCCATTAGTTCATGGGAAATAGATGAGGAAATAGTGGAAACAGTGTTAGGCTTTATTTTTGGGGGCTCCCAAACCACAGCAGATGGTGATTGCAGCCATGAAATTAAAAGATGCTTACTCCTTGGAAGAAAAGTTATGACCAACTTAGACAGCATATTCAAAAGCAGAGACACTACTTTGCCAACAAAGGTCCGTCTAGTCAAGGCTATGGTTTTTCCAGTAGTCATGTATGGAAGTGAGAGCTGGACTGTGAAGAAAGTTGAGCACTGAAGAATTGATGCTTTTGAACTGTGGTATTGAACACTCATGAGAGTCCCTTGGACTGCAAGGAAATCCAACCAGTCCATTCTAAAGGAGATCAGTCCTGGGTGTTCTTTGGAAGGAAGGATGCTAAAGCTGAATTTTTTCTTATAACTCCAGTACTTTGGTCACTTCATGCGAAGAGCTGACTCATTGGAAAAGACTCTGATACTAGGAGGGATTGGGAACAGGAGGAGAAGGGGACGACAGAGGATGAGATGGCTGGCTGGCATCACCGACTCCATGGACGTGAGTTTGAGTGAACTCTGGGAGTTGTTGATGGACAGGGAGACCTGGCGTGCTGCAGTTCATGGGGCTGCAAAGAGTCGGACATGACTGAGTGACTGAGCTGAACTGAACTGAAGGCAAAAAGGTAAGTGAAAGTGTTAGCCGCTCAGTAATGCCTGACTTTCGCGACCTCATGGACTGGAGTCCACCAAGCTCCTCTGTTCATGGGATTCTCCAGGCAAGAATACTGGAGTGGATGGCCATTCTCTTCTTCAGTGGATCTTCCCAACCCAGGGATTGAACCTGGGTCTCATGCGCTGCAGAAACATAAAGTGGCTTCCAAATTGGCTTCTTTGTCCCAGGTTCACCTCTGACATTATCTTGTCTCTCTCTCCCTCAGCATCTTGTGAATAGACTCTGCCTCTGATGCTATGTTCTTCCTTCCCTTCTAAACCTCCTATGCCTCCTCTGTACCCTCAGATCCTCTGTACTAATTCTATCACCAAACTTTCATTTTTATTTTTTCTGAAACTCTCTCATTCCCTTTTCCTTAGAACTTGTCAGAACCTGTCCCTCTAAAATTAAGCCTCCTGAGGATTCAGAGGTTAACCCCTTAATTTCTTATACTCCCTGGACTGAGGCTTAATTATGAACCACAATCAAAGATTTCCTTAAAGTAACCAAATATCTTCCTTATAGATTTTTGAGGAATTAAACATAAACATTTAAACTTAGCAACATGGTGTCTCTGACATATCAGCCAGTTCATGCGTTGATCCGTGAAGATCAGGCCAACAATTAGAAGAAAAATACTAATTGGGAAAATTCTGAAAGATATCTAGAATTACAAGAAGTCCAGCCTACTAACTTATTATACAATCAGGCTCAGCTAATTGTTAGGTTGTTTCATCAAGCAATATCTAGGATTTTCCAGAGTCTGATAATTGGGCCAAAATTCAGGCTTGTACACAAAAATCTGACAAATCTGTTCAAGACTACTATAGTAGATTTCAGATTAGTTTTAAAGAAAATTCTGTTCTTCAAATGTTGATTTCATCCAAGTAGCTTTTAACACTATGCTTTTTAGTAGACTGAACCAGAAACTTTCCCTTCCAGGGGAAAAAAAAAAATGACCAGGATGGAATTAGAAAATATGTCCATTCCAGATTCAGTTATTCTGGCACACCAGCTCTCTTGCATTCTAGATGAGTTATCTCTAAGAAAAACCACCAAAATCTTTAAACTTCAACTCCCTTCTAGTTTCTTCTATTATTGCAAAGACCCAGGGAAATAGATTTTTAAAACTAGAGCTTTAGGTGAATTCATCCTCTCACTAGCTTTTCCTTTGTCATCCCCACTGTTGATGATAGAGCAACAAGGAGCTTCAGAGGCTCTTTTCAAGCTGCCCTCTTACAGTTTCTATGCTTAGATAAACATTCTTTGGATTGGGAACGAATATTTTCTGGAGCATCACTCCTGGTACTTAACCTTACTACTGTAAAATGGTTCTGCCTTGGAGTACTAAAAGAGATCAAACAATGGTGATCTCTAATGAATCTAAAAAAATTTCTATTTCTAAATGTATTTCCTTTGGTTTAGGCCCATCCAGTTCTTTGGCCAAGATGTTTAGAGAATTATCTTGGAAGAATTTACTTCTCCCAAAAAGGGGGAGGGATAATCCTAGAAACTGACAATAATTATAAAAGTAACACACCAGTTGAATTAAATGACCATTTGACATCTTTTATTTGTTCTATTTCTGATGGTGCTAGAGCAGATTTCAGAAACACTAATAATTTGTCTCTGTTGAATCAGCTATCACTTTCCTTACAGATATGATCTGCAACTTAAGATGGCAAAATTCACAGTGCACTTTCCATCAAGATTCAGATAGACTCCTCAAAACCTCTTCCTAGAATTAATCAATACTAAAGAAGACACTCAAAGCATAACACATATAATATATTATTAAAAGCCTCAGGACCCGTTATCTCTTGTACTAGCCCTGTGACGCTTGCATTTAAATGTGAGAAAATGTAAGGGCCAAAGGTGGAGGTTTGTTTAGCACCTCTAAGCAATAAACTCTATTGTGGCCAGTGGACACTCTGTTGCTCTTGACCCTCATTTGTTACTAACTGGAAGTAAATTGTTTATTGTAATTGATTTATGCAGTGCAGTCTTTAGTATTCCAGTTGGTGAAGCTACTTAATATCCTTTTGCTTTCACTTGGGAAGAAAAACAATTCACCTGGACAATAGCATCTCAGGGTTTTAATGAGAGTCCTTATTTTTCAAAAATCCTGAAGGCTGATCTGGGAAGACATAAAGATCCCTAGAGGTTCTACTGTCTTGCAGTATGCAAATTATTTGCATTTTTGCTTTCCTTCTCAAGCTTCCTCACAGAAAGACATCATCCATTTGCTAAAGCTTTTAGCCTTAAAGGGACATAAAGTCTCCAAAAAAAATTACAGTAAACCAGGTTGGACATTTAGAACGTCTAATATCCAAACAAGGGGATTCAGATATCCTACATTCAGATAGGCTTCAAAGTGTCATAAGTTTCCCCAAATCCAAACTTAAGTGTCAGCTGTTGAGGCTTTCTATTTGGTTATTGCCAAAACCAAATTGCCAATATCTCTCTCATGGCCAAATCTCTATAAGTTCTACTTAAAAATAACAAGCTTAACCCAATTTTACAGAGAAAAACAAAGGACATGGTCCTTAAGGCCTTAAAGGAGAGTTTGATGAAACCACTTGCCCTTGGGCATCTTAATTGTTAAATTCTTTTTTCCTTTTTGTGTATGAAACGGAAGGGAATACTGTTGGGCTACTCACCCCAAAACATCCCAAAACATGGGGACAGCCATCAACTAGGATATTATAGCCAGAGACTGGACTATGTGTGGGTGCTCCCTTGCCTTAGAGACATTATGCCCACAGCCCTTTTGGTTAAGGACCCCAAGAAAATATTGTGAAATCTCCTTTAACCATTTCTTGTGCCTCATGCAGTAGAAACTCTTCTGAATTCTTATCACACTCAACACTTCTCAGCCCACTATCTCACCTCCTGTAAACGCTTTTTGTTAATGGCTCTTCAAATGTCTCTTTTATGCTGTAAGAGCCTTAACTTTGCTTCTTTCCTCCACTACATCACCAGTCCTTCATAACTGCTTAAGACTAAAGGAGCATCTCTTCACTCATTGTAATGATCTACAAGAAATTCCTTTGGGTAACAGTGATTCCTCTTGGTTCAGTGATGGCTCTTATTTAAAAGAAGACAATAGAAAGTACTGTGCTGGTACGATATTGCAGCTCCTTTTGATGTCGTTGAGGCAGCATCTTTACCTGTGGCTGCTTCAGCCCAACAGGCTCTTCCTTGGCTTGCAATTTAGCCAAGGGAAAAATTGTCAACATTTATAATAGTAGTATGTGAGCTTTCATAGTATCTCATGATTTTATCCTCTATTGTCTCCGTCTCCTCCTACATTCAATCTTTCCCAGCATCGGGATCTTTTCCAATGAGTCAGTTTTTTGCATCAGGTGGTCAAAGTATTGGCATTTCAGCTTCAGCAGCAGTCCTTCCAATGAATATTCAGGACTGATCTCCTTTAGGCTGGACGGGCTTGATCTCCTTGCTGACCAAGGGACCCTCAAGAGTGTTCTCCAATACCACAGTTCGAAAGCGTCAATTATTCACCACTCAGCTTTCTTTGTGGACCAACTCTCACATCCATACATGAATACTGGAAAAGCCATAGCTTTGACAAGATGGACCTTTGTTGGCCAAGTATTGTCTCTGCTTTTTAATATGCTGTCTAGATTTGCCATAGCTTTTCTTTCAAGGAACAAGTGTCTTTCAATTTCATGACTGCTCATCTTCATACCTGAGGTTATTGATATTTCTCCTGGCTACCTTGATTCCATATTGTGCTTCATCAAGCCCAGAATTTTGCATGATTTTGTATTTCTTTGTATAAGTTAAATAAGCACGGTGACAATATACAGCCTTGATGTACTCCCTTCCCAATTTGGAACCAGTCTGTTGTTCCATGTCTGCTTATAACTATTGCTTCTTGACCTGTGTACAGTTTTCTCAGGAGGCAGGGAAGATGGTCTGGTATTCTCATCTGTTTAAGAATTTTCCACAGTTTGTTGTGATCCACAGAGTCAAAGGCTATGGCACAGTCAATAAAACAGAGTAGAAATTTTTCTGTAACTCTGTTGCTTTTTCAGTGATCCAACAGATGTTGGCAATTTGATCTCTGGTTACTCTGCCTTCCCTAAATTCAGCTTTTAAATCTGGAAGTTCTCTGCTCATGTACTCTTGAAATCTTGTTTGGAGAATTTTGAGCATTACTTTTCTAGCATGTGAGATGTGTGCAATTGTGCCGTAGTTTGAGCATTGCCTTTCTTGGGATTGGAATGAAAACTGACATCTTCCAGTCCCATGGTCACATAAAATGATTTGAAAAGCTTTCTTGCAATTTAATATATAAAGGTACTTTTATTGTTCTGAAAGCAAAGATGAGGTTTCTAGATCAGAACCAAACTGTTATTGTTTATAATAGATGACTAGACCTGAATACACAGAAAGGGATATTTTACACTATAAGAGAGAAACTCCAAATTTTGAATCTTCGAGTTTAAATATATATATACTGCCTGCACAGTTTACCTGCTCCTCCTATGAGAACTAGAGACAACTAATTTACATAATGTAAACAAATCCCTGGAAAACTAATGAAACATTTCCTTCTTTACCAGTATTTTGAATATAAAAGAGTACCTCGGCATCTCATTTCCTTCTGAAACTTTAGTTTAGGTAGTTTCCAACCTAAGTTAAGTGCTTAGTTTTAGACTTAATACTCTTAAAATGATAATGTTTCTGGGGGGAAAAGGAAGCAGTCTCCTTTTATAATTTGTCAATTTCCATTGTTCAGGATGTTGGGATCTTTTACTAAGAAATAAGAGAAAATTGTCTTCCACATTTCTCATCCATTTTCTACAAGAAATTAAGTAAANTTAAAATGATAATGTTTCTGGGGGGAAAAGGAAGCAGTCTCCTTTTATAATTTGTCAATTTCCATTGTTCAGGATGTTGGGATCTTTTACTAAGAAATAAGAGAAAATTGTCTTCCACATTTCTCATCCATTTTCTACAAGAAATTAAGTAAAATTGATACTATTTCTTCCTTAAATATTGTACATATGTCTCCATTAATGCAATCACAGCCTGGCATTTTGTTTGTGGGAAGTTTCAAGTTAAATATTTTGATTTTAATTTCTCAGTTATATGATTTCCTTTTTTTTAATTGAGTTGTAATTTACATGGCATAGAGTTCATCTATTTATAAAATATACACTTCCATGGTTTTTAGCCTGTTAACATAATGTACAATGTCACCATTGTATAATTTTAGAATAATTTCATGATCTGTTGGATCATAGAAAAAGCAAAAGAGTTCCAGAGAAGCATCTACTTCTGCTTTACTGACTATGCAAAAGCCTTTGACTGTGTGGATCACAACAAACTGTGGAAAATTCTTAAAGAGATGGGAATACCAGACCACCTTTCCTGCCTCTTGGGAAATATGTATGCAGGTCAAAGAGCAACAGTTAAAACTGGACATGGAACAACAGACTGGTTCCAAGTTGGGAAAAGAGTAAGTCAAGGCTATATATTGTCACCCTGCTTATTTAACTTATATGCAGATGAAACACAAGCTGGAATCAAGATTGCTGGAGAAATATCAATAACCTCAGATATGCAGATGACACCACCCTTATGGCAGAAAGTGAAGAAGAAGAACTAAAGAGCCTCTTGATGAAAGTGAAAGAGGAGAGTGAAAAAGTTGGCTTAGAACTCAACATTCAGAAAACTAAGATCATGGCATCCAGTCCCATCACTTCATGGCAAATAGACGGGGAAACAATGGAAACAGTGACAGTCTTTATTTTCTTGGGCTCCAAAATCACTGCAGATGGTGACTGCAGCCATGAAATTAAAAGATGCTTGCTCCTTGGAAGAAAAGCTATGACAATCCTAAACAGCATATTAAAAAGCAGACACATCACTTTGCCAACAAAGATCCATAAAATCAAAGCTATGGTTTTTGCAGTAGTCATGTGTAGATGTGAGAGTTGAACCATAAAGAAGGTTGATCGCCAAAGGATTATGCTTTTGAACTGTGGTGTTGGAGAAGACTCTGGAGAGTTTCTTGGACTACAAGGAGATCAAATCAACCAATCCTGAAGGAAATCAGTCCTGAATATTCATTGGAAGGCCTGATGCGGAAGCTGAAGCTCCAGTACTTTGGCCACCTCATGGGAAGAACTCACTCATTGGAAAAGACCCTGATGCAGGGAAAGAGTGAAGGCAGGAGGAGAAAGGGACAAGATAGGAAGAGATGGTTGGATGGCATCACTGACTATATTGACATGAGTTTAAGTAAGCTCTGTGAGTTGGTGAGGGACAGCAAAGCCTGGTGTGCTGCAGTCCATGGGGTCGCAAAATGTCTGAGTGACATGAGAGAGTGACTGAACTGAGAATAATTTCACCATGTCTCAATGAAACTTTCAGCAGTCACTACCCACTTCTCTACTTCCAGCTCTAGGAAACCAGTAACCTACTTACCTTTTAAGTAGATTTGTCTCCTTTCGACTTTTCATAAAATGTGGTCTTTTTTTGACTGCTTGCACTTAACATGGTGTTTTTGAAGTTCATCCATGTTGCAGCATGTATCAGGATGCAAAATGCTGTTCCATCACATACCACCTTTTATTTTTTTCATACATCTGTTGGATATTGTGTTGCCTCAATCTTCCAACTGTTATGAATAATGCCACATTGACATTTATGCAACTTTTGTGTGGACCTATTTATCCACTTATCTTGGGTAGATACCTAAGGGTAAACTTGCTAGGTCATTTGTTAATTTTATGCTTAATCTTTTGAAGTACATCTAGATTGTTTTCCAAAGTGTTGTGTTCATTTACGTTTCCAGCAGCAACATATGAGATTCCAATTTCTCCACCAATTCTTGTTAGTGACTATCTTTTTCACTATATCCATCTTAGTGGGTTTGCAGTGGCAACTCATTGTGGCTTTGCTTTGTATCTCTATAAAGACTGATAACATTGACCAACTTTTTGTGTGTTTATTAAGCATTTATAAATAATTAAATATAAAAATAAATATTAATAAATTTAAATAATTAAATAGACTATTAAATAAATAATAAAAATTGCACTCTTATTAAATATCTTTGTATAAGTATCCAAATCCTCTACTCATTCTAAAATAGGATTGTTTAAAATGTTATTGAGTCAGAAGAATACGTCACAGATATTTGTATATAAAATTTTTACTGGTTATATGATTTGAAATTCTTTTCTTTAGTTTGTGAGTTTATCTTTGCAGTTTCTTGATGATGTTTGTTAAAATATGAAAGTTTTAAATTTGACAAAGTCCAGTTTCACAGTCTTCTCTTATATCAATTGTGCTTTATGTGTTTTCTCTAAGAAATCATTGACTAATCCAGGGTCACAGAAATTTATCCTGTATTTTCTTTTAAGAAATTTACAGTTTCAGCTTATATCTTTAGGCTTTTGATCCACTTTGAGTTAATCTTTGTGTATGTGTGAATTAGGAGTCTAAATTCAGTTTAGTGCATGTGGACATATAGTTGTTGATATTTATTTTTTCNGTCACAGAAATTTATCCTGTATTTTCTTTTAAGAAATTTACAGTTTCAGCTTATATCTTTAGGCTTTTGATCCACTTTGAGTTAATCTTTGTGTATGTGTGAATTAGGAGTCTAAATTCAGTTTAGTGCATGTGGACATATAGTTGTTGATATTTATTTTTTCTTGCATTTACTGTAATTATTCATTTCTTCTTGAGTAAGTTTTGGTAGATTTTATTATTCAAGAAATTTGTCTTAGTTATTCAACTTGTTGGTGTAGAGTATTCATAAAAAGTATTCACAAATGGCAACCCACTCCAGTGTTCTTGCCTGGAGAATCCCAGAGAGGGAGGAGCCTGGTGGGCCGCCATCTATGGGGTCGCACAGAGTCAGACACAACTAAGCAACTTAGCAGCAGCAGCAGCAGCATTCATAACATTCACTCATTGTTCTTCAATTGTTTGATCTCTAATGATAATCTTTTTTAAAATTAGTGATACTGATAATCTGTTCTTTATCTTTTTATTGATCCTTCTAACTAGACTTTTTTTATTAGCTAAAAGAAAACTTCTGGCTTAATTTTCTCTATATGCTTTTATAATTTTTTATTTAAGAATTTTATGACCATATCTTTTTCACTTCCTTGTTCTCCCTACAGTGAGCTTACTTTGTTTTTCTTTTTATAGCTCCTTAAGATGCATACTTAAGTGGTTCATTGCCTTTGGAACATTTAATTTTCTGAATACAAATATTTTAGCTATAAATTTTCCTCCAATTATGGCTCTATCTGCATGTTGCAAATTTTGATATATTATCTATTTTTATTCAGTTCAAAATGTTCTCTGTGTACTCCACTTTGACATAAGGGTAATACAAACCTAAGTTTATATTTATTGTCCTACTGTTTAAGTTTTTCCAGATATCTTTGTGTATTAGTTTCAGATTCAATTCTTTTGTGGTTAGAAAAATATGTATGACTTCAATCTTTTAAAATTTATTTAAACTTGGTTATAGCATATAATGTATTTTCTACTTGGCTGAATGTTTTATTTATGTATACTTGAAAATAATATGCACCTTTCTATCAATGTATAGAGTGGTCTATAGATGTCAATTTGATCAGATTGATAGTGTTTTTTCAATCATCTATTGATTTCCTTCTTATTGTGGTTTCCAGATTGTTTTGTTCTCCCCTACTTTATATCTATCTTTTCTTCCCTATTGCCAGACCTATGCATTTCGAGTTTCAGCAACAGGCACAAAGATAATCATTTTGCCAAGACTCTTTATACTGTTCCCACAATTATATATTCTTTGTCTGAACACTACTTTTAACACCTTTGGTTATTTTTCATATAGTTTCATGGTTTCCATTCCTTTTTTTTTTTTTTTAACTGTATCAAATGTGTTTTGAAAATTACTTACAAAATTAACCTGAAGCATGGAATGGTTCTCTTTATGTCTGTCTCTATCTCTGTCTATTTTTCTTGAACTGTGCCTGGAAACATTAACTATGTTGCTGATCCTGCTCCTGACATGAATTGCCTCAATGTATCTCACTGTACGCACTGTTCCTTGAAGCCAGAGTAGGCAAGGTGCAAGCTAAGAGGCTGGAAGGAGACTCAGGAGCTGTAGGAACTGCAGACTCGTTTATTCTCTCCTCAGCAGCCATAGCAGTAGACATGCTATATTCTCTTCATTCGTGGCTGACCCAACAGACACAGCCTTGACACAGCAGCAATGCCACCGATTTTTAGATGAAAGTGAAAGTCGCTCAGTCCTGTCCGACTCTTTGCAACCCCATGGACTATACAGTCCATGGAATTTTCCAGGCCAGAATACTGGAATGGGTAGCCTTTTCCTTCTCCAGGGAACCTTCCCAACCCAAGGATTGTATCTAGGTATCCTGCATTACAGGCAGATTCTTTACCAGCTGAACCACAAGAGAACCCATACCACACACGTTTATGCCATATCATACACAATCAAGCTGGTACCTCCAGAGGCACATGTGCAGTGTTATAAATGATCTCAGCTGTTACATAGTCATTATTTGCAAAACATGGTGTAAGAGAGCCTGAACACATCATCTTTTGTACTTTACTTTCTCCCCCACACACTCCAAGATCGTGCTAAATCAATTCTGGAATTAAAATAATTCAAAGCTGAACTTCAGTTCCTTGCATAAACTGCTCGCTTCCATTTGGCTCTCATTCCTTGAGTAAACCATTCATGTCCCATGTCCAGTTCTTATGCTGCATACAGGTTTCTCAGGAGGTGGGTAAGCTGGTCTGGTAATCTCCTCTTTAAGAATTTTTCAGTTTGTCATGATCCACATTCAAAGACTTTGGCATAGTCAATGAAGCAGAAGTAGATGTTTTTCTGGAATTTTCTTGCTTTCTCTGTGATCCAGTGGATGTTAGTGTTAACTTGTTGGATCCTGAGCCACTAATTTTGCCCTTTTGGATCTCAAGCTTTTAGTTAAGAAAATAAATATTATAGACTAGATTAACAGTTCATGTATATTTTTATGCTTTCCATCTATATATTCCATTTTTTTCAAATACTTTCTTCAATAAGAAAATTGCATGTAGGAAATAGCTTTTAATTTGTCTTCCATGTCTTAGTCAGTCATAAGATATATAGCCCATGTGTGTATACACAAAATATAATCTATCAATCAGAATTTATTGGAGTGAAATAATTAACCACAGCACTGGGAATTTTAATTTGAGATTTAAACTAAGAAAACTGTCCTGTTACTTTATCTGTGCAAGTAACACCAAGTAGCAAGTACTGGGCAGATCACAGCCATTCTGTTTCCATTCCGATCATCGTATTTCATCATCTTGCTCGGTTTCTGGTAGACTAAATAATCTCTTTTGGGATCATTCTGTGACTCCATACATTTCAATGGAAGTCAGCAAACTTATTTAAGATAAAAATCAGAAACAGAGAATGGAGACAGAGGGTAAGTGGGAGGTTATGTGAATTGTGAAAATTTAGAGGATTACAGAATTTGGAAAATGTTCATCTGTAGTGTGAAGTGGCAAAAACAAAAACAAAAACAAAAACAAAAACAAAAACAAAAAAAACCACTCCATAGTCATGGAGTATTTTCAATATGAATATTCCTATGTTGTTGAAAGAAATTTCCCAACAACTTTTATTTTTCTAAATGTACATTCTTCTCCAAGTCTATGGGATTAAAACTTTTTTCTTATGATTTCTAGGAAGATTTTTTTTAGAAGGTGGATTTAAAGAAATCAGAGGTACAAGCAAAAAGCAGAATATGAAAATTATCAACTTTAGTTGGTGAGCCAACTAATACTTCTACAGTGGCTTTGAAAGAGGCAAAAAGCCTCCAAACACTACTGCCTGGATTCTCATTCTTAATCATTAATTCATTAAACACCTATTGAAACATCAGCTTCTCTATCAAGTAATTTCTTGTCCAGATAGATACCAGAAGGTACTTCTATTCCTTTTGTATACTACCATGCTGCTTCTGCTAAGTCGCTTCAGTCGTGTCCAGCTCTGTGCGACCCCATAGACTGTAGCCCACCAGGGTCTGCTGCCTCTTAGATTCTCCAAGCAAGAACACTGGAGTGGGGTACCGTTTCCTTCTCCAGTGCATCCAAGTGGAAAGTGAAAGTGTAGTCGCTCAGTCATGTCCGACTCTTTGCAACCCCCATGGACTGCAGCCTACCAGGCTCCTCCATCCATGGGGTTTTCCAGGCAAGAGTACTGGAGTGGGGTGCCGTTGCCTTCTCCAGTATACTACCATAATACAACAATAAACAATGATTAGCAATTGATATATGTGTCTTTCTTGTTGTAGAGCAAATACCATGAAATACACATAGAACATAAGGACAGTTCTTAATGCTTAGAAAATGATCAATGAAATTGAAAAGGTTTATGGTTAACAAAGATCTGTGAACCCTCTTTGGGGCTATTAATATAAAGGACTTGACATGGATTTTCAGGCTCATGTTTATAATAATCTATTTGTTTTTTAATGTTTTGCATTTGGAGAATGATTATATGTGAATTATCCTCCATATTATGCATTTTATTTATACTATCTACTTTTATTTACCTGGAGCCAGACATTTTGGAGTGTGAAGTCAAGTAAGTGGGCCTTAAGGAGCATCACTATATAACAAAGCTAGTGAAGGTGATGGAATCCTAGCTGAGCTATTTCAAATCCTAGAAGGTGATGCTGTTAAAGTGCCACACTCAATATATCAGCAAATTTGGAAAACTCAGCAGTGGCTACAAGACTGGAAAAGGTCAGTTTTCATTCCAATCCCAAAGAAAGGCAATGCCAAAGAATGTTCAAATTACTGCACAATTACACTCATTTTACATGCTAGCAAAGTAATCATCAAAATTCTCCAAACTAGACTCCAACCGTATGTGAACAGATAAATCCAAAATGTTCAAGCTGGATTTAGAAAAGGCAGAGGAATTAGAGATCAACTTTTCAACACCCACTGAATCATAGGAAAAGAAAGAGAATTCCAGGAAAACATCTACTCCTGCTTCATTGAATACACTAAAACCTTTGATTATGTGGATCAAAACAAACTGTGGAAAATTCTTAAAGAGATGAGAATCCCAGACCTCCTTATCTGCCTCCTGAAAAACCTATATGCAGGCCAAGAAATAAAAGTTAGAATTGGACATGGAAAAATGAACTGGTTCCAAATTGGGAAAGGAGTACACCACCCTGCTTATTTAACTTAAATGCAGAGTACATCATGCAAAATGCTGGGCTGGATGAAGCACAAGCAGGAATCACGAGTGCCAGGAGAAATATCAATAACCTCAGATATGCAGATGACACCACCCTAATGGCAGAAAGCAGAGAAGAACTAAAGAGACTCTTGATGAAAGTGAAAGAGGAGAGTGAAACAGTTGGCTTAAAACTCAACTTTCAGAAAACTAAGACTATGGCATCCAGTTCCACCACTTCATGAAAAATAAATGGGGAAACAGTGGAAACAGTGGGAGATTTTATTTTCTTGAAGGGCTCCAAAATCACTGAAGATACTGACTGAAGCCATGAAATTAAAAGATGCTTGCTCCTTGGAAGAAAAGCTATGACAATTCTAGATAGTATATTAAAAAGCAGAGACATCATTTTGGTGGCAAAGGTCCATCTAGTCAAAGCTATGGTTTTGCCAGTAGTCATGTATGGATGTGAGAGTTGGTCCATAAAGAAAGCTGAGTGCTGAAGAATTGATGCTTTTGAACTGTGGTGTTGGAGAAGACTCTTGAGAGTCCTTTCAACAGCAAGGAGATCAAACCAGTCAATCCTAAAGGAAATAAATCCTGAATGTTCATTGGAAGGACTGATGCTGAAGCTGAAACTCCAATACTTTGGGCACCTGATGTGAGGTACTGACTCATTGGAAAAGACTCTAATGTGGGGAAAGATTGAGGGCAGGAGGAGAAGGGGACGACAGATGATGAGGTGGTTGGATGGCATCACAAACTCAATGAGTTTGTGCAAGCTCCAGGAGATGGTGATGGCACACGTTAATACCATAAAATTATCCCTGAAAATGTTTAACCGCAAGCTGGTCCTTTTGCTGACTTGAGACCTGAAAGAATCAGGAAAAAAGAAAACAACTAAAATGAGATCTACAAATACTTGAGATTGTGAAGTTTTTGGATAGACTATATAATCATGTATTTAATCTTATAAGTAAAAGAGGAATTTAAGAGTATGTATAAGACAAGAGAAATAATAATTAACCTGGCACAATATTAAAACAAAACAAATACAAAATTAAAGAAATATAACAAGGTGATATAATGGTGATAAAAGTGTTCTAAAATGGCTCATGGTGATGGTGCACAACTTCATGAATACTTTTAAGAGCCCTGAGCTATATACTTTAGATGGGTGAATTACATGGGCTATGAATTACATCTTAACAAAACTGTTGCATTTCCTTTTGCAGGTTTATAGAAGGTATTCCTCTATTGTTCAATGTGATGATCTCTTTCACAGAAGAAAAACCTTGAAGTGAGAGATAGAAATGAAGAGAATGGAAAACATTAATAAATTTGAGAGGAATTAGATTAATCTGTGTTAGATTTTCACTGCGACATAAGTTTGAAATTAGAAAGTAATGTGCTTAACAGAATACTCTTAATCTTCCTGGAAGATGAACATACTAGACCAAACCTAGAAAATTGGATATACTTTTGGAAAATTGAAAGTTCTTCTGGAAGCAGACTTTCTTATCACCACTTAAATTATAAATTATGACGAATAAGTGTATCTTCCAGAATGAGAAACCAATTATATTCAGAACATAGAATGGTTTACATACTGATTACATAGTTGGACTAATTTGCTGAGCAGACAGTTCTGCGTCATAGGGTTAGTATGACATAAAAAAGACTTCTTTTTCAATTAAAAAAAAATTTGAATCATAACTTCCATTCAAGGAAATGCACAAATATTAAGTTCATAGTTGATGAATTTTGACAGCTGCATGAATCTGTCACCCGTATGTTAAGATATAGGTGATTTCAGGGACTTTCCTGGTGGTTCAGTGGTTAAAATTTTATCTTCTAATGTAGGGGATGCAAGTTCAATCCCTGGTTGAAGAACTAAAATCCCTCATGCCTGGAGACCAAAATACCAAAACATAAAACATAAGCACTATTTTAACAAATTCAATGAAGACTTTAAAAATGGCACACATCAGAGAATGTATAAAAAAATGGTATGTGATTTCCATTACCCCAGAAAGAACACATGTGCCTTATCTCAGTCAATCCTACCTCAGCCAGAGACAGCCATTACTTCAAAATATTTCACCATATTTAAACATAGAAATGCTTTTGAGATTCATCCATGCTGTTGGATAAACAATGACATTTTTGAGAAGCTACTAGACTGATTTCCAAATTTATTTCATCACTTTTACATTCTTACCAGCAACTGTAGGAGTTTCAGTTGCTCCACACATTTGTTGTAACTTGGTGTTATTTTTTCTCTATTTAGCCATTATAGTTGGATAGATAATAGTAGCATCATCACATTGTGGCTTTAATTGATATTTTACTGATGACTAATGATATGGAGTACCCTATGGCTTACTAGTCCTGTTGCTGGTATATAAACCTTGGTGAAATACCCATTTTTTATTTGCATTGTTTTTCTTTTTTACCATACAGCTCTAGAAATTGTTTATATATTCTTGATTAAAGTATTTTGCAAGTTATATTTATGGCTTATTTTACCTAGTCTGCAGTTTGTATGTTCATATTTTTAGCAATGTGAACAAAATGTTTTAATTTAGATAACATTCTTTTTTGTTTATTTAGAATTTTTTGTGTCTCATTTATAAACACTTTTGTCCACTTCAATGAAAAATATAAGCTTTACAATGCAAGGTTTTTCATTTAGATCTTTGCTCTAGCTCATGTTGAACTTTCTGTGATGGTGTGAGATATGGGTTAAGGTCTATCTTTTTCTCATATATAGTACCAGTCTTCCAGCACAATTTATTCCAAAATTTATTACAAAGAATGGCCTTTCTCCACTTTACTGCTTTGATATCTTATTGAAAATGAATGATTTGCCAGAGTGTTAGTCTTTTTAATTAAATTCTTTATTCTGTTAAATTGAATACTGCATTTTCTTGATTAATGTAGCACTCTAGAAAATTCCAGAAAGCCTTCCGTTTTATTGACTATGCTAAAGCACTTGTGTGATCACAACAAACTGTGGAAAATTCTTAAAGAGATGGGAATACCAGGCCACATGACCTGCCTCCTGAGAAACATGTACAAAGGTCAAGAAACAGCAGAATCAGACAAGGAACAGTGGATTGTTTCAAAACTGTGAAAGGAGTACATCAAGGCAGTATATTGTCACCCTGCTTATTTAAATTATATGCAGAGTACATCATGCGAAATGCCAGGCTGGATGAACCTTAAACTGGAGTCAAGATGGACAGGAGAAATATCAATAACCTCAGATATGCAGAAGATACCACCCTTATGGCAGAAAGCAGAGAGGAATTAAAGAGCCTCTTCATGAAGGTGAAAGAGCAGAATGAAAGAGCTGGCTTAAATCTTAACATTCAAAAAGTGAAAATCGTGGCATCTGGTCCCATCACTTCACAGCAAATAAATGGAGAAAAAACGGAAACACTGATAAAATTTTCTTGGGCTGCAAAATCACTGCAGAGGATGATTGTAGCCTTGTAATTCAAAGATGCTTGCTCCTTGTAAGAAACGCTATGACAAACCTAGACAGCGTATTAAAAAGCAGAGACATTACTTTGCTAACAGAGGTCTGTTTAGTCAAAGGTATGATTTTTCCAGTATTCTTGTATGGATGTGAGAGTTGGCCCATGAAGAAGGCTGAGCTCTAATGAATTGACACTTTTGAACTGTGGTGCTAGAGAAGACTCTTAAGAATCCTTGGATAGCAGGGAGATCAAACCAGTCAATCCTAAAGAAATCAACCTTGAATATTCATTGGAAGGACTGATGCTGAAGTTGAAGCTCCAATACTTTGGCCACCTGATGTGAAGAGCTGACTCATTGGAAAAAGATGCTGATTCTAGAAATGATTGAGGGCAAGAGGAGATGGAGGTCGACAGAGGTTCAGACGCTTGGATGGCATCATCAACTCAATGGATGTAACTTTGAGCAAACTCCAGGAGATAGTGAAGGGCAACCGGTATCCAAAGGTTTGCAAAGAGTCAGACATGACTGAGAGACTGAACAAGAACAGTACATGTATTATTCACACAAAGAGTACAATGCATACATATAAAGAGAGAATTAGCATTGGAACGATATTATTGTAATTCATTGGCGTGTTATATTTCTGTATTGGTATTTTCACTTTTCTGTCTTTATTTCTTAATTAGTCTATCCAGAGTTTTGTCAATTAGGTTTCATTGTTTTTCCTCATTTGTTTATTCATTTTTAAAAATTAATTTTCACTATTATTTTGACTTTCCTTCATTTTGTTTATTTTTATTTTTTCATTTGCTCTTTTTCTAGTATCTTAATGTAGATGCATGGATCATTGATATTGAACCATTCTTCTTCTTTTACTAAAAACATTGCATTAGATTTCTATTGCCGCCATAAAAAATGTACCTGAAACTGGGCAGCTTAAAGAACAGAAGTTTTGTTTCACGGTTTTTATTGGAGTCTAGAAATCTGAGATCAATGTTTTGGCAAAATGGATTCTTTCTGAGAGCTATGAGGTATAATCTGTTCTAGGTCTCTCTCCTTGCTTCTGGTGGTTTTCTGGCAAATTTTGATATTCCTTTTCTTGTACCAACATTATCCCAATCTCTGCCTTTGTGTTCATGTGGTTTTCTTCCTGTGTGTGTGCTTGTGTCCAACATTCCATTTTTTTGTAAAGTCACCAGTTAAATTTGATTAGGAGTTCACCCTCTTCCAGTATGATCTTAATTCCATGTGAAGAGACTTTATTTCTAAATAAAGTCACATTGTAATTACTGCAACTTAGAACTTCCACATACAAATCTGGAGAAGCAGAATTCAACCTACAGTAAGTATGGAACTCTAAACTCCATTCTAAGTACTGCATCGAAAAGATAGGTCGATATGTCGTATATTCAGTTGGGCTTCCCTGATGGCTCAATGATAAAGAGCTAGTCTGCCAGTTCAGGAGACAAGGGCTTGATCTGTAGATCACAAAGATTCCCTGGAGAAGGAAATGGTGACTCATTCCAGTCTTCTTGCCTGGGAAATTCCACGGACAGAGGAATCTGGCAGGCTACAGTCCATGGATTTGCAAGAGTCAGACATGACTGACAATAAACAATAACAACAATATTCACTGTCCTTCAGTTTGAAATATTTTCATTATTTTTTCAATAATTTATGTATTTAAATTATTTGATGTTATAAATGTCTTTCATTTATTTTTTGCTTTTACTTGGAGGATAATAGCTTTACAATGCTTAATTGGTTTCCACCATAAAACAATGTGAGTCACTCATAAGTGTGAAGTAACTAACTTTTGTCTTAGAAATGTGTTCAGATTTCTTTGCTGATGAAGTCAGACTGTGATAACTTTCTATTTACACTATCTGGTGAAGTGATTTTAATTTCTTTTCTCCATTTTTTACTGGAATGTTTGTTTCTCTAATTATTGAGTTTTAAGAGCTCTTTACATATTCTAGATACAAATAGTGTATCAATATGTGACTCCCAAGTATTTTCTCTCAATCTATGACTTTCCTCATTAGTGTCTTTAAAGAGCAGAAATTTTAAATTTTAATTAATCAAAATTTATCAATTATTTTTCTCTTTTGGATCATGGTTTTGCTGTTGTAGGTAAGATCTAGGTCAAAAATATAATCTCTTATAATTCATTCTAGAATTTAAATAATTTTATATGAAATTTAATTTTTATTTTAAATTGAATCTATGATCCATTTGCATTAGTTTCTACATGATGTGAGTTATGAACTGACTTTTACTTTTAACACAGAGATATCTATTTCTTTCTCATTTATTTTAAATATTTTATCTTGCAGTATTATAGTGCAGCCTTTGAAGTTTTTTTACTTCTAATTTGGGACTTTGTTGTTTTATTAACAAGGTTCTGGCTTTTTCATTTATTTGCAGATAAGTTGTTCATATCCTTTGGTGGGATGGATCTAGAGCAGAATTTGCTGTAAGTCTAGATTAGCTCTTCTACCATAGGGGCTTTTTGTGATCTTTACTAAATACTTGAATTATTTAATGAAGCCTCTTATTCCTGTCTTGTGCAAACCCCCAAGTATAGCCTCTGTTGTGTTCTTTCTCTGGCAGTTATGTCTTGCTCAACCTTACTGAGACCTGCCCTAAATATGTGTATTTTAGTGGTTAGCTGAAAATTCAAGGAGACAGTCTATGAAGAGTCTGGAACTTATTTTCTGCACAATTCTCTTCTCTTTGGTACTCTGTTCCATAAATGCCAGCCTCTCCAGAAGAACAGAACTCTAATTTCTATCTACTGAACTCAGTGAGACAACTGTGCTATATATGAACTTACTTGCACTTCAGCCTGGAAAGTGGCTTCAGGAAGAAAGCAGGGGTTAATGAAATTCAAGTCTTTATTTCTTCTTTCCAGATTTGCCACTCTATGCTCCATGCTTTAAAACATCTAGAAATATTTACTTCATATATTTGGTCCATTTTTACAGCTGTTTACAGTTGGGGAGTAGTAACTTCACTGTGGCTAACAGCGGATAAAAATCAAGTTTTAAAACAATCAAATTGCTTGCTTTTTTCTATCTTAAACCAAATTCTCTGATTATCCTTTCACTTGTCTTGTCTATTCTGTTCCCTATTACCCTCTTCTTACAGTATTCTTTTTTCAATCCTATTATAGTTCTTTTATGAATTTGACTATTTATTTCATTTCTTTTTAATCAAGTTGCTATGTGGCCAATAGCTACCTTGAATAAATCTTTTTTTTTTTTTAATTTTTTAACTTTTGTTTAAGCAATTTGTACAGGTGACACCTCCATCAGGTTGGGGCCTAGAATGTAGCAGATGAAAACTGATGTCAGGTAAATTTGCCTAGTTAGATACTGTCTTTGAAAGATATTACTTTTCAGATAGACATTGTTTTTCAGATAGATATTGTCTTTGCAGCCTTTCCCTCTAGATAAGACCTTGTCATGGTAAGTGATAATAAGTAGTCCAATTTGGAATGGTCTCAAGAACTAACTATTATTAGACCCATTTATGGGATTTTCAGGGAGGGCTACGAAAGAGGGGAGAGGTGGGCTAGAGTTAGTCATAGGATGGTCTTGGCAGGGATTGATAGGAAATTGTAACCCATGAAATTTCTGGAATATTTAATGAATCTTTAAAATTTATGAATCTGCATGTAGTTAATGTTAGATCAGTTTGCTTGTAATATTATCTTGGGCCACATGGGTTTAATTGAACCGATTATTAAAGGAGTTTGCACTTAGCCTGGGATTTCCATCATGATGTGGTCTGGCACAGCATATGTGTTTTAAGAGTCAGGAAACACTTTGCAAGTTTATTTCTTCATTCCACACAGCCCAGATGCCAGGAGGGTTTTTTTTTTTTTTTTTTTTCACTTCATCCACATGCAAGATTTATCAACTATATTGTAGGTATTGCATAATGGAATTTAATTTCAAAGCTTAGAAAGAAATGGAGTAGAACCAAATTCAGAATCTTAAAAAAATGGCTTTATGATTAATAATATACATTTTCTGAAAGCAAATCAGAATTATATTCTCAGTACCATACATTATTGCATGGATGAATGAATGCAATTTAAAAAAGATTATGAGATGAGTCAGGAATTGGTAATGTGTATAATCTTTTAGCCTTATAAACATAATTGAGTAAAACATAATACAGACACCTGAAATCTATAGTGCAAGAAGCTATATAAAGTTAAGATATATTAGATAGTTTCCCATGTAGTGCTTTGAATCCCTGGTAATGATCTACCTCTTGTTATAGTTTCACTGGAGTAGTGGAGAGAGGAAAGGATAGGGAATTGTATAGGCACTGGTCGTTAGGCTGATAGTGAGATTATTGGGAAAGAATGACTTCCCTAATATAGTTCCTTCATCTGAAAAAATATTTTTCATGGAAGAGAATTACATGATTAACTGAATATGATAAACATTGTAGCTGCTCATAAAATATTACTTAGCTTTTCTTTCCCTTTTCATCATGGCAATCCATACATGCATATACTAAGGTAATTTTCTTGTTAATGATAATTGTTTATTTGTTTAACTGTTTAAATGCAGAGGTACATACAAAGAGAAAACAGAGAGGAAATAAAACACAATAAAGATAGGTAAGACACATTTCATGGCCCAAATCTTGAGCTGGGGGAAATAAAAACTATTGGAGAGAAAAAGTAGGTAAGATTGTATTTTTGATATATGTAGTATTCACTCATTTGGTTTATTTGCACAGACTGAAACAGAGCAGACATGAATGAAATTTAGTTCATGAAATGGTGGAGAAGGTGGGGAGAAGGTGGACAGGACATTTGAGATGAGGCTGAATAGAGACCAGAATTAAATAACATAGGATCTAATCTGCTATGTTAAATATTTTTAATTTTTGGAGAAAAATGAAATCACTGAAAATTTTGAATTATTGCAATGCAACTGATTTGTAATGTAAGAAAATCTTTTTCTCCTCACATGGGATGAATATGTTTGAAGAGGAAAGAGCGCTCATGCAGAAAAAGCTAAGAAACTGGTAGATTCATGCAAGGTTGTTATAGCATTGATTTGCATTAGGGTGGTGACAGTGGAGATGAACACTTAGATAAATTAGGAAGGTAGTTAAAAGTTAGTCTCAACAGGATTGTGCCCAGCAGGCTTATCCTACTTCAAAAGCCCCCCAAACTTCCTGAATCCAAAGCCCTGGAGAGATTTTCTTCATTCTTTAAATTTACACTCAAGTGCTATGTGCATTTTGATGACTTCTCTCCCACAGGCAGAGTTGGTGGATTATTATTTTACCACCTGGCAAATGAATACTTTAAGACAGTGAATTTCAATCCTAGATATACATTCAAGTCATGTGGAGAACTTTAAAACATTTCTATTATCTGCCTCTTGTTCTAGATTGACTCTTTAAGAGGAGTGACAGAGCAAAAGTATTACTTAAAAGTTCCTCAGTTTGCTCAAGTGTGAATTGAGGGATGAGAACCAGCACTTAAAAGCATTTACCACATTGGCATTTTTAGTTGTCCTTTCCATGAGGCTATTACTCATTGTGGACCAGAAATGTTGACTCATCTTTGAATTCTAAGGGTTTAGCACAGAAATGATGCACCTTAATTTACTAGTATGTATTAAAATATGCAAATTGGATTACTTGTATTAGCTAATTGAGGTTTTCCTGCTCATGAAGACGACTGGAAATAAGTCAGGGGAGATTTATGAAAAGACTGCACTAGAAATGCTTTCCTAAATAATGATGGAAGCAGGCATTTAAAATCATAGGAAATAAAAATGTTAAATGTAGCTTTTGCAAAAATATAAACTTTCTGTTCATGGCATATGGCCTGTTTGGGGTTCTGCCCAAGGATTTTTTGTTTCTCATCTATAAAGAAAGTCACACTTTAAAAAAATGTATATGTTTCAATAGATATGCATTGCTCTAAAGTACTCAAGCTAATTTTCTACTTTGACCCTAATGTCTGATCTATTTGCAGGCACAGAGGCACTCTCTATTCTTGTGGACGTAGGGAGGGTACAGACTAATATATTTTACCGATTCATCTAGCTTTGAGAGACAAGAAAAGCCTATTTCTCTGCAAGTTTTATTATATTACTAGTTTTGGAATGACATTGAAGCTTGTCTATTACCATAATTCATGGGGATGGATTTCACTGGCTTGTAATATAGCACCTGTTCACTTTTTAAAGAAGCCATTTGATCCCATCATAAAGTGACTGAACAATTTAATATAAAGCATAATTAGCCTACAAGAAGGCCTGGATGAATTCTGGGGGGACACTTTCCATGCTGACCATGACTTTGGCTCCATAGCAAAGTGTCTGAACATTTGCACAGCTTAGTGGTGAATTGAGTCAACACTATCATTTTCTTCCCCCTCATGTTAGCACAATGTATGCCTTTAGAAAATTATAGTTCTATCAAGCAGGAGACGAAAATACCAGATCAGACACTTTAGCTATATTGGTCTCCTGTCTGGGAGGACAGAAGTTGGCCAGGGACTACTAAATAGTGCTGGGTGTTGACAAAGACACAGCAGGACTACACCCAGTAAAATAATAATAATAATAAAACTTGAGACCAGGAAGTCAGGAAAAACTCAGAGGTGCAGTTGAAATGGAGTTACAGAAGGGTGTGTGCATGTATGTATGTTAGTCGCTCAGTTATGGCCAACTCTGAGACTCCAGAGGGTGTGTGTGTGTGTGTGGAGGGGGTGGGCGGGGAGGAGGGTGATAGTAGAACTGAGGCCAAATGCAACAGAGAGAATCTAAGACAAGGAACAGGGAAGAGGCTAAGACTGAAGCCCAAAGCCAGAGCCTTAAGAGACTGCCTGAAGTAAGATCCTGAGAGAGGGTGTCCTCTAATAGGTACTTGCTCCTCCAACTGCAAGTCAGAGAATCGTGTTTTTCATGATTTCCTTTTAACTTCATGGAGCTTATAGGTCTCATAAATGATCTTTCTAATCCTAATCCTAATTGCTTAGATCCAAAATTCTGATATACCACTGCAGCACTTCACGGCATAAGGTTTGTAAACTAATCTCATTCTTGGCTCCTGTATTAGTTTTCTGTTACCATGTAACAAACTATCACAAATTTACTGGCTTAAATCCACACACATTTATTTCACAGGTTCTGAGGGTTAGAAATCTGGACATAGCTTACCTGTGTGCCAGCTGGGTGGCAGTCTCATCTGGAGGCTGTCCTGGGGAAGAGCCCACTTCCAAGCTCATTTGGTTTGTGGGCAGAGTCTTGTTCCTTGTGGTTGTAGGAAACAAACGTCTCTACAGTTTCTATATATTGCTTCTATAAACCACCTGCTGTTCCTTTGTGGCAGGTTAGTTTGGGCCTCCTCACAGAATGGCAGCTTCAAGGAAGTTCACTGCTTCTGTGGTGGCATAGGGCTCCAAAACCATGCTTTGTAAACAAAATATAATCTGTACCACCTTTTTTTTTAATTTTTATTTTTACTTTATTTTACTTTACATTACTGTATTGGTTTTGGCATACATTGACATGAATCTGTCACGGGTGTACATGAACTCCCAAACATGAACCCTCCCTCCCAACTCCCACCCCACATCATCCCCACCTTTTCTAATTTTGCCAAAGTACACTTGGGATCCCTTTTGCTGCCTTCTGCTCATTACATGTGAGTTCTAAACATTTCCATATTTAAGAGGAGGGAAATTATGCTCCACACTGAGGGTTATAACAAGATTATAAAAGAACATGGGCGGTGAAAATTGCATTGAAGTCATTATTGTACAACATAGTGTACTACAGGAGGGAAGAGTCAGATTTGACAGTTAAATATAAGCTGTATATCCAGAAATGCATGTATATTTAACTTTTGACTAAAACAGGTAAGTCATGATAAAGATCACTTTAAGGATTTAATATTTTATGAACATCATATTTATGGTAGTTGTATAAATATAAACTTGCTCCAATATGAGGCATACACAGATTTGTACAGACTAGTCCTAAAACAATGTTTATGGAATTAATAAATTATGTAAAAGACTGTTGCTTTGGACTATTTAGATGAAAGCATCTAGAAGGAAATTGAAAAAAAAAAAAAGATAAGAAACAGGAGGGGAACCTTAGCTTTCAGAATCGTCACTCAGTGTCACCAGCTTAAGTGAGGCAGTTGGCTCTCTTGTCTGGTTTGTCACTGATGTAGGGCTGTCTGAAGCTGATTATCTGCATGAATATGGTACCTTATTTAGATGTTTTTAAAATACTGTTCAATTCTACTTAAATGAGGTACCTAGAATAGAATAGTCAAATTCAGAGAGTCAGAAACTGCATTGGTAGGTGCCAGGGGCGGGGGGAGAGGTGGGAAATGGGGAGTGAGGGTGGGGAGTCAGTGTTTCATGGCCACAGAGTTTCAGTTTAAGAAGGTGAAAAGTTCAGGAAATGGATGATGGCAAGAGTTTCACAACAGTGTGAATGTGCTTGGTGCCACTGAACTGTACAGTTGCTGTGCTAAGTCCTTTAGTCATGTTCAACTCTTTGCGACCCCATGGACTGTAGCCCACTAGGCTCCTCGGTCGATGGAATTTTCCAGACAAGAATACTGGAGTGGGTTGCCATTTCTTACTCCAGAGGTTCTTCCCAACCCAGGGATCGAATCCATGTCTCTTGTGTCTCCTGCATTGGCAATTGGATTCTTTACCATTGGTACCACCTGGAAAGCCCAAATAGTACAGTAGAATACGGTTAAAACAGTATGTTTTATATTGTGACTTTTAAAAACAATTTTAAAAAATTAAGAAATATATAGTAATTTTGTCTATTATGAGGTGCTTATTCTATTCACTTTACGTTCCTCTTTTCCATTCAATGTCACAATGATTCTATGAAAGGCCATATCAAATACTAATGACAAGCTGAACCCAAGCTCAAGTCCATCTCCTCTGTTGATTTAACTTCTCTTTGAGGCCAAAGATGGAGTCATCATATTGCTGCTGCTCTAAAATATAGGCTGGAGGAGGCACAAGCTGGAATCAAGATTGCTGGAAAAATATCAATAACCTCAGATACACAGATGACACCTCCCTTATGGCAGAAAGTGAAGAACTAGATCCTCTTGATGAAAGTGAAAGAGGAGAGTGAAAAAGTTGGCTTAAAGCTCTACGTTCAGAAAACTAAGATCATGGCATCTGGTCTCATCACTTCATGGCAAACAGATGGGGAAACAAGGGAAACAGTGTCTGACTTTATTTTTCTGGGCTCCAAAATTACTGCAGATGGTGTTGCAGCCATGAAATTAAAAGATGCTTACTCCTTGGAAGTAAAGTTATGACCAAACTAGACAGCATATTAACAAGGAAGTTCACTGCTTCTGTGGTGGCATAGGGCTCCAAAACCATGCTTTGTAAACAAAATATAATCTGTACCACCTTTTTTTTTAATTTTTATTTTTACTTTATTTTACTTTACATTACTGTATTGGTTTTGGCATACATTGACATGAATCTGTCACGGGTGTACATGAACTCCCAAACATGAACCCTCCCTCCCAACTCCCACCCCACATCATCCCCACCTTTTCTAATTTTGCCAAAGTACACTTGGGATCCCTTTTGCTGCCTTCTGCTCATTACATGTGAGTTCTAAACATTTCCATATTTAAGAGGAGGGAAATTATGCTCCACACTGAGGGTTATAACAAGATTATAAAAGAACATGGGCGGTGAAAATTGCATTGAAGTCATTATTGTACAACATAGTGTACTACAGGAGGGAAGAGTCAGATTTGACAGTTAAATATAAGCTGTATATCCAGAAATGCATGTATATTTAACTTTTGACTAAAACAGGTAAGTCATGATAAAGATCACTTTAAGGATTTAATATTTTATGAACATCATATTTATGGTAGTTGTATAAATATAAACTTGCTCCAATATGAGGCATACACAGATTTGTACAGACTAGTCCTAAAACAATGTTTATGGAATTAATAAATTATGTAAAAGACTGTTGCTTTGGACTATTTAGATGAAAGCATCTAGAAGGAAATTGAAAAAAAAAAAAAGATAAGAAACAGGAGGGGAACCTTAGCTTTCAGAATCGTCACTCAGTGTCACCAGCTTAAGTGAGGCAGTTGGCTCTCTTGTCTGGTTTGTCACTGATGTAGGGCTGTCTGAAGCTGATTATCTGCATGAATATGGTACCTTATTTAGATGTTTTTAAAATACTGTTCAATTCTACTTAAATGAGGTACCTAGAATAGAATAGTCAAATTCAGAGAGTCAGAAACTGCATTGGTAGGTGCCAGGGGCGGGGGGAGAGGTGGGAAATGGGGAGTGAGGGTGGGGAGTCAGTGTTTCATGGCCACAGAGTTTCAGTTTAAGAAGGTGAAAAGTTCAGGAAATGGATGATGGCAAGAGTTTCACAACAGTGTGAATGTGCTTGGTGCCACTGAACTGTACAGTTGCTGTGCTAAGTCCTTTAGTCATGTTCAACTCTTTGCGACCCCATGGACTGTAGCCCACTAGGCTCCTCGGTCGATGGAATTTTCCAGACAAGAATACTGGAGTGGGTTGCCATTTCTTACTCCAGAGGTTCTTCCCAACCCAGGGATCGAATCCATGTCTCTTGTGTCTCCTGCATTGGCAATTGGATTCTTTACCATTGGTACCACCTGGAAAGCCCAAATAGTACAGTAGAATACGGTTAAAACAGTATGTTTTATATTGTGACTTTTAAAAACAATTTTAAAAAATTAAGAAATATATAGTAATTTTGTCTATTATGAGGTGCTTATTCTATTCACTTTACGTTCCTCTTTTCCATTCAATGTCACAATGATTCTATGAAAGGCCATATCAAATACTAATGACAAGCTGAACCCAAGCTCAAGTCCATCTCCTCTGTTGATTTAACTTCTCTTTGAGGCCAAAGATGGAGTCATCATATTGCTGCTGCTCTAAAATATAGGCTGGAGGAGGCACAAGCTGGAATCAAGATTGCTGGAAAAATATCAATAACCTCAGATACACAGATGACACCTCCCTTATGGCAGAAAGTGAAGAACTAGATCCTCTTGATGAAAGTGAAAGAGGAGAGTGAAAAAGTTGGCTTAAAGCTCTACGTTCAGAAAACTAAGATCATGGCATCTGGTCTCATCACTTCATGGCAAACAGATGGGGAAACAAGGGAAACAGTGTCTGACTTTATTTTTCTGGGCTCCAAAATTACTGCAGATGGTGTTGCAGCCATGAAATTAAAAGATGCTTACTCCTTGGAAGTAAAGTTATGACCAAACTAGACAGCATATTAAAAAACAGAAACATTACTTTGTCAACAAAAGCCTGTCTAGTGAAGGCTACAGTTTTTCCAGTGGTCATGTATGGATGTAAGAGTTGGACTATAAAGAAAGCTGAGCACTGAAGAATTGATGCTTTTGAACTGTGGTGTTGGAGAAGACTCCTGAGAGTCCCTTGGACTGCATGGAGAGCCAACCAATCCATCCTAAAGGAGATCAGTCCTGGGTGCTCATTGGAAGGACTGATGCTGAGGCTGAAACTCCAATACTTTGACCCCCCGATGCAAAGAGCTGACTCATTTGAAAAGACCCTGATGCTGGGAAAGATTGAGGGTGGGAGGAGAAGGGGGACGACAGAGCATGAGATGGTTGGATGGCATCACCAACTCAATGGACATGGGTTTTGGTGGACTCTGGGAGTTGGTGATGGGCAGGGAGGCCTGGCGTGCTGTGGTTCATGGGGTCGCAAAGAGTTGGACACGACTGAACGACTGAACTGAACTGAAAGAGCAAGCTTTANTGAGATGGTTGGATGGCATCACCAACTCAATGGACATGGGTTTTGGTGGACTCTGGGAGTTGGTGATGGGCAGGGAGGCCTGGCGTGCTGTGGTTCATGGGGTCGCAAAGAGTTGGACACGACTGAACGACTGAACTGAACTGAAAGAGCAAGCTTTATCTTAAATTCTGGCCCTGCTAGATATTGGTTATATGACCTTGGCCTAGTTATTTAATTTTTACGAGCCTGTGTTCTCATCTGTAAAATTGGGGAAAATAATACCTGACAAAGATTATATGAGATAGTGAATATGAAATGTAGGACTGTTCTTGGTACATAGAAGTTAATCAATAAATAAAACTGCAATTTTCTGGCTCAGTCTGATTGTTAGGACGACTAGAGGAAAAAAAAAAAAAAGCACCGAATGTCTAGTTTGAATATCCTGGGCCATTATAAAAGTGGCCTTCAGTCAACTGTGAGTTAATTTATGAATTGTGAAGTTTCATCTACAGTGATATAAAGAAATTCCCCAGATTGGAAGAGCATATTTCAGGTCTATGTGTAACTACCACCTAAGTGAAATATTGAATAACTTAAAAAATGTCAAGTGAGCATTTTGTTTCACTGGCGTCAGTGCAGATGAGGCAAAATACCTGATGTGGTCTCTGGTGTCATAACTATACTGAGTCCTTAAAATTAATGCAATGATATTTAAAGACCTCCTTCGGTTTTAGCATTGATCGCTGAAGAAGGTTTTCTTATCTCTTCTTGCTATTCTTTGGAATTCTGCATTCAGATGCTTATATCTTTCCTTTTCACCTTTGCTTTTCGCTTCTCTTCTTTTCACAGCTATTTGTAAGGCCTCCCCAGACAGCCATTTTGCTTTTTTGCCTTTCTTTTCCATGGGGATGGTCTTGATCCCTGTCTCCTGTTCATTGTCACAAATCTCATTCCATAGTTCATCAAGCACTCTATCAGATCTAGGCCCTTAAATCTATTTCTGACTTCCACTGTATAATCATAAGGGATTTGATTTAGGTCATACCTGAATGGTCTAGTGGTTTTCCCTACTTTCTTCAGTTTGAGTCTGAATTTGGTAATAAGGAGTTTATGACCTGAGCCACAGTCAGCTCCTGGTCTTGTTTTTGTTGACTGTATAAAGCTTCTCCTTCTTTGGCTGCAAAGAATATAATCAATCTGATTTCGGTGTTGACCATCTGGTGATGTCCATGTGTAGAGTCTTCTCTTGTGTTGTTGGAAGAGGTTGTTGGCTATGACCAGTGCATTTTCTTGGCAAAACTCTATTAGTCTTTGCCCTGCTTCATTCCACATTCCAAGGCCAAATTTGCCTGTTACTCAAGGTGTTTCTTCACTTCCTACTTTTCCATTCCAGTCCCCTAGAATGCAAAGGACATCTTTTTGGGTGTTTGTTTTAAAAGGTCTTGTAGGTCTTCATAGAACTGTTCAACTTCAGCTATTTCGGCGTTACTGGTTGGTACATAGACTTGGATTACTGCGATATTGAATGGTTTGCCTTGGAGATGAACAGAGATCATTCTGTCGTTTTTGAGATTGCATCCAAGTACTGCATTTCGGAGTCTTTTGTTGACCATGATGGCTACTCCATTTCTTCTGAGGGATT
>SJYX01005407.1:91094-104780 GCA_006410675.1 Oreotragus oreotragus
GAACAGAGATCATTCTGTCATTTTTGAGATTGCATCCAAGTACTGCATTTCGGACTCTTTTGTTGACCATGATGGCTACTCCATTTCTTCTGAGGGATTCCTGCCTGCAGTAGTAGATATAATGGTCATCTGAGTTAAATTCACCCATTCCAGTCCATTTTAGTTTGCTGATTCCTAGAATGTCAACGTTCACCCTTGCCATCTCTTGTTTGACCACTTCCAATTTGCCTTGATTCATGGACCTGACATTCCAGGTTCCTATGCAATATTGTTCTTTACAGCATCAGATCTTGCTTCTATCACCAGTCACATGCACAACTGGGTATTGTTTTTGCTTTGGCTCCATCCCTTCATTTTTTCTGGAGTTATTTCTCCACTGATTTCCAGTAGCATATTGGGCACCTAACGACCTGGGGAGATTCTCTTTTGATATCCTATCATTTTGCCTTTTCATACTGTTCATGGGGTTCTCAAGGCAAGAATACTGAACGTCTGATAGAACATGGTCCACTGGAGAAGGGAATGGCAAGCCACTTCAGTATTCTTGCCTTGAGAACCCCATGAACAAATTCATCATACAGAGTGGTTAATTCTGTCCCAGGATTTAAAAAAATAGTTCATGAATGTGAATGGAGGGAGAGTTTCTTCCCCTTTTCTCTATTAAAAAAAAAAGGGTATGTGATCTATGAAATGAAAACAGACTCACAGACATAGAGAATAGAACTGTGGTTGCCAAGGAGGAGGGGGGAGAGGGATGGATTGGGATTTTGAGATGAGCAGATGCAAATCATTATATACAGGATGGATGGACAACAAGGTCCTACTCCATAGCACAGGGAACTATATTCAATATCCTGTGATAAACTATAATGAAAAAGAATGAAAAATAATATATATATGTATAACCAAGTCATTTTGCTGTATAGTAGAAATTAAACAGGACATTGTAAATCAACTATATTTCAATACAAATTTTTAAAAAGGGATGTATTGATATGTACATATAGGTGTATGGGTGTACATGTATATATGTGTACATGTATGTATATAGCAAAATTGCGATCATAGATTATCAAGCTTTCTTCATATATTATAATACAAACATCTATATTTTTTCCAAATTAATTTTTCTTAACAGCTAAATAATTTTCCACAGTGTAGAAATGTCATTATGTATTTAATTATTCAGTAATTATTTGATTGAATATTTACCTATATGCTTGGGTTGAATGGGGCTTCCCAGGTGACTCAGTAGTAGAGAATCTGCCTGCAATGCAGGAAAGGCAGGAGACTCCAGTTCAATTCCTGGGTTGGGAAGATCCCCTGGAGGAGGAAATGGCAACCNACCTATATGCTTGGGTTGAATGGGGCTTCCCAGGTGACTCAGTAGTAGAGAATCTGCCTGCAATGCAGGAAAGGCAGGAGACTCCAGTTCAATTCCTGGGTTGGGAAGATCCCCTGGAGGAGGAAATGGCAACCTACTCCAGTATTCTTGCCTGGAAAATTCCATGGATGGAGGAGCCTGGCGGGCTACGGTCCATAGGGTTGCACAGAGTCGGCTATGACTGAGCAACTGAGCACCCATGAAACCTGATGGCCACCCCAGCGATGTGAGGAAACAGATCCTGAGACGTTTCTCGGCAGTGTTTCAAGGTCATACGTGCGGTGTGAACGTGTACCCATTTGACTCCAAAGTCTGGGCTTATATATTTTTAGGTTGAACATTTAGATTTGTTTCTGCCCCTCCCTTTTTTTTTTTTTTTGGAAGGGGATGTAGCTTTAAATAGTGGAAATCTACCACTTATTTTGTGATTTGGGGTAATTAATCTCTGTGGATGTGTTTCTTTATCTATAAACTGGGAATAATACCTGCTTTCTCCATTTCCTGATTTTGCTATGAGATCACGTGTATAGGAGATTTCACTCTTCTTATGACTTCACAATTTAATTTTGAATGACTTGGTGGCTGGTGAGGCCACCAGAAGAACTGAGAGAGGGTGATGGAAAGGTAACAGTCCAGGTGTAGCTGTGCTACGTTGGGGTGTCTCCTGGACAGCCCAGATGACTTTGAAGGGCATGATTCTTGCTCTGGAGAGAGGACCAGTTTCGACCACAGCTTTGGGAACCTTTAGCTTCATGCTGGAAAAATGGGCGGGCTTTTCCAAATGAAAAAGGGCTTCCCTGGTGGCTTAGAGGGTAAAGCATCTGCCTGCAATGCGGACTCAGGGGTTGAATCAGGGGTTCAATTGAACTCAGGGGTTCAATCCCTGAGTTGGGAAGATCCCCTGGAGAAGGAAATGGCAACCCCCTCCAGTACTCTTGCCTGGAAAATCCCATGGACNGCCTGCAATGCGGACTCAGGGGTTGAATCAGGGGTTCAATTGAACTCAGGGGTTCAATCCCTGAGTTGGGAAGATCCCCTGGAGAAGGAAATGGCAACCCCCTCCAGTACTCTTGCCTGGAAAATCCCATGGACAGAGGAGGCTGCAGTCCATGCGGTCACAAAGAGTCGGACATGACTGAGTGAGTTCACTTTTCCACTTTCCAAATGAAAAGTGGGCAGGCTTTTCCAAATGAAAGTGTATTGTCAGAAAAGAACAAGGCCAAGAGCAAAGCCTTAGGAGACACAGGTAGAAAAAAGGTATTAATGAGGGATAGCAGAAGGGAAAATTGAGGAGGGATACAGGGAAAAAGAAATGGAAGAGGAACCAGAGGTCAAACTGCCAACATTCGCTGAATCATAGAGAAAGCAAGGGAATTCCAGAAAAACATCTACTTCTGTTTCATTGACTACCCTAAAGCCTTTGACTGTGTGGATCATAACAAACTGTGGAAAGCTCTTAAAGAAATGGGAATACCAGACCATCTTACCTGTCTCCTGAGGAATCTGTATGCAGGTCAAGAAGCAACAGTTAGAATCCTGCATGAAACAACTGATTGGTTCAAGATCAAGAAAGAAGTATGACAGGGCTGTCTGCTGTCACCCTGTTTGTTTAACCTATACACTGAGCACATCATGAGAAATGCCAGGTTGGATGAGTTACAAGCTGGAATCAAGATAGGTGGGAGAAACATCAACAACCTCCGATAGGCAGATGATGCCAGTGTAATGCCAGAAATCAAAGAGGAACTAAAGAGCCTCTTGATGAGGGTGAAGGAGGAGAATGAAAAAGCCAGCTTAAAACTAAACATTAAAAGATAAGATCATTGCATCCAGCTCCATTTCCTATTCTTGGGCTCTAAAATCACTGTGGATGGTGACTGCACACATGAAATCAGAAGATGATTGCTTCTTGGCAGGAAAGCTATGACAAACCTAGACAGTGTGTTGAAAAGCAAAGTCTGTATAGTCAAGGCTGTGGTCTTCCCAGTGGTCATGTACAGTTGTGAGAGCTGGTCTGTAAAGAAGGCAGAATGCCAAAGAATTGATGCCTTTGAACTGTGGTGCTGGACAAGACTCCTGAAAGTCTCTTGGACAGCAAGAAGATCAAACCAGTCAATCTTAAGGGAAATCAACCCTGAATACTCATTGGAAGGACTGATGCTGAAGCTGAAGCTCCAGTATTTTGGTCATCTGATGTGAACAGTGGACTCATTGCAAAAGTCTCTATGCTGGGAAAGATTGAGGGTAGAAGGAGAAGAGGGCATCAGAGGATGAGGTGGCTGGATGGCATCACTGATGCAATGGACATGAACTTGGGCAAACTTTAGGAGATGGTGAGGGACAGGGAGGCCTGGCATGCTGCAGTCCGTGGGGTCTCAAACAATTGGACACGACTGGGCAACTGAACAACAACAACAGGAAAAATCAGGGTTACATACGATCAGAGAAACCAAAATTTAAAAAAAGTCAAGAAAATTCACATTTAATTCTCATTATGTACTGCTCTGGGCTGCTAAAAGTTGACTGTATTAACTTAGCTCTGCCTGCTTTGTTTGACTGAGATTGAATCAATGAATTAAATCTAAAGGGTGAGAGAGAGGCTAACACAGGTGAACAAATTTCCCTCTTTCCTTATAAAGTAAAAAATCAATCTAAACAAAGAGTAAAAGCATATTTGGAGAACTAGAAATGAATAAATCTTTTCCCGAAGCTGGAAGTTATTAAACTCAAAGCAAATTAACCTTTGCAATTGTCGCCATGCATGTATAAAATCTACCAAATTATTCTTGGGTATTAAAAAAAAAGTAAAAATATTCTAAGGGCTCCATGTAGGGCTCTCCTGACTGGTGAAGTGGGCCCTGTACATGGGAAGGGCCTGGTGTGGGCCTGTGGTGTCTGACTTCTGGGCAGCTGTGCTGGGAGGGAGAAAGCTCAGGAGAGGAAAAGGGGAGGGGGATGGCAAGAACACGGTGGAAGGTATCCAAAGGAAACATGGAAGTGGTCCTTTTGATATCCCAACACCCAGAATTACTCTGATCCTTTTTAAAAATTACATGTGTTTTGGGGGAACAATAGAGCCAGAGTATCTGGCTTCCAGCTCTGGTGCTGATGCTGTCTGGCAGTGTAGCCAATGTTCTTACTAAACATTTCAGAAGTGGGGCTCTTGTTCTCTTATAAAACTTCCTTCCTCCCTAAATAAAGGTCTCATGCATATTTCAGGATGGCTTTTGGACTACACTCTTTTGGAAAAGCCCATCTATTCTTGTGACTCAATCTAATTTTCTTCTTTGTACTGTTTTTGCATATTCTATCATGAGCTTGCATTCCTTTGGTTGGAAAATAATGCTACTGAAAAGCAATAAGTAAGGAACCCAAACCCAAGTTGTTCAGTTCAGTGTCTCATTATTGTGCTATAGTCTCAACTTCGAGTTTTCTCTTGCCCTTGAGTCCAACTGGTCACCATGTCCTGGTGATTCTATATCTAGAATGGTTCTAAATATTGGAGTGGAAAAAATGCCTAAGTGCACTCTGATAGAGGCAATATTTGTTTGGCACCTCTCTTGACGCTGCTTTTCAACCCTCTCTCCTCTCCGTCTCCTCATCCACCACCTTGCCAGGACCCTAGATGTGTACACGGGTGAAGGGTCCTTCCAGGACCTTCTCTCCCTGAGAGCTGCTTTGTGCTGCTCTCCTCTTTTTCCCTCCCAAACCAACTCTCACTAGCTCCTCTTCTGGAACCCATGACAGCCCCTCCTTGCCCATGTATTATTAGGCCACTGCAGGAAATGTCTGCAGCTTAAAACAGGGCCTTCTGGAGGTAGAATGTCCTAAGCTACCAGTAGGAGCCTGAAGAAGGAACCTTATAGTCCAAGGGCCCTGTGGGAGCTGGTGGCAGATGTAAAGGAGCCTGGTGGCATCTACTGATCTAACAACAGAGTTTACCTGGTAAAGAGCACCATGTTTGGAGTTTAGACTGGCTTCATATCCACTGAGAAACTGAACATCCCTGAGCAAGTTACTTAACCTCTCGGTGCCTCAGTTTCCTGGCCTATACAATGGGGCTATTTACAGTACCTAACCTATAAGGCCTGTGTAAGTCTTAAATACCATATAAATAGTTAACCTGGTCTCAAATACATTGTATGTGCTTAAATAATGTAAAATTAAGTACAAATTCAAATCATCACTATTATTTTACATTCAGTACCAGCTCTCTGTGACTGGACTCTGGCTGGCAAAGACCATTTCTCATCTTGTTTGGTATATGCCACAACTTCTTAAATCTACTTTCTCTACCTTGTGACCTGGACCTGACTTTCTTAATGTCATTCCAAGCAAACCAAGGAACCAGACTCAAGTGGGGTAGGGAAGAGCTGCTGCAGAGGCCTGCCAGGCAGACAGCCCCCTTCACTTCCCTCCCATATTATTCCCTGAAAATCTGGTTTTATCTTCCTAGCATAACCCTCAGGCCCCAAATTAGGAATGCGGGATGTGTGTGCTCACCAGAACAACCCTTTATAGAATTTCCTCCCGCACATGAAACTGGATGCCTCCACCATAAAACATTAACTGTGAGTTTCCATAAAGCTGTGTATCACCAAAATACTTCTTTTCCAGGCTAGAAAATTTTCTCAGAAAGCATATTTTACATTCAAGAAGACAATCTAGAAACTAGTGGCTGCTCCTGTGGTTTTTCAGGAGTTTAAACTGTTTAAACCAGCATTTGGATACCACCAAAGTGTCTCTCTCTCTTTTTTTTTTTTCCTGGAGAACTGAATTACAAAATACTGGTTTCTATTAGGGTGTGTCTAGCACTTTCTTTGCGGCCAAGCATTCCATTTTTATAGTCTGCACACTAGATTTTCCATGAACAAGCTCAATTTTATTCCTAGGCAATGATGTTTAGGAAATCCAATATGAACAAGAAGACTGTTCTAAGGCAGTTTCAGAATTTGTGCTATGCAGTTGCCTAAAAAGAGCACTTCTGATGTATGTTTTGGGGGCATGTGATAATATATGTTGGGGAAAAGGGTTCTCACTACTCTTTATGTTTTCTTAGACTGGGCTATCTCAAGAGAACTTATCTGCTAAATTCTTCTTCTCAAGCCTTTATATCTATACTTGTACACAGTACAGCCCAAACACCCACCTACACAGGCATTTTACAGTAAGAGTTGGAAGCCAAGTGACTGAAAAACAAAACAAACTTATGTATATAGTGTCTTTACAGAGATTTACATGTGAATTCAGATGGGAGCCAGTGGTAACTCTGGAGGAAAATGAACCAATTAAAGAAAAGTGCTAATGTAAAGTGTAACTATAATTTGTTTTTTGCTGACAAATAAAAAAGCAGGTGCCATATTTTTAGGGAAAAATTATGTAGAAAATAGCTTTATATTTACATACACATACACATTCTGCCTCCTTCTCCAGAAATTTACACATTGGCCACAACTACCATAACACCCAATTTGACATTCTAAATATGTCCACCCTCTCTTCCTTTTAGCCCTCTAAGGGGACCCCCCCCCGGGCTATGCCAGGCTTCCCATGGACTCCTGTCTGTCCCTCCTTCTCTAAGTCCCTTGGCTCATTCTCCTCCCCGTCGAAATCTTTCACTCCTTCAAGGCTGTCCTCAAGGCCCATCTCTGCCATGAGGCCTTCCCCCAGAACCCCAGACCATTATGCCCCATGCTCCAAACCTGACACTATTTAACAAATTTATTTCAGCTAATTTATTTGGCTGCACTGGGTCTTAGTTGTGGCATGTGGGATCTAGCTCCCCAACCAGGGATTGAGTCTGGGCTTCCTGCATTGGGAGTGCAGTCTTAGCTACTGGACCACCAGAGAAGTCCTTGAATCCTCCACTATTTATTGCTGATGCTGTCAGTTTCACAGATTCATCTTGGGTAGGCATTTTCTCTCCCTATGGCTGCAAGCCTCTTGAGGGCAGGGCCACATCTAATTCCATTTCTTTAAAAAAAAAAAAAAGACAAGTTTTATTTGATTTTTGGCCACACCCTACGACATGTGGGATGGATCTTAGTTTCCCTTCCAGGGATCCAACCCATATTTCCTCCATTGGAAAGTGGAGTTTTAACCACTGGACCACCAGGGAGGTCCCTAATACCATTTCTGTCTGCTAAGATAGTACCCCCCACATACTGAATGCAAAGCAGATGATGAACCACTATCTGTTGGGTTGTATGGGTTGAACAGCTCAGTGCAGATCTGTGAGATCTAGAATGGCTAATTTCATCTGGCTATCTAAATTGCTCTAATTAGGTCCAAATAATGTTCATAGCTGCCCATAGGCAGGGCTGCCACCCCTCATGAAACATTCCTGGAAAACTGTGGAGGCCACCCGTGGTAGACGCCATGGTGTACGTTCCAGGTCCCTCTTCAGGAATGAAAGGCCAAGCACTCCACAGCTACTGAAAGTGCTGCCTACAGACAGCTCTCAGCTGAGGGGGACAGGTTTGTCCAAGATGCAGGGATGGCCTGCATCTAATGACTGATCATTACGTCAGGGGATATAAAAGCCTAGTCCCTCACCTCAACTCAGTTCTGTAGGGCTTTCCACCTTCAACTTGTTGGGCCTGCTCTGCAGCTCAGCTTCTCCCTCTGCTCAGCCTGGCATCCCTCCCCTCTGTTTGTCTTCCCCAGGTATTGATCCCAAGACCCTCTCCCAATAAACACACTGCATGCTAACCTCCATCTCAGAGTCTGCTTCCTGGAGAACCAACTTATAACTGCATTTGTATATCCATCCATCTATCCAAGAGCCAACCAGCCAGGCAGTAACCTACCACTGTGTTTAGGGCACACAGGTGGTGTTGATGAGAGGTGATGCAGAGGAAAAAGGCCCAGTCTTTACCCTTAGGGAGCTAAGACCAATACCAGAGATGAGACATGTACAGGAATAACTGTAAAACACACAATGGAAAGTGGCTGGTGTCAAGAGAAAACATATAAACAGAGACGTGGCCAGGATCTAACCTCAGGGCAATGGTGTGAGAGTCTTCCTGGGTTAAGCTGTGGCCATCAGTACCTGTATCCTATCTGCCCATCTGATCCCAAGCCCTCCTAAAGACAGAATGGACTGTATCCTTATATCTCTTTTCATGCCCCCATACTTTCCAACACAGAGTCCCAGATAGTGCAAGTGATCTTAAAACACTGAAGCAAAGCACTGAAGGAAAGCGTTGGCAGCCCTACTTTATAGGACAGGATTTTGGCTGTCCATCTGGCCTTTTAGTGCAGAGCTATCAGGAGGCTCCTCAAATTTCTCATTCATTTATAATGTCCATAAAACCCTGGAAACACGAAAGCCTGAGACAAGGTCCTGATCCTCAAAGCAGCCCATGGTGTGGCTGGGGCCGAAGCCCCTGAAAGTGTCCAAAATAAGGACGAGACCTGGGACTGTGACTGATAGCCGAGTAGTTCATCATCCCAGGTGGTGTCCTTGCCCATGGTTGTTTGGTTGTTCAGTCCATCAACTGTTAATTTGTCAGGCGACAAATATTACTGAATAGCCTCCAACAATAAGAATCAACCAACTCCAGAACCCCATGATCCTCCAAAACCAATGTCCCAGCATAATTTACTGTGGGTAGGGGGAGGTGCCTTTGAGCAAAACTTTGTTGTTATTCACTCGCTAAGTCATTTCCGACTCTTTGCGACCCCATGGACCGCAGCATGCCAGGCTTCCCTGTCCTCCACCATCTCCCGGAGCTTGCTCCAATTCATGTCCATTGAGTCGACGATGCCATCCAGCCATCCCGTCCTCTGTCATCCCCTTCTCCTCCTGCCTTCAATCTTTCCTGTCTTCAGGGTCTTTTCCTCACTGTTAAGTATTTGATGGAAAGAAAGGAAGCAAGCACTGGTCGGGTGGGGAAGCCTGTCTCCTGCATCCCCTGCCTCAGCCCAACTCAACATGCCAGCCCCTTTCCACTGTCCCTCTCCTTTCACTGCTTTTGTGCAATCTGTCACCAACTTCTGTTGTTTGTCTCTCTGAAATGGCATTTGCATCCTTCCTCTTCTGCCTCGCTTAGGGATACCATCCTCTCTGACTGTGTGGTCACACCCTGGTAGCCGAGGCTCCAAGCCTAGGCCATCCCCCTACTTCATGTCTGTCAGACGTGGCTTCTGAAAACACAGCTCTTGGTCAGGAACATCTCTGCTCTACTATCAGCTCAGCTGGGGCTCCTTCAGCGCTGCCAGGACCAAGTTATTCAGACCCCCTCTAATGAGTGGCTCTCCCTACATTCATCTAACTTTATTTCCCAGTACACCTCGGTATCCCAGAGGAGGGCATGGCAACCCAGTCCAGTATTCTTGCCTGGAGAATCCCACAGATGAGGAGCCTGGCAGGCTATAGTCCACGGGGTCACAAAGAGTCGGGCATGACTGAAGCGACTTTTAGCACACACACATGCACACCTTAGTATATGCCCTCCACTCCAATTGCTTCCCTGTTTATCTGTGCCTTTGCTCAATGGTGTCTGACTTCTGGAACACCTTATCTCCTCTTGGCTAACTACTGAGTCCTACCCACTCCTTTGCCGCTCTGTGTTCCTGGACAAGTCAGGAGCCTGCTGTTTTCCCACTTCCTTTATTCTCTTGAGGTTTCCTTATCACATCCCAACTCCATCGCATAGAAACGCTTTTCTGTGGCACCTACCCAGCCACAGGGATGCTCCATCAGTGTGACTGCTTGGCACTAGCTCTAGGTAGAAGGAGCTTGTCTGTTTCAGCCGAGGTAGACGATCTCAGTTTCACAAGTCAGAAAGGAAAGAAACTGACACTGCTAATGTTTACTCGCTTGTTGCTTCTTAGGAAAGAATCTGAATCAGTGCTGAGTTAATATACCAAGCTCTAAGATTTCTGAGAGATGGATGGTGGGTTTGTCAAAGGAGAGACTGCCAAGTTGGGTCTCTGGAAAGAATCCAGTGTTCCATAAACGCTGTCTCTTTCCTAATCATAGAGAGAACCATAAAACTACAGAGAGGCAAAGGAGAGCTGCAGGCAGCCGAATGACACAGAAGCACCATCCTGTGCTTCTTGAAAAACAGAAAATGCAGATTAGGACAAATCTTATCCACACTCCTCCTCTGCTCCATGAGAGAGCAGTATGGCAGACACTGCGGAGATGTCCGGAAAAGGCTCTTGAAAGGGGTACAGTAAAGACATTTCCTCACTCCTCTGCCAGTTTTTGACCAGGAAGGTTATGAGATGGGCAAAAATGGACAGAAGAATAGTGACTATCTCCCCTGTCTCCTGTTACCTTGAAGGGAAAAGGTGAACCAGTGTGTGTGGGGATTAACCACTCTTCTATCGGAAGTGGCATAAAAATGGCTAACCTCCAGGTTAGAAGGGAGAGTGGATGAGGCGTTCTCTACTTTGTGCAACCTTCTCTAGAGCTAGAAGAGATGGATGGTGAGAGCAGTAGTTTTGAAGGTCCCCTTCTTTATGCCTTGAACTAGAAGATGAGGATGAGAAGTGGTAACTTAAAAATAACCTCTCCCAAACAAATATATCTGCATGTGTGTGTGCGTGTGCGCGTGCGCGCACACGCACATGCACACACACGAGACAGAGTGAAAAGGAGAAAATTCAAAACAAATCTCAGGCAATTACATTAATGTAATAATAATGACAATAATACTAATTGTTTTATACATGTTATAAATGTTTTATACATGTTTTATAAATGTTATTAGTGTTATCCCCATTTTACAGATGGGGAAGTTAACTTGCCCATCAGGTGACGCTAGTGGTAAAGAACCCGCCGGCCAATGCAGGAGATATGAGATGCTGGTTAGATCTCTGGGCTGGGAAGAACCCCTGGAGAAGAGAATGGCAACCCACACCAGTACTCTTGCCTGGAGAATCCCATAGACAGAGGAGCCTGGTGGGATATGGTCCATGGGGTCACAAAGAGTCGGGCACAACTGAAGCAATTTAGAACACACGGGGGTAGAGATTAAGACCCAGGCCTTTCTGATTCCAGAATCCAGACTCAGAACTTTAACACGGTCCATCTTACAGCAGGGCTTTTCTACAAGTTCAGGAAGGAGAGGGCATTGAGGAGGAAGCGGCCCTTCATCTCAGTTCCCTGTGAGGTGGGTACACACAAATACACACATTAGTACTCCAAGATGCCCCACTTCCTCTGTTGTCCTCAGTTACAAACCCACTCAGCTTGCACAGATACAGGTCCACAGATGGATGTCATGTTACTTACAGGGACAATGATCAGCCCTATGGATAATTTAACCTGCATCTGAAGCTGCAACAGGAGTTTCCTTTTGATAGGATGTAGCCACAGCTAGCTGATGAATTAGCACTTAGTTTTGAAGGTATGTCATGAAGACTTTAAGATTAAAAGTAAGGAGTGAGACTGAATGCCATTTAGCAGAATGGCTTGTGACATTCAAATAAATGTTCAACTTGTGAGATTCAAGCACACAGAGGAAGAAGAAATGACTGTGGAAAACGGTAAGGCAGAAACAAATGGTGACAGCTCACAGAACCGGCTGCCCTTCTTCACGGGATCCATCCAACTTTGGTAGTCACGGCTCAGCTGCTGTTAGCCGTGTAGAGGTCTTCCACACAAACAGACGTGAATCCCCAGGGATATTCCTTGCTGAGCAGGCTGCCGGGAGAAGCAACCAGACCCTTCAGAACTCTTTTCCTCCCCTGTCATCCAAGTACCAACTCTTCTGAGTGTCTCCTGCTACGGCCCCCGCCCCTCCGCCACCTTCTCTTCCCCTCCTCCACCTTCTCTTCCCCTCCTCTTTCTCAGAGCCTCTTATCCTCCCCTTCTCCATCAACTGACATAAAAGATCTGAGGGTGGGAGCTGGGAGAGCATGTTAGTTCCTGAGATTTTGAGAGAGTAAAGTTTCAGTGTCAATGTATCCACCTCCCCTCCTCCTCCTGAACTCTAGAGATATACTTAGATACACACAAACACCCACTGGAACTTTTAAATGATGGGAAGAGATCCACAAGCCACCTGTGAAACAAAAGCTTGGTGCTTCATAGTCATGGGAACATACAGGTTGGAGAAGAGCTCATGTTTATTAATTAGGTCCACACATACCTACAGAAAGCAGGTGGCCCTTGCACAGAGATAGGAGTCCTCACACACAGGCATCTTGACGATGCCACCTTGCTTCTCTGCCATCCTCCTCTCTTCCCACCCAGCTGTAGGTATTTACCACAGCTGCCCTGTGAGGTGCAACAGAAAGGCAGTCACTCTACCCTTGGCTAGGCCCTGGCTATGATTTATGGGTAAGCCACCTAACCCAGTGCTGGAATATGGAGATAATAACCACCAGGCTAGGTGCTGTGAGGATGAAGGAGAATAATATATGCAGGGCCTTTGGCACAGCTTCTGGCGCTGACCTGCCTGATTCCTGAGCCTGCCTTTCCCACGGCTACACCTGGGCTGATGGTGCCTCCTGACACTTGGTCCCCACCCTGGGGACCCTGGTCTCAACTGGGAAGAGTGGGGACTAGTCTGGGACCTCGGATCTGTACCCGAGGACCCCAACTCTCAGGTCACAGATCTGCTGGCCAGGGCCAGCCTGCAGGGCGGCGTGATGTGAGGGGAGCCACGGGTACATGTGAGTACCATAGATCTTCTGCCCCTGGACCCGTGGGCGGCGGGCGGAGCGGGCCAGTGGAGGTAGGTGGGCAGAGCCCGGCGGTAAGTCGACTCAAGGCTGTGGGTGGCTTCCTCCTGTTGCTCAGTATCAAGGAGAGGCGGGGGAGGACATTCATTTTTTTCCTAAGCATCCACCCATCGTTTCGATTAACTATCGATTGTGAAAAGCTGGCTGCGCCCCTTAAAGGCGAAGCTCGGCCCCCCCCCGCCCCCCCGCCCGGTGCCAACGTGTCTGTCTCCCTGGACCCTTCGTGGGGGACCTCCTCCTCGTGTGCAGGGCAGCGATGGACCAACGCTTCCGCACCGGCTCATCTAGCAACCTCCGGAACCGCAACCACGAGCTGTGGTTTGAGTCCTGTCTGGCCACCCACGGGGGCATTTTCTTCCCCGAGTGTCCTGTCATGCCCTCGGAGCCGGTCATCTGTTCCGCAGCGTCCCTGGAGCTCGGAGTTCGAGGACCCGGCCGGCTCTTGGAAAGTTATTTCAAAAAGCAGATGTGTTGCAACCCTCACTGCAGCAAACTACAGGACACGGATTTCCCGAACCTTGTCACCCCCCACCCCCACCCCGGCCCAATACCTGTCTCTTATACACATCTTCTCTATTGAGTTGATGATGCCATCCAACCAT
>SJYX01005407.1:110908-142292 GCA_006410675.1 Oreotragus oreotragus
CACCCCACCCCAGTACTCTTGCCTGGAAAATCCAATGGACGGAGTAGCCTGGTGGGCTGCAGTCCATGGGGTCGCTAACAGTCGGACAGACTGAGCGACTTCACTTTCACTTTTCTCTTTCATGCATTGGAGAAGGAAATGGCAACCCACTCCAGTATTCTTGCCTGGAGAATCCCAGGGATGGGGGAGCCTGGTGGGCTGCCGTCTATGGGGTCACACAGAGTCGGACACGACTGAAGTGACTTAGCAGCAGCAGCAGCAGAACATCACTCCATCTACTGTCTGACAACATGATTTTTAAAAGCTGCACAATATTCTATTATATGGGTGTACCATAGGTATTTAAACATCCTCTATTGTTGGGCATACAGGTTGTTTTCCAATTTTCTGCTAAAATAGCATCAGTGAGTATCTTTATGTCCAAATCTTTGCACATGTCTTTAAGCAGTGTCTGTCAACCTTCAGCAGGCTCCATTGTTCTTGGGAGGAAAAAAACAAGACAGAAAATTATAGCTAACAAAATAATAGCTGTGTCTATCCTGAAACATTAAGGTTATCAAGAATGTTAATGAGCACGATCCCTCTTGGCAGAGGATGGGTTAGTTGAGTTCATTCTTGAATTTATCAAGCATTGATTGAGCTCAGAGGGCATTTTTATGGGTTGAGGCGAGGAATAGAAAACATCTTTCTGCATTTTTTGGTGGGCACTGTGTCCTCTGCACAGGCCTATTCACGTCCAGACACCTGTGGGAAGGCAGGGGTGGAAGAGGCTGGTCATTTGGGCTTTAGGCTGTTCCCCCAGGCTTTTAGTTCTACCCTCATGAGCTGCCTACAGGACAGCTTCCTGAGCAGCAAATGCAATGATAATGGCTCTAAAGCACAGATTCAGAGGGAGAGGGAAGTTGAAAAAGAGGAAAGAGGAAGAAAGATAAAGAGAAAAACTTCATGGCCCCAATATCTGTTGTGTTTTGGCTCAGCTTCCTAAGGGGCTGCTTCTAAGCCTTTTAAACAGAAGGACCAGGATCATAGGTTTAGCCTCTCTGGGAGTCCCCCTGACTACATATGGTGTCTTGGGCCCCCTGTGGCATTCCGTCTGGGGGCTGCAGGATGTGAGGGTGCTGTATTGGAGCTGTTCTTATAACCATCCGCAAGGCTCGTATATAGGCACCCTAAATGACGATTTTGCTGTGCTATATGTCTTCCCATCTTCCTGGATCCTCCTGGTGTGGAAAGGGTCAATTTATTCCTACTGGGGAGAAGGGTGGTCTCAAGACCCATGAAACTCAAGCAGCAACTAGAATCCCTCCAGTTTAGGAAGATAAGAGAGTACCCAAAGACTGTATAGGGGCAATATTGCCCCAGCTTTCTAAAGTAAGAAAGGAGTAGATTTCAAGAACCACAGGTCCATAACAGGGCTTGTTGGCCACTCTTTAGAAAACGTCTGGAACAAGTAGGTTTATATATGTTTAAAGAAGAAAGTGGTGATCCCCAGCAGCCAACATGGGTTCATTATGATATCCCATTAAGATGACCATGTTAACTTTCTTTAAACAGTATTGTTAGGTGAATCAAGATAATTTTATTTAACTTTAAGGCAGCAAGTATTAGTTAAGCACTCTGTGCTTGAAGTGAAGAGAGCTGACTGCCATGGATATTATACATTGTGATATAAGTAAAGAATCTGATGAAGTCTTGCATAATTCCTTTGCTGTTAGGTGGATCTAGAACTGGTTGAGCAGCACTACCCAGTGAGGCTTGATTCATATTTCTGAGTTAACTTGAAGGGAGATCTCTGGTGGAGTGACACAGAGCTCTGTCCTTTGCTCTGGTCTACTCTATTCTTTTTCTTCCTCCTCCTCTTCTTTTTAAACCAGCGCTTTGGAGGATGAATTTGGTTGTTCTTATCAAATGTGTGGTTACCCTGCTGAGAAAGATCAGGAAAGACTTGAAATCACATAGAAAAAAAGTACGTGGGTCTTGATAGTCTGTAGACTCCACATAAGTGGGATGACTGCTGCATTGCTACAAGAAGGGCGGGATTAGTCCTCTGTTTCTGAGCTGGTGTTCAGGTCACCAGGGGTCTTGTGAACATCTGGTACCACATCCCAGGGAGCTCCCAGAAGGAGGGATACCAGAACAGTGAAGGAGGTTTGGGAAGTATTCTGTGTAAGGAAGCTTGAATGTCAGGCTTGGGAAAGAAAGAAAACAAGACATGACAGGATGGACGTCCTCAGACGAGTGCAGACCTAGACTCTAGGCCGATAGGGAACTAGAGATCAGTGTTACAAGTTATACACTGTTAGAACTTACGCACAGTGTTATAAGTTGCATGCTGATCTGTAACACTATGGGTCAGTGTTACACGAAACAGAATTTGTCTTTAGGGCCATTCCTGGCCTGCTTGTCCTCAGTCAGATCCATCCTTGCACGTTCTCTGCTCTGTAGAGAGGAGGACGGGTTGGAGGAAGCGGTGACCATTGCAGGCTGCATTTGCCGTCCTGTGATGTGAGCTAGTTGCTAGCTGGATCTAGCAATGTGAAGCACCGGCAGAAGACTGGAGGACGGGGCAAGAATGAGCTGGGGTATTCTCTCCAGCCCTCCATCCTTCAGTCCTGGGACTGTTGCTGTATCTCTTCTGTGGCTCCAGTTCCCACTAATGGACCCACTGTAGTTCCAGCTTCCATCAGGTCACCATGGCCTCTGGGCTCCAGTAATAGCACATCCTCTCTTTTTCCCTCCAGCCCAGGATGGCAGTGGCTTCCTGCTGTTGCTAATATCTAGGCTCCCTTGGGGTTACCTAGGTGGTGCTAGTGGTAAACAATCCATCTGCCAAGCAGGAGACACAAGAGATGCAGGTTTAATCCCTGGGTGGTGAAGATCCCCTGGAATAGGAAATGGCAACCTGCTCTTTCCGGGACAATCTCGTGGAAAAAGGAGCCTGGTGGGCTACCGTCTATGGGGTCACCAAGAGTCGGACATGACTGAGCACAAACACTCCAGGTTGCCGTACTGCCCTCTGGCTTCTCAGCTCTTCCAATCCCCCTGTAACTGGTCCCCTGCATTATTCTTTAAAAAATTATATATTTCCAGAATTGGGATTAGAACTCAAGGCTCCTGACCTGAGATCAGCACTCTTTTCATTTCATGTTGGCTCTCTCCTCCTGTATAGATTTTTATTAACCATCCACCCATGGTTAATAGTCACTCTTTTGATCTATGGGAGGGAAAATTGAGTCTCCTAAATCCTTTTTTAAAAAAATTCTTTTGTGATTATGTGACAACCTAGTTCAATAACACTTACTCGCTAATTATTTTACAGAACAAATACCGCTTGCCAAGGGTTGAGTGGAACCTTTTTTTCCTCCCTTCAAAGCATTTTGTACTTAGAAAAGCTAAATACACATTCCAATCTGGAAGATTCCATTTATATAAGTCTCTGATTTCATAATGTCTATGTTGAACTGAGGGCTGTAGAAAAGGAAAGGAATGATCAAGGCCACCTAGTCTAACCCTATCATTTTAGATGTAAAGAAACAGGTTCAGAAAGATGGAGTGGCTTTCCCAACTTTAGGGGCAGAGTGGGGCAAGAACCTAGGTCTCAGGTCTGAGTTCAAGATACTTATACCGTCATGCTCATTTATGGCCTGTTTACTGTCATTCACTGCATCCAGTTTTCAATCTGCTTCTGCCTTCAGTTCCCAAATCTCTTCCCAGTGCTGTCTTTCCCTTCTTTTGAACTCCTGCTTACCAGGGTTTCAGTAGCCCATCTCCACTTGGAATGGAATTATCAAAGTAGGAGTTGACTAAGCCCTTTTTAAAATTTCTTTATCCCAACAACCTCCTTTGGCTCCTTTCCCTTACCTTCTTTCTCCTCCACTCCCCTTCTCTCCTGGATTCTCAGATTTTCCATTCTTCTCTCCCCCAGCCAACATTTTTCCTTCCCACCAAGTCTTCTCTTGGCACGGCCCTTTAATTGGTCTCGCCCTTTTGTGTTCAGTCATCCTGGTTGAAGCCATCAACACTTCTAAGAGAGGAATCTTTCAAGCCCTGGATCTGATTCCTGGTTGCCATAAACCTTTGATCATTCTCTGAGGAAAGCCATAAATTAATGCCATTCCTTGGCAGCCCCCCTGGGCCCGGTCCAGATCACTTTCCTGGCCTCTCAGTTATGGATGTGATCATCTTAACACCTCAAACACTATAGCATAGATGGGAAATCCTCCCCTAGCCAAGAATGTAATATTTATTCTAGGTCAAACTATTAACATGTATCATCCCATGGGAATTTCCATTGTTTCAACAACTTTCTCTTTTGGCTGTCAGTATCAATCTTAGCTGGTTTTTAGATCTTTCCAAATTTATGTTATCTGGACGGTCATGAGTGATCAGATTTACTGAAGCTCTTTCAGGATAACATCGTTACAATATAGTATTTGAGTCACTGTGACCCTGTTCAAATGAACTAATCCTACTCCCAAACAGACACGTTGACAACATATTTCCAATTGGCTTAATTATATTCTTCTATCCTTCCAAATTTTGTGTTACTTGCTTCCAATGTGGATTTTGTCAAGTCACATACTTATCAAGAATCCAGGAACTCACTTTACCCTTCACATTCCTATAATTCATAATTTAATTTCTCTTGGTAAGTCCAAGGATCAAGTATTGGATTTCTGTCCCAGGAAACAAGCGTAGGGAACACCCGTCTCCTTCCTTGGTCCAGGTGATACTGCTATAACTGCAGGAACTGGAAGTGGTCCAGAGGAAAGAGGGAGCCTTGGACACCAGAGTCCTAACCCCATCGTGCTCTCCTCTCCTAGAGAGGATTGGACGGTGGGTCACAGCAACACTAACTCTCAGTTCCAGAAATCACATCTTTCCAAAATCTCCACAGTTACCTAAGGTGCCAACAGCCTCCCAGTTCCCCACATTTGTCTTCAGATTAGTTCTGTGATTTTTTGGGGGGGATCTTCCTTCCACTTTGGTGTTCACAGTTCTATTAAATTCTAATGCTATTTCTTCCACAGATCTCTTTTTTTAATTTAAATTTATCTATTTTAATTGGAGACTAATTACTTTACAATATTGTATTGGTTTTGCCATACATCAACATGAATCCGCCACGAGTGTACACATGTTCCCAATCCTGAGCCCCCCTCCCACCTCCCTCCCCATACCATCCCTCTGGGTCATCCCAAATTTTATTCTTTCATTTCCAAATCCACAGTCTCTCTCCTCTCAGCTGTTTACCAGTGTCTTGAATGTTGCAACAACACACGTCCTCCAGCCTTGCCCAAATAAATCCCCCTGTACCCAAGCCAGAGCTCATGCTCCCTCAACTATCACTCTTTTTCATCTCAGGGCTTGTGTCTTCACCATCCTGCTCTACTCCCTATGCCCAGGAGAGCCTTGAGTATGTGTCAAAACAAAGAACTTGCCAGAGCATCAGCAATGATGGTTCGTCCCAGTGCACCCCGTTTCAGTCTCTCTTTGCTTCCTGCCTTAATTTCTCTCTCTACTTGCTGATGTGTTGGCCCCTTTTCCTTCTTCCCCTAACATAAGGCCTTGCCTCCTTCCAGCCAGCCAGGATGCTTTGCTCTGACAGCTAGAGGTTTTGACTCTCTGGCTTGGCCTTAGGCCCTTGTCCCCAGAATTACCCTCATGGGAACTTTGGGCCAGCAATCCTTGGTGTTCCTGGAACCCACATCTTCTTGGCTTTGCTTCTGGACCACTGAGTGTTGGGTAATTTCTGGCATGTCAGAGTGAAGACACCTGGATTTTTGTCATGAACTTGATGTGTGAGTTTAGCTAAGTCAGGGCTGCCTGCCTCAGCCCCTGTCAGATGCCAGTTCTGAGGACCTTCAGCTTGCCATCTTGCATGCCTTGAACATATCCACCACTTCCCTGCTAATGCCTGAACCTGTCCTAACCAAGCCCCTTTCTCCCGCCACAAGAGGAGGAGGGGGACGAGTCTTGTCTGTAACCCGACACTCAGCAAACCCTGGGTCCCTGCGCATTCACTGACCCACAGTTTCTCCTCTGGCTCTGACCCCAGACTGTGTAAACAGTGTGCTTGGGTCTTACCTCAGTGTAAGAGGTAAATGGTTTGATCTTAAAACTCCAACTAAAAATCTTATTTTATCTGCTTAAAAAAAATCATTGTATATCTAGTGGAACTATATGTAACCTTGTTCTGTATTTTCCAACTCTCCTGTAAATGTGTTATCATAGTTTCATAATATAAAAAAATTAAAGTTAAAAAATAAAGTATGCCTTCCCACAGAAGCCCCCCCCCACCGCCTGGTCCTTCTAATAGCCCTTCTTGTGTACCATTATCTCTTTCTTGGGGTACGGGAATACTGTGTTCAGTATTCCAAGAGCTAATGCGCTGAGATTTGTACTTCTGTTTTGTTTCCAATCCAAATTGATTATTTTTTTCAGTTTTCATCCAGATGTTTGATATCATGTAAACACAGCTTGAAAGTGTTCCTGAACTGCTTACAGATGTACACCAGTGAAATCCTTTCCAAATTATATATAATGATGCTCTATTTATATCTGTGCCATAGTCTCTGGCTTGAGTTTTAACTATAAGACTAAAATGGAAAAAAAGTGAAAAATTCACATATGCGGATGATTTGTCTACTTGATTAAAGACTCCAGATATTTGGACATATTCAGGAATTGACATTGTTTTCCACTGAAAGCAGGCATATCTGTAGCCATGGTATTCTGCACTGAATGTTTATGTCCCCATTCATATGTTGAAGCCCAAAATCCTAATGTGAAGGTATTTGGAGATGAGTTCTTTGGGAGGTGATTCGGGTTATATGAAGTTATGAAGGTGGGGTCCTTATAATGGGATTAGTGGCTTTATAGGAACAGATAGAATTGAACTCTCTCCCTTTCTCCATGAGCTCACACAAAGAAAGGGTCATGAACACACAGTGAGAAGGTACTGTGCTGTGCTTGCTTAGTCACCCAGTCATGTCTTGACTCTTTGCGATCCCATGGACTGTTACCCACCAGGCTCCTCTGTCCATGGGGATTCTCCAGGCAAGAATACTGGAGTGGGTTGCCATGCCCTCCTCCGAGGGATTTTCCCAACCCAAGGATCAAATCCAGGTCTCCCACATTGCAGGGGGATTCTTTACTGTCTGAGCCACCAGGGAAGCCCAAGAATACTGGAGTAGGTAGCCTATCCCTTCTCCAGGGGATCTTCCTGACCTAGGAATTGAACTGGGGTCTTCTGCATTGCAGGAGGATTCTTTACCAGCTGAGCTACCAGGGATGTGAGAATTCGGCCACGTGCAACTGAAGAGAAAACCTCTCATCAGAACCTGACTGTGCTGGGACTTTGATCTTAGACTTCTAGCCTCCAGACTGTGAGTAAATAACATTTCTTTTGTTTAAGCACCTAGTCTACGATATCTTGTTGTGGAGATTGAGCAGAATGATATACATGGGGACTGAGAATCTGCTGCTTCATTCAGTGTATGTTCACTGTGACTCTCGAACCTGCTGTATATAACCCAAGACCTTCTTCCTTGATGTTTGGCACCAGAAGCCCTTTAGATCTACTTAATTCTCATCAAGGCTTAGTTGCAGATACAGTATTTATGGGTGATTGCATAAAATGTATTATAGCAGATTGTATTGTCCAAAGATGTTACAGTCTGGCCAAATTTCTGGCCCACAGAATTGTAAGGAAAATAAAATGGTAGTTGTAAGTCACTAAATTTGGGGGTAATTTGTTATGCATCTGTAGTAACTGTAAGAGATATACATTTCATTGATTCCTGTCAGTAAAATCCCACCCCTGAATCAAGCACAACCAACAGAAAGCCTACCTTGGTTGGATTGTTTTTGAGTAGCCCTCAGGTGTGGTGCCCTGGTTTGTACCAACAGACAGGATCAGAGGCAGCTGCTCTGTGGAGATACTGTTGAGAAGGAATCGAGGTCACTTAGAGTTTAAGGCAGGAAAAGTTGTGTTTCTTGGGAACAGTTGGTATCTTACAAACACTGTGAATCTAATTTTTGCTCAGCTTTTCCTCTTTGCTTTGGCTTCTAGGAAGCTCAGGACTAATTCTGTGACCAACATGTAACAATTAATTTTATTTCTTTATATCCTTCTGTATCCATTTTTGTAAGCCCCTTAAAAATACTTTTGGAACAAGTGTTTTGATGCAGTTGGGCTATAAATGAATTAATGCAGGAATGAATGTCCCTCAAATCACCTTAGAATTTGAGAATGTTATTAGATTGAGCTAGTTCCAACATAAAGCTTTATTATAACTTTATTAAAAAACAAACATATCTTGTGTGCATGCATGCTAAATCACTTCAGTTGTATCTGACTCTTTGTGATCCCATGAATGGGCTCCTCTGACCATGGGATTCTCCAGGCAAGAATACTGGCATGGGTTCCCATGCCCTCTTCCAGGGGATCTTCCTGGCCCAGGGACTGAACCTGTATCTCTTACATCTCTTGCATTGGCTGGCAGGTTCTTTACCACTAGCACTACCTGGGAAGCCCACAAAATTGTAAGCAAAATAAAATGGTAAGATAAAACATACCTTACATTATCTAAAACAAAACTACCAGAAGCTAAAAGGGACCATCTAGACTGGAAGTTAAAAGAAATAATAATCCACTGCAAAGTAATATAACATCATTTAGTAAGTTAAACAATGAGGCATTTCAACAGGAAAAATGTGTTTATTGAGCACCCATTAGCTTGTGGGCATTTTCTAGATCCTTTATGTATTTAATTGCATTTCAGTTCAGTTCAGTTCAGTCACTCAGCTGTGTCTGACTCTTTGCAACCATGGACTGCAGCACGCCAGGATTCCCTGTCCATCACCAACTTCCGGAGCTTGCTCAAACTCATGTCCATTGAGTCGGTGATGCCATCCAGCCATCTCATTCTCTGTCATCCTCTTCTCCTGCCTTCACTCTTTCCCAGCATCACGGTCTTTTTCAGTGAGTCAGTTCTTTGCATCAGGTAGCCAAAGTATTGGACTAAAGTAATAGATTAAATTGCATTTAATCATGCTTCATCCAGATGGCCCTATGGACATAAAGTTATCTTAAATTCAGATGAAAAAACTGATTAGAGAGGTTGAAAGGCTTGTCCTGGTCACACAGCTAAATGCGAGAACTAAGCTTCGGACTCCATGCCCTTTCCAGTTACGGTGGGAATTGATAACTACCCTGAGGTACACATAGGTTAGAGTACTTCTCCAGGCATAGGTCAAATCCTCTTCAAGTGCAGATGCATCTCCTTCATGGGAATGGGGTTTTGCTGCAACTAGTTCTGCTGGAGGAAGGAACCAGTGGCCTGGGGTGCAGCAGGCAGGATGGATAGGAAGCAGAGACATGCCCCCAGGGGACAGCTTCTTATACAATCCTCACTTTCTGAGCTATTTTCTTTTCCCCCTTCCACATTCTCACCACCACACCCCACCATCCTCAGAAGAATATCATTGCTTCTTCAAAGAGACTCCGGAAAAACTCAGATGTTGGCCACCAATGTGAGTGAGGTTTCTGCTTATTTCTGGGCACTGGCACATAGAGAGGCGTTTGCCTTTTCTCTTCACATCCAGATGGAAGGGGCTTCCCTGGTGATTCAGAAGATAAAAAATCTGCTGCAATGCAGGAGACCCAAGTTTGATACCTGGGTCAGGAAGATCCTCTGGAGAAGGAAATTGCAACCTACTCCCCTATTCTTTGGAGAAGGGAATGGCAATCCATTCCAGTATTCCTACCTGGAGAATTCCATGGACAGAGAAGGCTGGCAGGCTATAGTTCATGGGATTGCAAAGAGTCAGACATGACTGAGCAACTAACACACGCTGGTATTCTTGCCTGAAGAATTCCATGGACAGAAGAGCCTGGTGGGCTACAGTCCATGGGGTCACAGAGAGCTGGACATGACTGAGCAACTAACACTCAATTTTGTGGACAGAAACTGGAAAAAGGTGTTCTTGGTACTGAAATAATTCCTTTCAATGGATTCAGCTAGGAGATCAGGCAAGCATCATGACCATGGGCTTCTAGGCAGTGCCTGGATATTGTTGCATTTCACATCAAGAAGGGTTCAGTAATGATCCCCTGCTGGCTGTGTCCTCTGCCAGGCAGTGATTTTAAGCACCAAAGAGAAGAAACCCAAACCTGTGGGCAAGAACTCCATCCAAGCCCTGACTGCATGCTGTTATTTATCTGGATGATGCCCCTGGAACTATGACCTAAATTCTCAAATCTCTCTAATGGCTTGCCTACATAAATGGACTTTTAGGTGCTATTAGAGTTAACCTTCTAGGTAGGCATGAGGTGATTTAGGGGGTGTGGTTTGGGTAAACCAAACAGCTCCACACCTTCTCTCCTGCTGGGCACGTGCCTAAAGTCCCACCATGAGGGATTCAGATCACAGAACCAAGAGGAATCTTCTAGTGTACAAGAGCCTCTTAATAAAAGCATCCCTAGATGGATACCTGGAGCAGATCCAGGGGAGTCCCAGGCTGAACTGCTGGCTTCTCTGCGCTCAGCCCCTTCTCCCTGTTCCAGCAGCTCGTACCTTCATTAGGCCATATGTACTCAGTCCTGGTTGGTTCTGGAGCCAATTCAGTATGTTAGTTAGTGTCTTTCACCTACCAGCAGATGGAGTTTAGCAATTGACTCACTCACTCATTCACACAGTTTTTGTTGAGCAGCTCCATGCTCAGGTGCTAGACATTTGGCTGGACTCTGAGGATACTGGCAGGAGCACAGTCCTGGCCATCATGGGGGTGTACGTTATGCTGGGGGAGGCAGACATGTTCACTAATAAATGTGCCACGGGTCAGATAGTGATGAAAATAAGGGGCTGGATGTGCGATATTTCCCATGGGAAGACAGCAAAGTTCTCCTGGATGAAGTGACAGTGGGCAGAAGCTGTGTGCAGGGAGCCTGCAAGTAAGTCAGAGACGTGGGGAAGGGCGTCCCAGGCAGAGGGGCACAGGGTGTGCTGGGGGACCCTCAAGGGGCCTGGGGGAGCTGGGAGAGGGATGGGGAGGGAGTCAACGAGGAGGACAGTGGCAGGCGGGCAGGAGTGGTCACTCCACATTCCCCAGTCTGAGTGCTTGGAAGGCTTGAAGTAAACCCTGGTAGACAGCACTGGCCAAGCCCCGGCGTCTCTCCAAGAGAGCCAGGGACCTGCATCCCAAGCCCCAGCTTATCTGGATGACACCCTGGACACTGCCTGCCAATTCCCCTGGAGCTGTAACCCTGCACCTCCCTCTGCATCAGCAAGGACCACCCCTCTGGAGGCTTCTGTAGCGTCTCCTCCCCGCTCCCACTGTGGCCCCTATAACCTTCCCTTGGTCATCCCCATCCCCTACCGCTGACTTTAGGGTGGGAGTAGGCACCTTGCAGGTTGGTTCTCCTTAGCTCTAGCTCAGCCACCTATTGGCTTCTGTGCCACCCACTGTGTGCCTGGCCAGTCCTCCCACCACATTCCTGGGGCTGGCTTGTTTGCACAGAATCACTGCTCAGAGCTATAAGATGCTTTGTGGACAAACACCTTCCACCTTGTGATTTTTTCCAGGGCTCACCTAAGCCTTTTCCTGTCCTTGGGAAATCCATTGAGTACTTGGTGTGTGCTAGGCACTGTGCTTTACATGTGTCAAGATTATCAAGATTTTCCAGTAAGATAGATGTTACTAAATTTTATCCCCATTTTTCAGATGAGAAAATGGAGACTCAGAAAGGCTAAAGCTTTGCTAAAGCTCATACACAGCTGGTGAATGGTGAAATTTCAGTTGAAACCAAATCTGTCTTTCCCCAGAGCCCCTCCCATAAAAATGAAGAGTTGAATATATTCAGAAAGAGGTTTTGAACTGAGAATTGTAACAGGGACAGCCCTGCAGCTCCAGCATGGAGGAGCTGGTCTGTGCATTTTGCCTGCATTGTTCACCTAGCGGGAATGAAGATCCTGAAAATTGTCCTGCCATTCCTCACCAGTGATGGCTCTGCTACGCCAGCATCCCAAACCATGCTGCTCCTCTGGCCCAGAGCTCCCTGACTGCAAGTGGAAAGTGCCTGCATTTATAGCACTTCCCCTGATGCATGCATGTTCTTTTTTCTGGCCTACATGCCTGGCCTCTTACAGCAAGCGTTCGCCCTCTGGGTACCGTGGATTGGGAACACAAAGCTAATTATGGCTCAGTCTCTGCGGTGGGCACCCCAAAGAGATGCCCTTTTGAGATGGTGCTTCCTGCCCCCGTTTTTCTGAGGAGATGCACACGCTGCTGCCTTTCCCCACAATTCCCCTCAGGTCTGCAAGTTCTTAATGAGCACCTATTACCTGTGAGATTTGGTCCTGGGCCTGCTTAGTGAGAAATGAGACCTTTTTAGTCTTAAGGAGTCAATTAGCAAGATTAGGGGGTGAGGGGAGAAACAGGGTACATGGACGACAATAACCCATCAAACCCTATTAGCAGGCAGAACAGAGCCCTTTTCTTGCTTAACTACGTGCCTAAAAACAAAACAAAAATGAAAGACAATGTTATTTCAACAAGATGGGCCTGAAAGGAAAATGGACACGATGTAAAAATTTTTTCATAGAACATTCAAATGGAAAATTATGTTTTAGCAAACTTTTCTCTTTGAAAACTTCCACATTTACCTCAGTTTTTGGAGGGATTTTCAGGAGATTATGAAGCTTCCATGAAACTGTGTAAGTCTGTTTTTGTTCAGCCTCCAGATATAAACCTCATTGGGAAAGTAGACCCCCCATTTTTAGAAATAATGGCAAAAGCATAGAATTGTGTGCAATTTCCCTTGGTTCATTTGGAGACATCTCAGTATAATTCATTTTCTATTGCTGTTTCATTGGTGGTCTCCCCTGTTCCTCAGGGATTGCCGATGAGGCTCCTGACAGGCTCTCCCCAGGGGTACTTCGGGGAGATGATTTCTTCAGATGGCACCTTAGGGTGCAGGAAGGTACCAAAATCCTCCCTACCACCATGTGTGCCCCCAGTAACCTGCCACAGCACCCCAGATTTCACCAGTAAGGCTTTATTCCTTTTGGTGATGTGTGTGAACTTGTTTTGAGGGAATGATAGTGATGCACCAGAGCTCTTTCTGCAAATGAACTCTTGTACCAGAGGCCTAAATATACAGAAGTCAGATGTGAATTAGGGAGCTCCCTCTTCTTGCATTCTAGACAACCCTATACAACCTCTCCTACCAACCACCATCCTCTCCACAGGCTGATGAAGCCTTGGGATGTAACAGCCTTGAAGCTCCCTCAGTAAACAGTTTTCTTGTTTTTGCAGCCTGTTTTCTCTCACATCTACCCTGATGTGGAGCTCAGCCACACTAGTTTCTCTGGGGCACCCACCATGGCAAGCATTTTGTGAGGCTTGCCGATGCCCCTGAAGATTCTGAGGACATCAAAAGAGAGTTCAGTCTTCTGTCAGGCTCACCTCCTTGTCATTTGTCTTCTCTCACACCCTGATTTTCCTGGGGCTCCAGGAGGGTATCAGCCTAGGGATTTTTTGCTGCAGATAATATAGTCACCTAGATTGAGGGCTTCCTTTGCTGACAGAATGTGGCAGTTCCACTGTCCTGAAAGGTCAACCTGTCCAAGATTTGTACCCTAAATATAGAGTACAAGTTTGCCACATAGCAAGTGTCCAGTAAATATGTGCTGAGTGAATGAATGAAAGGAATGCCAAAGGGATGTTTTCATATGAAAATAGAACTCACAAGGTTTCTTCTGAAACGGAGACAACAGGCAGGGGTGGGAGGCTGTGTCTGGTGGTTAACCTGAGGTTGCTATGAGACATTGTTGAAGGATTAGAAATAATGTGTGTAAACCACAGGCCACAGCACCTGGGACTCAAACTTTCACTGGAGAACACTTTCCATACCCTCTAGTCCCCTTGTATTCATTCCCACAAACTGCAACCTTCGGCAATGGAATGAATTAGAGGCAACAAGCAGAGTTTGGAGAAGCAGGTTTCTGCACTTAGGAAGAAAAACTTTCTAACAGAATATTCTGGAAATGGAATTGGATCCTGGTGACATCCCCTTTCTACAATCATGATGTTGAAACCGGGGGACCATACACCAGAGATGTGGGTAGGGGGTGGGCCAGATGTCTTTTAGGTTTCTCTCCCTCCCCGAGAAGCTCTGATTCTATTATGGCATTAAAAAAAATTCTTTTGTTGCTTTGACTTAAAATAGGTGTGGGGATGCTGCAAATTCCAATATGAGAGAAATCTCAGGAAAATTACGTTACTAGGAAACCAAAAGGGTTTGGCATTCTTTCAAGGGAATTTCTGTTCTGCTACCATCTATGGTTCCTGAGGTCTCGCCAAGCCAAGTTCTTTCTCTGTGGCTAGTCTTCTTTGGGCCGGATTCTCTCCCACAATGAGCCTTGGCCACTGAGCACCAAAAGCTACTTGTTGACTACTGCCTTTCCTGCTTTTAGGTATTAAGGCAGAAAGCAGAGTTTTCAAACATCTTCTTGTGCCAAGCATGGATTTATTCTGGACATTTTGGGCTCTGTCAGTGAAAGCAGAAGACGTCTATGTTCAACACAATAATCATTAACAAAAATAAATTTATTTTTCCCAACATAGGTCATTTGCAGCCCTATTTTCTTAAACTGAGTTAACTGATATCATTAGTCCCCTGCTTCCCATTTTCTCTGCCTGCAGCCTATTGGCGCAGATGTCAGGTAGTGAACTGTGATATAATAACAGTTAGGGCCTTACGACCAGAAGATGCATAGTAGACTTATGGTGTGGAAGACTGGGTTTGGGGTTCTTTGGTCTGTTTTTCATAAGTTTCTGGCTATCTGGGTACCAGCTGTTGATTCTTATTATTTTAAATTTGACTTTTCCTTTCTAACTTGCTGCCTCTTATCTATTCAGAACTGAAAAAACAGAAAACCAATCTTTGAATGAGATTGAAAATAAGAGTAGAAAGACTAAGTGTCCAATTTTGCTGGAGAGAGTGGGTTATGCAATGTCTTTAGTATGTGAATGTTTTCATGTCTGTGTTGCCTTTCTAAGCTGACTTTCTGGGTCCTACTCTCGCCTGGATGTCTTACGCAAGACTGGGCTCTATATGTGGAAGGTTGGAGGCCCACAGGAATTAGATTGTAAAGATTCTCAGCCTTCCTATTTTTGGCTGTTGGCCATAGAAGTCTAAGGTCCCCCATTCCTATCACCAGAATTGTGTCCGTGTCAGACCAGATATTGAATATTTGTTACCAAATATTTATTGTTTACAAGGTAGAGGGAAGGAAAGGTAGATAAGTCCAAACTCAGGAGGGCAGGAGTGTCTGGAAGCAAACAGCCGAAAGGGAGGTTTAACCACTTTCCCCAGGGAGAAGAAAGTGGTATGGAATATGGCACCTCAGGTGAAAAGGATATCATAGAAATAGTCAGGTGTGAGATGGTAGAGGGTCAATGACGGAAGTTTAGACCAGCTTTACTATGGGGCACATCATTCTGTGCTCTTTTTGTTTCTATGTTTCTGAGAGTTTCTGACTCCCTGGCGGTGCTCCAGGACACCTGAGTTGTAACCATTACAGGTGGCAGCTGCCAGAGGCCACCACTCTGCAGGGCCTGGGAGTCACCGTATTCTGTGGGTCCTCAGTACAAGACAGGCCTCCTTTAGAAAGCAGCTTTCTGAGTAATAACCCCGAATGCCTCCCCACATTGTTGTCAGCTGTCCTTGCGGTCACTGAGCTTCTGACTCTCCTTTCCTCCCCAGGTCAGTGACCGGACTGGATAAGGAGGCAGACCTGGTGCACATGGAGGTGCGGACAGCGGACGGATGTGAGTGCTGTGGCCGCCAGCCGGCGGGGAAATCTGCCTGCAGGCCTCTCTCCTCCACCCCCACCAATTTGCATTTTAATGACTTGGGAAGATGAAAAGCCCTGAGCTTCCTTACCGCCATACCCATCTTTATTTCCTAGAGTGGGGGAGAGGCCTTCAGTCCCCAGGGAAACGTTTCATTGAAATAAACTCTCAGGAATGAATTTTCTGGGGATGGGAGTTAATGAGATGAATTTTGAGGCTCCTGTTAGTAATTTCCTGGCATCTTCAGTGTAATTCGAATAGGAATGTCCATAGCTCATCGTGGTATTTTGCATTCATGTGGTGAATTGCAGGGATTGCAAGCTTTAAAAACACTAAACCTTTACATAGTCAAGATTATGAAAAAAATGTAATTGGAAAAATTATTTGCAAAACTATTTGTTCATCTGTTCAGCAAATATTTAGGGATGGCCTACTGTGTGCCAGGCAAATTTCTCAGCCTGGAAATACCATGCTGAGAAAGACCTCTATTATCCCTGCAAATTAACAATGGAATCCAGGATTTCATCCCTTTGTACATCATGCACCTATATGCATCTTAAACAGAATTTGACTGATAAAGTATCGTTTTGTACCAGCTTAAGACTAAACTGAAACTGAAAGTATCCCTAGGGGCCTTTCCTGTCCAATAAAAAAAGGATCAACTTAAAATGTATTAAATATGTGAGTTATATATATGATATACATGAAATATGTAAAATATATGAAAACTAATTAGCATATTCTAGGTCATAAATAGACCCAAATAATCCATGAAAATAACAGTGACCTAGCAGTGCAGCAGATCAAAGTACCATACTGTGAGTTGAGGTCCTGGATTCTGCTACCCATTAGCTTTGAGACCGAGACCCCCTAACCTCTCTGTTCTCCAGCTCCCTGTTATCTGGGGACACTCATCCTTGCCCCGCTCACCTCAGGGTTGTGGGTTGAATGTACAAACATAAGGAGATTGTGTTTGGCCTGTATGCTGACGTTAGGATATCATTCAGGATACATTAAGTAAAGAAGCTGCATGAGCTGTGTCCTTGGGAAATCTACCACTTTTGAGGCCAAACACAGACATATGATAGAAACATCCACTTTGGGGAATATATTTTATTTGCTTTGTATTTATTTTTAAAAGAGTTAGAAGGCAATTGACATGTTACTCTATGCCTGTCAATCTACTGAGTTCCTTCCTGCCTGCCTTCCTTCCTTTTTGTTTTTTGATTCTTGAGTAAATGTAAGTCTCTGAAGCATCCAAGGATGAGGGATGACCCACACTCTTTGTACATTTTTTTTTTTAACAGAAAAGCTATTTAAGATTTAGGGAGATAATGCCACATATTCAAATTCAGTGATCATAAGTGTGGTGAAACCTGAATTCTAAATTACTCTTACTGCTGAGGAGAAAAAACAAAACTGGAACACTGGAGGAAGGATGAGATGGAGGGGTTTGAAGGGGTGTAGTAGAGGAGCCAGAGGGGAGAAGACAGCAGCTCTCAGAAGATGAACCACAGACCAGTTTTCAGGACAAACCCGGCCCTGGCCTTGATTGCATGTCAGCCTTTTTAAGCCATATATGTGATCTGTGGTATCTGCCTGTGTGACCTTCTGCCTGATCCAGGAATCCCTTCCCCAACAACCTCTTACAGTGTGTCCTCAGGTTCCATGAGCTCAGGCTTAACACATATCCTTTTCTGTTGCTGGACAAACAGCCAAGTTTCTGTCCCTTTTTTAAAAAAGTAATTTCTTACATTAAGCTTAAACTTATTTTCTAAAAGTTCAAGAATTCTGGTCCACATTAGAATAAGGCCTATAGTGCAGGATCGCTGTGAAATTTTATAAGATTAAAAACGCAAAACACATAGAAAAGTTCCTGGCCTCTTGTCAAAAATTGAAAAAAAGCAGAGTCGACTTAAAAAATAGTCACAACCTAAAGTTGAGAGTTATGTTTTATTCGGTGGGAATTTTTAGGACATCATGCCTGGGAGACAGCATCTCAAGTAACCGTGATAGAATTGATCTGAGGAGGTGGGGGGAGTAGTCAGGTTATATAGAATTCCGCAACAAAGGGCAGGTAGTCTGAACATCAAAAGTATTTTGTGAATTAAAGAAAAGCCAGATACCCCAAATTAAAGAATATAGCGCTTTTCTTCATATGGGAAGATGCAAGAGTCTGGACTCACTGAAATCATTCCTTTCATATCTGGGGCCAGTATCCTGTGTTTTTCACATCCTGAGTTCCTCAGTGCTCACCATAGGGAGTGGCTGCAGCCTGGTGCCTGCCAGACCACAGGTATTCTCCTCCATCCTAAGTGCTCTTAGAGCTCAGGAATTCGCATTTGGAGGGCCAGAACTGCTGATGATGTGAAATCGTTGTGTATTGATATGGCAGGAAACACTCCATTTCTCAGCCGACAGAAATATAAACAGGGATAAACGTCATGTGCCACACTTATGTTAAAGTATGGTATATATTAATCTGTGTGATTTTTTAGGTTTTATAAAATCAATTTTTCAACAGTTCAAAGAATCTTCTTTCAACCCAGTGAATTGGTTTGAACACCTCCCCCCCCTTTATTAAGAAAGTGCACATAAGACTGAGCTGAACTGGGGATGTTTTATTTTGCATACACTAATGAAATGCATGACTTCTTTCTTCTTTGGTGTGTGGTGAATGCTTTCTTATACACTCATGCATACATATACATGTTTATCTTTTGGATCACTGCAACATGGCACAAAATGTATTTTATTTCCTTCCCCCTCACCCTGATATGGTAGTTTAAACTTGAATTTGACTTAGACTTGAATTTCACCAAATTCACATGGCTAGCCTAGTGAGAGAATAAAAACATGAACACAAAACTCTCAACACACTACAAATGAAAGAGAACTTTTAATAAAGATAAACTATGAAATATCCAATGCTAAAATCATATTTAATAATGAGATGTTGAATGCTTCCCCTCATAAGTGTAGGAAAAAGGCAGGGATCCTCTTTTCAACATTATGCTGGAAGTCCAGTCAGTGCATGAAAAGTAGGAAAATGAAATGTAATTCATATAGATTACAAAGGAAAAAACTGAACTGTTATTATTCTTATTGACATGATTCTCTTTATAGAATATCACAAGGAATCGGGGAGGGGGTGGAGCTTCTAGAACAAATATGTAAAGCAGGGTTATAGGATACAAAACATTGAGTGGTGAGAGGATAATAATTTTTAATGAATGGCTTTGGAAAATTTTGGCCAACCATATGGGAAAAACAAACCTTTACCTGTGATTTACAACTTATACAAAATTTAATTTAAAATGGATCATATTTCTAAATGTAGAATATAAAATTATAAAGCTTTTGGAAGAAAATAGAGGAGAAAATCTTTTTGACCTTAGATTGACACCAAGGGAAAAATTGATAAAGTAAAAGATTGATAAATTAGACTTCATCAAAATTTTTAAAAAATTTGTTCTTCAGGAGACACAGAAAGGACAGTGGGAGAAACTCTTTGTAGGTCGTATAACTAACAGAGGGCTTATACCCAGAACACATAAAGAACTTTTAAAACATAGGAATAAGAAACAACCCATTAAAAAATGGGGAAGAGGTTGAACAGAACGTTTACCAAGGAAAATATAAAGGTGACAAATAAACACAAATATTTTTGTTTGTATATTAAATAATACCTAGATCCCTTGAGTCCTTTTGTAATTCATATATTTAAAAGAACAATAATGTCTCTAAGAATCTTAAATCAGGCAAAATAGTGGATCTTAGATAATTTTTTTTTAATTCCTCAGGCTTTTCTTCATTACATCACTTCTATTGGCATATTGAAAAGTCTGCTCATTAATCAGCCTGTTTCAGACCCTTAACCCTATGTTATACCTTTGCCAATTGCTGTTTTGAAAATTATAGTCAAAGGGGTCTCGAACAGTAAATTCTACTTCTCTTCATCTTCTTTCATCACAGTTCACATGGCCATTTTGCTCAACAGGCAGCATTCGTGACCATCCTCTGGTGCTGTCTCTTGATTTACAACTTATACAAAATTTAATTTAAAATGGATCATATTTCTAAATGTAGAATATAAAATTATAAAGCTTTTGGAAGAAAATAGAGGAGAAAATCTTTTTGACCTTATATTGACACCAAGGGAAAAATTGATAAAGTAAAAGATTGATAAATTAGACTTCATCAAAATTTTTAAAAAATTTGTTCTTCAGGAGACACAGAAAGGACAGTGGGAGAAACTATTTGTAGGTCATATAACTAACAGAGGGCTTATACCCAGAACACATAAAGAACTTTTAAAACATAGGAATAAGAAACAACCCATTAAAAAATGGGGAAAAGGTTGAACAGAACATTTACCAAGGAAAATATAAAGGTGACAAATAAACACAAATATTTTTGTTTGTATATTAAATAATACCTAGATCCCTTGAGTCCTTTTGTAATTCACATATTTAAAAGAACAATAATGTCTCTAAGAATCTTAAATCAGGCGAAATAGTGGATCTTAGATAATTATTTTTTAAAATTCCTCAGACTTTTCTTCATTACACCACTTCTATTGGCATATTGAAAAGTCTGCTCATTAATCAGCCTGTTTCAGACCCTTAACCCTATGTTATACCTTTGCCAATTGCTGTTTTGAAAATTATAGTCAAAGGGGTCTCGAACAGTAAATTCTACTTCTCTTCATCTTCTTTCATCACAGTTCACATGGCCATTTTGCTCAACAGGCAGCATTCGTGACCATCCTCTGGTGAGCAGCTTTCATTGCAGATTCCGGGGGTTCCCCCCAGAGGTTTTGCTTTAGGGGGTCTGATACAGGACCTGGGAGTCTCCATATTATGAAGCCCACACTCCAATGTGATTTTTATCCAGGTGCCTATGCAGGAACACTGCTGTGTGGATCCTGTACCTTGCACGGTACTGAAGTCACAGCCCAGGGGCAGTTGTCCTCAATAAGCCTGGAGAAGGAGCCTTGGTCCTGGGGTCGGGAATTACTCTGCTCTGTAGCACCTGCAGAGCAGCACGGCTGAAGTGACTGAGCACGGCAGTGTCTCCGCTTGCGTGTCCACTGGACAGCACTGCCCTGGAATGAAGGGACTGCAGGTGTGGCATCAGGGCATGTGGCTCTTCACTGCCGTGGTGGGGCACTGACAATCCTGTTTCTAAACTTGGCCCCACACTCCGTAGCAAATCCATCATGAATAGGCCCCTTTTCTTTGTTTGCTGTAAGAATCTCCACTCTTCCCCAATCCTGGGCCTCCTCTTTGGCAGTCAGATTTCCAGATTAAACTAAAACCATTGAGTTCTCTCTTGCCTTGGCACAGTTTAAGCAGGGCAAAGCCAACCAATTTGGTTAATAACAGTGTGAAGCCTGTTTCTGCTGCGAGATTAAAGATTCAAATGACTTTTTCTCCCATTCTCTTCTGGAAATCATCTCTCTCTGAATGTCATCAGTGTCCCCTGTGAATATTCCTATTCGTGCTCTTCTTCTCTTTCTTTCTCCTTCACGCACTTAGTCACATACACATTCCCCGTCCAAGAAACAACTGAGTGTCAATAGAGTATTAATGTGGGGCCCTAAGAGTCAGGGCTTTCCCGGTGGCTCAGCTGGTAAAGAATCTGCCTGCAATGCGGGAGAGCTGGGTTCGATCCCTGGGTTGGGAAGATCCCCTGGAGGAGGGAACGACTACCCACTCCAGTAATCTGGCCTAGAGAATTCCATGGACTGTATAATCCATGGGATTGCAAAGAATTGGAGACGACTGAGTGACTTTCACTAAGAGTTAACCCTGTCAGTTAGAGTCTGTTTGACCTTGGACAAGCTTTTCTAACCTTTCTGTGATCTTCCAGTGTTTCACACATTTGAAAACACAAATATAAGGGATATTTTTTTGGTATCATTTTTTTTATCAGTTGTCTAACAAGGTTCTTATGTGGAGTAAAATGTACAATGAGCAGATTTCAATTCAGTGAACAAATGTGTAATCATTAAACCAACCCCAAAATGATGCTGACTGCTTTGTGAAGTAGTAAGTTTCTCTTCATTGGAAATTCTCATGCATAAGCTATATGTGTGCCTTGTAGGACTCTGAAATAAGTATACCTGTACATGAGCTAAGGGTTTTGAAATGTCTACACTTCACATTTCTAGAATTAAAACCCACAGCATGCGTAGGACCATTCCTTGTCTTGGAACCATGATCACCTCTTCATGAGTTACTATACTTCTCACTAAGCCAAGATTAAACCCACTACACCTTAACATGGGAAATAGATGGGAAAACAGGAGAAACAGTGTCAGACTTTATTTTTGGGGGGCTCCAAAATCACTGCAGATGGTGACTGCAGCCATGAAATTAAAAGACGCTTACTCCTTGGAAGAAAAGTTATGACCAACCTAGATAGCATATTCAAAAGCAGAGACATTACTTTGCCAACAAAGGTCCGTCTAGTCAAGGCTATGCTTTTTCCAGTGGTCAGGTATGGATGTGAGAGTTGGACTGTGAAGAAGGCTGAGTACTGAAGAACTGATGCATTTGAACTGTGGTGTTGGAGAAGACTCTTGAGAGTCCCTTGGACTGCAAGGAGATCCAACCTGTCCATCTGAAGGAGATAAACCCTGAGATTTCTTTGGAAGGACTGATGCTAAAGCTGAAACTTCAGTACTTACTTTGCCAACAAAGGTCCGTCTAGTCAAGGCTATGTTTTTTCCAGTAGTCATGTATGGATGTGAGAGTGGGACTATAAAGAAAGCTGAGTGCTGAAGAATTGATGCTTTTGAACTGTGGTGTTGGAGAAGACTCTTGAGAGTCCCATGGACTGCAAGGAGATCCAACCAGTCCATTCTGAAGGAGATCAGCCCTGGGTGTTTTCAGAAGGACTGATGCTAAAGCTGAAACTCCAGTATTTTGACCACCTCATGCGAAGAGTTGACTCATTGGAAAAGACTCTGATGCTGGGAGGGATTGAGGGCAGGAGGAAAAGGGGACGGCAGAGGATGAGATGGCTGGATGGCATCACTGACTCGATGGACATGAGTTTGACTGAACTCTGGGAGTTGGTGATGGGCAGGGAGGCCTGGTGTGCTGGGATTCATGGGGTCGCAAAAAGTCGGACACAACTGAGTGATTGAACTGAACTGAACTTCTTTCTTGGAGATTCAAAGTTTTTGTTAGTGTATGAAGGACTGTGATGAATTCTACAGTGAAGAAACCCATTGAACTTTGTTTAACCCAGTGTTTCTCAATAAGTCCAACTTATTTGAGAACTGGACTCCCCCTTGTTTATTTTGTTGTATCACCTATTAACAACACATGGAACAAACGTTCTGTGGAATGACCTGTGGGAAATCTGAATTTTGGTTTTGAGCAGAGAAATGACATCATCAGGCTCGTGTTTCAGAAAGGAAATTCCGGTCTCAGCTGGAAGGTTAGTTTGTAAATGTGAGTGACTCAGGAAAGAGGGTTTTGTCACAATCCAGGCAATGACAAGGACCTGAACCAGGGCAGCGGCAGTGGGCTGGGACTAGAGATTTAACATGTGTCTTAATCTGATGGAGCTGCCATAACAAAACACCACAGACTGGACAGCTTAAACAACAGACATTGATTGCTCACAGTTCTGGAGGCTGGGAAGTCCACGATCCAGATTCTGGCAGGTTTCGTTCTGCGGGCCTCTCTTTCTGGCTTGCAGATGGCTACCTTCTGGTTGTATCCTCACATGGTAGAGAGAGAGCCTCTGGAGTCCCTTCTTCTTCTTCTGAGGGCACTAATCCCATCATGGGGGCTCCACCTTCATGGCCTCATCTAATTCTAATCACCTTCTGAAGGCCCACCTTCTAACACCATCACTGTCATCACTGTGGAGGCTAGGGCTTCAGTGCATAAATTTTGGGGGGAACAAACATTCAGGTTATAACAAGACATTTCAGCAGTAGAATCACTTGGCCTTAGCAGGTAAGTGATGGTGGAAATGGAAATATCATCATTATCTATCCCACGTGACAGGACACTAAGAGCTGAAAGAGAGAACTCAGAGCCTTGGAGGAAGATGTTGCATCTCTGATGTAGGTAAGGTCGTCCACGGGAAAGGTGTCAGAAGGCAGAGCAGAAGGCTCAGGGCAGAGTCTTACAGAACACCAATCACGGAAGGTTTGGAAATGAGCAGTCTGAGAGGAGACAGAAGGGTTAGGTCTGCAGTCTGTCACAGAAACCATGGAAAAGGTTGTTTCAAGAAGGCCAGTGCATTATCATTTATAAAATGGATAACTAGTGGGAAGCTGCTGTATAACACAGAGAGCCCAGGCTGGTGCTCTGTGATGACCTAGAGGGGTGGGGTGGCAGGGGAGAGGTTCAGGAGGGAGAATACGCATATAATGATATATATAATTATGCCTGATTTGTATTGTTGTACAGCAGAAACCAACACAACATTGTAAAGCAGTTACCCTTCAATTAAAAAAAAAAAAAAAAAAAAGAAGGCCAGTGCAGGTATTAAGTGCTGCAGAGGAGTTTTCTGGAAAGGAGGTGAAAAGCCACCTTTGAATTTCATCTGCATTAAAAAGCACAGTGTTACAGGATGGGGAAATGGAAACTGACCTCAAGGTTTAAAGAGGCAATACCGCTAGCAAGGGTAACAGAAGGGAGTGGGGGAAGGGTTTTAGGGGAGGGAATTCTGTTGGGAAGGAAGCCAAGAGTAAGAGGGAGACAGAAGACGCCAGAGAAAAGGGGCCTGGGAGAGGGGAAAGAAAGCCCCTTGCTCTGAATGGAGGGCAGCAGGCAGTATGGAGAGTAAAGCAGAGAAGCTGTGAGGTTAAGGCAGGAAAATGGTGAGAGTTTCCTTTCTTTTCAGAGATTGGACAGGAAGAGTATCTGTTAGGAGACAGAAGAGGAAGAAAGGTGCTTCCGAGGAGATGCCACCAAGCTTCCAAGACTTGTTTTATAAGCAGATTTTTTTTTTTCCAAAATGGAAGTATCTGCATTGCTTGTGTTGATCATGATTAGTAATATTAATAAAAATTCTCATTATTCACAAATATTGACAGATGACAGTGACAAGTGAAATTCACCTATGATCTCACATCCCAGAAATAACCTCCCTTTAGGTATGCTTCTTTCCAGATTCCTCTCTCTATGCCTCTGTCTTTCTCTCCATCTCCATTTCTCTCTCTTGTGGTTTTATTGCAAAAATGGGATCATGCCTACTGCTTTGCACCCTGCTTTAAAAAGCCAATTCTGGGCATCTTTTCATGTCTGTTCATATGATTCCTACCTTTTCATCATTTTAATGGCTGCATAGCATTCCATTTTGTGGATACATCATAAAGATTTCTGTTCCTTAAATTACACGATTTAAAAAGTTTGAGAGGCCACATGGGGTTACACAGGCTCAGGACTAGAAACACATAAAAAGTTCTGAAGACAGAGAACAGCCACAGGCTCCAGCGTCATCTTGGAAGATAATTCTGTTGTCTGTAACTGTTCCTACGATGATTCCTTTAGGAGATGCTTGTTCTCCTTTTTATAGTTAAACGTAGTCTTTGTGTCACCATTCTCAGCACAATCACTCCTTATAATATGTTATATTTGATTTTAGAATGAAAATATGCTATCTCCTTATATGAGACATCAGTCTTACTTATGTGGCATTCCTACCAAAAGGGCATAATCTGAATCCAATAATGATGAAATGTCAGACAAACCCAATTGAGGGCATTCTGTGAAATAACTAGCTACTCTTGCAACTTTTCTGTTAATCTGACATGATGTCTAAAAAATAAATTTGAATGGAAATACAAGCATAATTCTTTCATTTTTATTATTGCTAAAAGACCTAGATATGCAGTTTGAAATGTTTACTTGGAAATGGTTGACTCATGACTCAGTAACCTTCAGAAAAATCACACAAATTTAGCTTTTTTTTTTTTTATTTCAGTGTTGCTGAGGACTCACTGTCTTTTGTTCTCAGTTCTGGTGACACACAGTTGATCAGTTTACCACTCTCCCACTCTTACTCTCCTCTTATTGAATATGTCTATCCATCCACTGACTTCCCAAACATCAAAAAACTATATGTATCCCATCTACCTGAGCATGATGTGTATCTGTAGCATTTCAATGTCAGATTAATAATTGTAGACATCTCCCTAAAACTCCACATTTCATCATCATCCCATCCTACTGTGATGGTATAAAATATATGTAGACTTGAATATTTCCTTCCCTCCTCTTGATTTGAAGAAGGCTGTCTTTTGCCTCAACTTTTGCTCCATGTGTTACATCCTAACTCTTTCTCTCTCTATGCCCAAGCTTGGAAGAGTTTCCATTTGTCAAAAGTGTTCCAAGACTTTTCCAATACAGAAAGATTGGAGCAGAGAGGTTGGAGGGAAAAGGGAAGCACTTAGCCAGCAAACTGAACTCTGAGTAGTGTGTTTGGAGGAAGAAAGGGAACAAAAAGGTATTCAAGAAATGTTGCTGGGAGTTATGAATGGGAGAGACAGAAGTAAAAGACTGGAATTCTTTTTGTTGCTGACTTTTTTATTGTAACTCCATCTAGAGACTGGACGTATGGATCTGAAATTTATAAGGGTTCTGCTATTCCTAACCTTGGCAACCCACTCCATCACTCTTGCCTGGAGAATCCCAGGGATGGAGGATCCTGGTGGGCTGCAGTCCGTGGGGTCGCAAAGAGTCGGACTCGACTGAGCGACTTCACTTTCCCTTTTCACTTTCACGCATTGGAGAAGGAAATGGCAACCCACTCCAGTGTTCTTGCCTGGAGAATCCCAGGGACGGTGGAGCCTGGTGGGCTGCCATCTGTGGGACTGCACAGAGTCGGACGTGACTGAAGCGACTTAGCAGCAGCAGTAGCAGTAGCAGCAACCTTTCAGTAGCTCCCTGTTGCCTGTAAGATAACTTTTAAACTTCTTCATCTTGTCATACAACCCCCTACTCTGTCCCTGATCTGTCCGTTTGCCCTTTTACATCCCTTGTGGGACCCTCCTTTCCAACTTAACTGACTGCCTCAGTGTCCCCCAAGTATGCTGCGTGGTGTGCACACTGTGCCTTTTCTCATCCTTCTCCCATTTGGAATCTGGCTTACCAGTCTCTCTTTTTGAAAACTGGCTCCCCTGGAAGCCCTTGGCTGAGACAGCATCTCACTTCTCTGTATCCCTATGGCACTCCTTGGCTCATCTTGCTCTTTAGTTTTCATTCTACCATCTCTTCTTGTTAGCTACCTTTTCCTGTGTGTGACTGGCCTCCTATGGCACATATAAACCCCCTGCCCCCGACCCCTGTGTCTACCTTAGTGACTGATACTATAGGCTGTCAGCTATAGGCTATGACACTAAGGGCTTCATAGCTGGTGCTAGTGGTAAAGAGCCCGCCTGCCCATGCAGGAGACAGAAAAGATGTGAGTTTGATCCCTGGGTGAGGAAGATCCCCTGGAGGAGGGGATCTTCCAGTATTCTTGCCTGGAGAATCCCATGGACAGAGGAGCCTGGTGGGCTACAGGCTGTGGAATTGCAGAGTCAGACTGAAGTGACATAGCACATGAAACTAAAGACTAAAAATCTTTCTGTGATCTTAGTGGTGGCCACATTTTACTCCCTGATAGCTCAGACGGTAAAGAATCTGCCTGCAATACAGGTGATCAGGGTTCAATCCTTGGGTCAGGAAGATCCCCTGGAGAAGGGCATGGCAACCCACTCCAGTATTCTTGCCTGGATCCCATGGACAGAGGAGCCTGGTGGACTATAGTCCATGGGGTTGCAAAGAGTCAATCACGACTGAGCAACTAACACTTTCCCTTTTCACCTCCCACAGCCTGACTTTGGCAGCCAGAGACTCTCTGAACTCTATCTAGTTCTCCCTGTCCAGATAGCTGGATGTTATTATACTTACACTGCAGCCCCTTCCATCCTTTGATTTACTTAAAAAATGTTTAACAGATACTCAAAAGCACTTTCCACTCCCCTCACCCATGGTTGTGCCATTGGCTAGGACTTTGATGATTTTGTATTTTCAGATTTCGCCTTTAAGAATGTTATCATCTTCTCTCCCCTAGTACTGAGTGTGCTAACCCCAGACAATGGGGATGCAAACACATGATCTGTCTTGTAAGGCAAAGTCCTCTTGAGATCTGCTCTAGTCGTAGCATCTTCATTCCTTTTTCATAACAATTTTTCTTTATTAAGACATTTCAGATATATTAAATAATCCCTATACTTAGAGGTCATATTTTATAGCAACTTTTAAATAAATCAATATGCCAGAAGATTGTTTTATTATAAATTCTTCCTTTACATGCAGGTGTCAAAAGCTATTCCTGGCTGTTTTATTCTCTGGGCCATTTTAAGGTCTTCCTGGCTGCTTATTTTTCTGTGTCAGAAAACTTCAAGTGTTTGAGTATCTTCTGCTACCTTCCTCATCACAGGCGAGACCTTACTCTGCCCTCCCACATCATCCCTCCCATTACTGCCCACACACCTCCTCTTTACAATATTAAGCAAAAGATAGTTTCCTAAGGTATGTGCCTGTGTTGAAAGTATTACCCCTTCACATCAGTCCCCAGCAAGGATCCTCCTGCCCCAGGTGTCACTCATGCCAATAGAATGAGATGGAGTTCGACTCAGAAGCATAGGAAAGCTTTATTCTTCAAACAATGAAGGGCGTGAGCTCTTGCTCTAGGGCACCAGCTCTCCTGAAAAGTCCTCGGCCACGGCAACGGACCAAAAGCAGTGCTGTTTTACAGAGCGCTTGTCAGCCGGGAGGAGGCAGAGTTCTTCCTGGTTGGGTGTAGCTGTGCTGCGCACAGGTGCTCCAGCTTGAAGTTGCAGGGCCAGCATCTCTGCACACAGACCGCCACTGCCATCTCCTGCGCACGGCCCACCGAGCTGAGGTGCCAGGTGCAGCATCTCTGCGCACGGCACACCACTGCTGCCATCTTGAACTGCAGAGTTGTCCGCAGCGTCCCTGCACGGGCTGCAAAGCTGAGGGGCCGGCGTAGCCATGCCGCGCTAGCAACTCCTGTCTGAAGTTCCCGGTGCTGTGGCTCCATACTCGGTACCCTAGGAGCAAGATGAAACCAGACTAAACACAAAGGACCAAAAAAGGTTAGACTTGATCTTATCCAGATTTTATTTCCTGGGAATTGTTGATGGGCTTTGCTGGTAACAAATATATAACATGATCACTCAACTAGGATCTTTCCAATACTGAGACACTTTCTCAGTTTGAATTTAGTTTCCTCCCTCCCTTTCTAATTTTTTGCGAAGCCCTCTAGTTCCAACAGAGCTTACTAGCTCTGGGACTAGATCACTTACTACCTCACGTACTACCTCACTAAAAAAAAATGTAATGTAATTCAGTTTAGCTTAACTTGCATTTCAGTTGCTCAGTCGTGTCCAACTCTTTGCGACCTCATGTACTGCAGCATACCAGGCCTGCCTGTCCATTACCAATTCCTGGAGCTTACACAAACTCATGTCTATTGAGTCAGTGATACCATCCAGCCATCTCATCCTCTGTTGTCCCCTTCACCTCCTGCCCTCAATCTTCCCCAGCATCAGGGTCTTTTCCAATGAGTTGGCTCTTTGCATTAGGTGGCCAAAGTACTGGACTTTCAGCTTTAGCATCAGTCCTTCCAATGAACACTTTTCTGTTGAGTCAGTGATACCATCCAGCCATCTCATCCTCTGTTGTCCCCTTCACCTCCTGCCCTCAATCTTCCCCAGCATCAGGGTCTTTTCCAATGAGTTGGCTCTTTGCATTAGGTGGCCAAAGTACTGGACTTTCAGCTTTAGCATCAGTCCTTCCAATGAACACTTAGGACTGGTCTCCTTTAGGATTGACTGGTTGGATCTCCTTGCAGTCCAAGGGACTCTCAAGAGTCTTCTCCAACACCACAGTTCAAAAGCATCAATTATTCAGCATTCAGGTTTCTTTATAGTCTAACTCTCACATCCATACATGACTACTGGAAGAACCATAGCCTTGACTGGACGGACCTTTGTTGGCAAAGTAATGTCTCTGCTTTTTAATATGCTATCTAGGTTGGTCATAAATTTTCCTCCAAGGAGCAAGCATCTTTTAATTTCATGGCTGCAGTCACCATCTGCAGTCATTTTGAAGCCCCCCAAAATAAAGTTTGTCACTGTTTCCACTGTTTCCCCGTGTATTTGCCATGAGGTGATGGGACCAGATGCCATGATTTTAGTTTGCAGAATGTTGAGTTTTAAGCCAACTTTTTCATAATCCTCTTTCACTTTCAGGAGGCTCTTTAGTTCTTTGCTTTCTGGCACAAGTGTGATGTCATCTGCATATCTGAAGTTGTTGATATTTCTACCGACAATCTTGATTCCAGCTTGTGCTTCATCCAGCCCAGCATTTCTCATGATGTACTCTGCATATAAGTTCAATAAGCAGGGTGACAATATACAGCCTTGATGTACTCCTTTTCCTATTTGGAACCAGTCTTTTGTTCCATGTCCAGTTCTAACTGTTGCTTCATGATCTGCATGTAGTTTTCTCAAGAGGTAGGTCAGGTGGTCTGGTACCATCTCTTTCAGAATTTTCTGGAGTTTGTTGTGATCCACAGAGTCAAAGGCTTTGGCTTAGTCATTAAGCAGAAGTAGATTTTTTTTTCTGGAATTCTCTTGCTTTTTCGGTGATTCAATGGATGTTAGCAATTTGATCTCTGGTTCGTCTGCCTTTTCTAAATCCAGCTTGAACATCTGGAAGTTCACGGTTCATGTACTGTTGAAGCCTCGCTTGGAGAATTTTGAGCATTATTTTACTAGCGTGTGAGATGAGTGCAGTTGTGTGGTAGTTTGAGCATTCTTTGGAATTTTGCATTTATTGAAGCTTTATAAAGTCAGTGCTAGGAGAGAAGCAAAGATGACAAGACTTTAATCCAGGCTTCTAAGGAGGTTTTCCTTTTGGAAAGGTTTGACACAGTGAAAAATGCTGGACTTCACTGTGAAACTCATTGATGTAGGTGGGTGAGAAGCTTGCCTTACAAAACTCCTGGTGGAGATGAAGCCTATTGGGAAGACTAAGGATGCTGGAGTATCTTCTTCATGCTCTTTCAGAAATCCTAAGTTCTCTGATTAGCCACTATGCAGCACAGATCCCAGGGCATGTGCAGTTGTGTAAATATTCTGTCTCTGTCACTGGTCTGGGATTCCTCTGAGGGCAAGAATCAGACTTATATTTTCAGATTTCTGGAACCTCAGAGAGTGTCTCATGCATGCAGCTTCTCTATACACCTTGACCAAATACAAAAGAAACAAATCAGTGAATCTAAAGTCACTCCTTCTCACCAAATGAGACCCTTGGGCCATCATCTGCTAGATGGAGAGGCATGAGGCTGGCACAGTGATGTGATGGTACCACCTTGCTGCAACGTCGCTTCAGTCATGTCTGACTCTGTCCGACCCCAGAGACGGCAGCCCACCAGGCTCCCCGGTCCCTGGGATTCTCCAGGCAAGAACACTGAA
>SJYX01005408.1:0-10778 GCA_006410675.1 Oreotragus oreotragus
CTCTTCCTTGGATCATGGTTCCCAACTTTGCAAATCCATGTTTTCATCTCTTTCATGCTTCTTAAACTTAGGTTTAATGGTCTTTATGTGAAATGTTAAATGGATAGAAAGTTGAAAGGAAACAAAAAATGTCATCTATAATTCTGCCACCCAGAGGCTAATTCCTGTAAATATTTTGGCTTATTTTCGCTCTCTCTGTTTTTTTTTTGGTGCACTTGGTTTACATAGTTGAGATGTAGAAGGTAAAAGTTTGTGTGTTTCTTAACCTTTTTGCTTATCAACACGAGCACTTAATTTTCCCTGACAGTTAAAGCTCTTACTAACATTTGCCCTATGATTTTTGTTGTAAAAGTTAACGCATTTTTTTCTGTGTGTGTATAAAATATACTGTTTTGGGGGGCTGGATCATTTGAAACTAAGTTGCAGAAATCATAAGTAAGTAAAGTCACTCAGTCGTGTCCGACTCTTTTTGACCCCGTGGACTGCAGCCCACCAGGCTCCTCAGTCCATGGGATTCTCCAAGCAAGAATACTGGAGTGGGTTGCCATTTCCTTCTCCAGGGGATCTTCCCGACCCAGGGATCCCAGGGATCGAACCCAGGTCTGCTGCATTGGAAGCAGACGCTTTAACCCCTGAGCCACCAGGGAAGTCCCTTGCAGAAATCATAGTTCCCCTCAAATACTTGAGAATTCATCCCTTAAGAAAAATACATTATCCTCTATAATCATAATACCCTTAGCACACCTAATATCGATTCCATAATAGCTAATAATATAGTTTGTGTTCATATTTTCCCAGTTGTCTCAAAGATGTCTTTATTTTATATACATAAATTTTTTGTTTTGTTTGGATTATATATATATCTATTTTGTCCAGTATCTAGTCCAGATATACAATTTACACATTGTATTTGGTTGTTTTGAACATATTTAACAGCTGCATAAATTCCATTTTATGGATTATGAATTAGTAATTAGTTATTTACCTACTGTTGGGCTTGTGAACTTTGAAAGTGAGTTTGTATAAGAATCTTTTCATATTTTAAGCTATTTCTTATAATTGAAATTACTAGGTATGAAAATTTTTTAGAGCTCTTGATACGTATTTTCTAGTTCTTCAGAAAGGTTCTGTTTAGTTTATACTCATGAAGAGTATGTGATAATGCTAATCTTACCTCAACAGCACTGACTAGTAGGACAATATTTACTTTTTTTTTTTCTAATTTGATTGGCAACTGATGGTTTCTCTGATTTCTTACATGTTTAAAGATACTTGTATTTCTGTTTTTTTTTGTGAGTCATCTCTGTTGTGCATTTATATCTTAGGCTTCTTATGAATTCCTTGTATTTTATGCAGATGATTCTTTTGTTATATTGTTGCAGGTATTTTTTCCTAATTGTTTATGTCTTATACTTTTGTTTATCATTTTTTGACCTGTGATGTTAACCTGAATTTTTTTCTCAAACACTGTGTGGGTCTATGTTATGTGTTCTAAAAATTTTTGCAAAAATGCCCTTGTTAATTGTGTTCTGTTTAACAGCTGTATTTTAGAGCCCCTTCTCTGCACATCTAATGTGCATCTTCTTTTGTCAGTAATTCTCTTGAGTGTGAGATTTTTCTGTCCCTGCTCATGTTTTCTTCAGAGAAAGATAAAAATGAAGTATGTTTGTTTCCTCCTTCTGACTCATGTTTGTATTAATTCTTTACAGTGTTTTGAGTTGTTAACCTTTTAGGTGCTTTCTGTAGAAAGAAGCCGTAATGGGGTGAGGTTTTTTAACTTTTTCACATTTACTTAAAGTGGTATGATGTGTGGGGAGTCACAGAAAAATTCAGAGTTCTTTGAGCAGGGTATCCCATCCTATCTGGGAATACATGATTGTGTCTTTTTGCTGTGTAGTGTTTTGGGAATGTCAGTGGAATCTGCTCCTCCTGTAAGTGAAGAGAAGGAAGAAGAGGTGGAAGAGAAAGAGGAGGAGAAAAAGGAAGAAGATATTCCAGATGATACCACACACTCCCTTAGTGCTGAAGGTAGCTTTATGCCTTTTTCAGGATAGTAGAGTGGTCTAGTCCCTTTAACATGAACATTGCAAACGCCTCAAATTCTCCTTATCAGGCTGTAGATGTCTCATCATTAAATTAAGTATAGTCATTAGGAAATTTGCTAGTAGTCTAAGATACTCCACCTAATTTGTTGTTCAGGAGTTTTTAGCTCATTGTTTGGCCTCCTTTCTGCATATTGCCTCCTCCTCCTCTTGTATTCATTCGTTTTTCAGGTATCTGGGAGCTGTGTGCCGGGTAGGGTGGAATCACAGTCCGAACTGCACTGCCATGCATGTGTGTGCATGTGTGCGCGTGTGGCGCTTATGTATTTCTTTAGAAAGTAGATATAGTCTGCCTTTATTAGGTATTTGTAAGGTGTTATAGTACACAGGTTTTTGCTTCATTATGCATTTCTCCCCTTTGCTTTCAGTGCTTTTATTCTTAGTTTTATTTTGAAAAAACTTGCAGAGGTGGGGCAGGGCTTTGATGTGAAGGACTTAGTATGGGCTGCTTTTGCTGAAGGGTAGCACCTTGCATAGCACATAATATGGGATGATTCCTGATTTCTTGGAGTTTTCTTCCTAGATCCTGCCTCATCACAGTTGGGCTTTGGGGTTCTGGAACTCTCCCAGAGCCAGGATATTGAAGAACAAACTGTGCCATATGAAATAGACAGAGAGCCTCTACAGTCAGTAACCACCAACTCTGGATATACTCGGCTACCTGATGTGGATGCTAATATTGGTACGTAATGTGTGTTCTGGCATTTAGAATTGTTTATAAATATTTTCCTCCCATGCTAGTTGTGTTTTCCCTGATGTATTTTATGGCTAAGTTAAGGTAATCTAAGTATAGTAAAGTTGCAGAGTTGTCTGGCAAATATGTGTCAGTTGATGGCTTGCATACTAAGGGTTTTTGATAAGTGGGTAAAGGCTGTTTTCCTTTTTGGAATGATATACTTGTGTATATTTTCAGTTTGTTTCTCTTTCTTTAAAATCTTTGCCCTTTAAAAAGCATCTGGGGTTAGAGTAGCAAGGTCGTGAGGCAAGGAGCGGTAGGTTTGCAGCCGCCATTTCTTCCGCCTCTGGGCTCTAGATCTTTTGTAGAGCATCCAACAGCGCTATGTTGGGACAGAGCATCCGGAGGTTCACAACCTCTGTGGTTTGTCAGAGCCACTATGAGGAGGGTCCAGGGAAGAATATACCATTTTCAGTGGAAAACAAGTGGAGGTTACTAGCTATGATGACTTTGTTCTTTGGATCTGGATTTGCTGCACCTTTCTTTATAGTAAGACACCAACTGCTTAAAAAGTAATCCATGAGACAGATAGGAAGAGGAGCGTATTAAGAGTTGCAGTCTCTTAAAGGGATCAGTCCCTTGAACTCAGCATCCTAGATATGTTTGTAAATAAACGTATGGCATAAAAAAAAAATAAAAGCATCTGGGACTACTTCTAGTATTTTGAAAAATTAAATATCTCCTTCCTATCTTATTCTAAAACTTGAAGCAATTAAGCATGAAGAACAGTCTAATGAAGATATCCCCATGGCAGAACAGCCCAGCAAGGATGTCCCTGTGGTGGAAGAGCAAAATTCACCACCTGCAAGGTAAACCAGCTTCTTCCTAGAAAGTGTTTTTGGGTGTTTACTCTTGGTTGTACTTATTTCACTTGGCCAGGTGGAAACATTTTTAGAAATTCTTGATTTTCTTTTTTCCCCCCTTTCCCTGGGCATATTTTTGGTTCAGTAGAAACATGCCTTGTCTATGAATTTCTATTATGTCCTTATCTTTAGGCATATTAAAAATCCAGTGTATTGCTGTTGTAACTGTGAGGCTGACCCCTTTAGTCTTGGTTGCTGCTCTTTGTTACTTGTCTGCAGAGGTGCCATGTCTCTGTGGGATGTCTTTCTAGCGTCTCTACTATAGGAGTCACAGGAATATTGTATTGGAAGTCCACGGTCTTTATACCTGAGGAACACCCAGATTGCTCTGTGTCCTCAGGTGTCCTGCATCTGGTAGTTTATGTATAAGATAAATAGGGAAGTGTTCTTTCCGCGTGTCCTTTAGTCTCTTAACTTGGTAGGAATGAGCAGTTGATCTCTGTTCTGCCTGTGGTGTTTGCTGTATCCCAAACAGCATTATCTCTGGTCAGTAGTTCAGGGTTAGATATGGCCGAGGACAAGTGGGATATTTCCGTTTTGGAGGAGGGCATGAATAAAGATTTAGTATCCTGTTATTTCTTCCTTTAGTTAGAAACAGTGGGAAATATGGTACTGAACAAAGTTGAATATAAAGAGAGGTCAGCTTTCTGTGGTGGATTCATGTTGATGTATGGCAAAACCAATACAATATTGTAAAGTAATTAACCTCCAATTAAATAAATTAATGTTTAAAAAAAAAATAGAGATCAGCTTTCTAATGTAAAACACCCAGCTAAACTGCAGCTGATTTTCCCCACTCCTCTTNATTCATGTTGATGTATGGCAAAACCAATACAATATTGTAAAGTAATTAACCTCCAATTAAATAAATTAATGTTTAAAAAAAAAATAGAGATCAGCTTTCTAATGTAAAACACCCAGCTAAACTGCAGCTGATTTTCCCCACTCCTCTTTAGGAAATTGCTCTTTAGCTAATTTTGCTATCCTATTTACTCTGGGGAATGGCAGAGTAGGTAAACCTTATAAGTCTCTGGAAAGGAGCCAGCAGTGAGTGTCTTACACATGTAAGTAGTATTTGTGGTGAGAGTTTTGATTTGGGCCTTAGGTTGAGTAGATCAAATCAAAAAGGTCAGCAGGGACTTCCCTGATGGTCCATTGGCTAAGACTCCATGCTGCCAATGCAGGGGGCCTGGGTTCGATCCCTAGTCAGGGAACTAGATCCTACATGCTGCAGCTAAAGATTCTTCATGACGCAACAAAGACCTGGCACAAGCAAACAAATACTTAAAAAAGAGGAAAAGGTCAGCAGGAGATAACGTGTGTGGATGATGCAGAGGATAATTTATATCCAGGCCCTTTCTTTGGAAGGTCGTTGTTCCTTCTGTCATTGTTGTGCCCTTGATCACACACCTTCATGCACATCTAGATAACAACATGAGTAGTAGAAATCCCTAAACCACTGATCAGAAATCTTGGACAGCATGCAGCGCTGGACTGAGCAGCGTGGAGAAAGAGATTTGGCTGTGTGAAAGACTGAGACACACTCTGAAAGAGGCTGAGAGCTTTACATCGTTGTATAGAGTAGCTTATTTCACTTTTAACAAATAGTTTTTGAAGGTTTTGAAATTAATAAAGGAAAACACAGAATAGGAAAAGCTTCTTAGTTCAAAGATGAAAGCCTTTGAACTTTCTTCTGGTGATATGAATTTCCTAGGTCAGAGGACATGCCTTCTAGTCCCAAAGTGTCTGCCGCTATGGAAGCAAAAGAACAGACATCTGCTCAAGAACTTCCAGAAGGTGGGATGCAGGTTCAGAAGTCACCGGAGCCTGAGGTTTTGTCAACTCAGGAAGACTTGTTTGATCAGAGCAATAAAACAGGTACAAAGAATAATTAGTTGCCGTAGCTCTTCTTTTCTGAAGGTTTTATTTCTGTTCTGAGGCTACTGATTTTAAGTTAGAAGGAACTTTGTAGGTATGCAGACTTGTTTGTGATACAGAAGGAAAGTATATTTCTAGCTGATTAATGAGAAGGACTTTTTGGAAATGATTGCTGTTTAACATTTTAGCATAATTTTCTTTCTCTTTTGGAAATGGAGATAATATAGCAGATTTAATGTTATGGACTGAGTAGCTATTTCTGTTATCATAAGTCTTCAAATCTTAATATGATAATTAAGTGAAGATGTTTATATTCACCTGGGTAACAGTCTACTTATTCATCTGTTTATTAGTTCATATACCACAAATAGGAAGTTATGATCTAGCAGAAAGAACATAATACTTTCAGAAGTAGACTGGTATTTGTTTCAGATTTTGTTAACCCCCACCAATGCCCTGTTCTGCAACCTCACAGGGCCAAAAAGCTTTAGTCACCATCAACAAATTATGATGTATCAGTTGTAAGTAGGAAAGAAGAGAAGGTTATGTTCCTTTACTGTGTTGTGAATGTGTGCAGGACATACAGAGGGTCACCATGAAGCCTTTTCTGGTCTTTCACTAAAGTTATAAGGTTGTGTTTAAGAAATTTCTTTATTTTTGCAATTAAAACAGCAGATACTCAATTCATTGCTAAAGAGAAGGGATCCACAGGAGACTCTTTATAGTATAAATCACTAATAGCTGCTCATATATCCTTTTACTTAGGCATTAGTATTTCTTCTCTCCTTTGAGGAGCTCAGGTTCTAATCATGTAAATTGCTGCATTCATATTATCAGGTGTCATGCATATTGTTTTGATTTCTCTCATCTGCATCATGGCATGAACTTTACTTCACCTTAGGTAGAACTTGAAATAGAAGACTCGCTTGCTGCAATAGAAATGTCACAAGAAAGAGCAGCCAAGGAGAGGTTTAAGGGTTCTGGCTTTTCTTCTCCAAGCTTCAGTCATGATGGAAAGGACTAAGGAGTTCTTTTTGTCAATTCTTTTTTAAAGAAATTCATAATTTATTAGGGAGGGGGGTGTTTAATTGTTACTCAAGATTTGTGTTAGAATGCTATTCCGTTTTGTCGGTTGCTCAGTTGTGTCTGACTCTGTGGCCCCACGGACTGTAGCCCACCAGGCTCCTCTGTCCATGGAATTCTCCAGGCAAGAATACCGGAGTTGGTAGCCATTCCCATCTCCAGGGGAATCTTCCCCATTCAGGGCTCGAACCCTGGTCTGCATTGCAGACAGATTCTTTGCATTCATTAATCGGACTGGAGTTGGAAAATAGTTGTTGCCTTCGTGGCAGCCACCCATCCACATGGGTGGATATATGAATATTACTCTCTTTGTCGTACTGAGTGTTTTTTGTTTTTTGACAGTTCAATAATGTCAATATGAGAAGTAAATGCAACTGGAATTTTTTTTTTCTCAGTGGCTTCTGATGGTTGCTCTACTCCTTTAAGGGAGGAAGGTGGGTGTTCTCTGGCCTCCACACCTGCTACCACTTTGCACCTCCTGCAGCTCTCTGGTCAGAGATCCCTTGTTCAGGAGAGTCTTTCCACGTGAGTAAGCCGAAAATAGCCCTTTCAGGGAAACATGTGCCTTATGGTCTTACGGCTAAGGTTGAAAGAGCTAAAATTGGTAGTCCAGAAGTCTTCTGAAGCAAAGAAGTAAACTCTAGGCTTAAGAATTTGGGGGAATAAGAACTTAGTGGAATTATTGAAGACAGGTAGATCTGCTTTCCCATTTGGAGCCCAAAGGTTTCACCAGGGAAGAACTTCCCCAGTTATTTAGAGACTCTTACATGTCTAAAATAAGCTGCCTGCTGCTCCATTTGACTAACAGTTCTTCCCATTTAATGGCATAGGGGTACAGAAGGGGTTATGCTAGAGTTGATAATAATTGGATTTCTTTATCTGTGTGCAGGAGTGCATATTTGTCTCACATCTGCAGTTGAATGGTTTTTTTTTTTTAGCACTTTTTCATCGTGCTTTTCAGTCATAACGTCCTCGTATCCAATCAATTACTTTCTTTTGTAATTATATGGCTTTTCCCATAATCTTTTTTTAATTTTTTTAGTTTCATTTTGGATACGTCTGGCATGAGAAATAGTTATTGAAGTATTACCCATGGCTCTTTTACCAATCTCAGCTGTTTGAGAGAAATACTAATAAGTAGTGTTTGACTGACTTAGATATTTTTGTTATAGAGAAGTAGAAAACGAATGGAAAACTGTGGAACTGGTGAAATAACCTGTGATTCTCTCTTTACATAAAGGAATTCCTCAGATCTTGTTGCTCCTTCCCCTGATGCTTTTCGATCCACCCCCTTTATCGTCCCTAGCAGTCCCACAGAGCAAGAAGGGAGAAAAGGTGAGCTCTCTTGGTCTGTCTGTTGATCTCAGATTAGCAGTGGAGCAGCATCTCTGCCCTGCAGCATGTGTTTCTTTCTATGTTAGAACACTGAGACTGGAACTGTTCACTAGGACTCAAGTCTAACCTTCCGCGTGGTGGCCTAGTGGGAAGTGCTCGCCTCAGTTTTTTGCTCTTCTTGCACTGATTTTTTCTGAGTTCTATATTGACAACTTAATTTTTGAAAACACCCTTAAGGGAAAATTGTTAAAGTTGAACTCAGATGAATTAATATAGTGAAGAATTTTATTACTATTGGCCTACTGGTTTCCAACAACATGGTAACATGTTCCTAGTCAGAGGGAACCAAAAGTTGTTTCTTTTGTTCCTTATAGGTTATTTTGCTATTATCGAAGCAGTTTTAGCCAGAGTGATTAGGGGCAGATGGTAGAAATTTTGACTTCATTCCCTTCCTCCTTTGAGGACCTAGTGATTTTATATTACTTTATTCATAGGAGAGATTTCCTTTTTACCTATGTCATTATCTAAACCTCTTTTGCCCTGTTCTAGTCCCTCAAGATATTTCAAATTCCTCTTGCTATACAAAGCTTTTTCCAGTGAATTCCATGATTTTTTCCCTTCTTCTTTCACATAGCAATAACGGCACAATAGCTAATATTTATTGAATGCTTAGTTTATGCCAGGCACTGTTTTTTGTGTTTCTCTTCAGTTCTAGGTGCTTCTCTTTGTGTTTTTTTTTTTTTAAATTCTCACAACAGTTCTGAGAAGTAGGTATTATTTTTATCCCCATTTTAAAGATGAGAAAATGGAGGCACAGAGATTTCACAGCTAAGTCATAGAGGCAGGATTTGAACTTGTGCACTTACCACCAAAGCCTGTGTTAATGGGTTTTAACTTACCTGTGACAAAATTTAATCTTAGATTTTTCTTCTGTCAAAGAGTTTGTGTCTGGTTATTTTCTCTTGAAATCAATGTAGGTGTATCTAAGGGGACTAATACCATTCTAAGTATAATGGGATTAGATATCTTCAGTGAAAAAAGTGAATCCATTCTATTGATGCAAAAAATACTGTTAATGCAAATTAAATTTGGTTTATCCTTGATCTTATTTTTTTCTATCTGTAGTGTGAACACTGAAGATATATAAAAAATATATTAAAAGTGCTTTCTCCCTGACTGTAAACATAGTTGTACTTACAGTAGAAAATTTGGAAAGCATATGGGAAAGTAATAAGAGAATAAAAATCACTTGTGATACCACAACCCAGGTGTAATTAGTATTTGGATATGCTTATTTCCTTTCAGAGTTTTTCTATACGTGAATATAAAGAAGTATGTTTACACAGTTGGGATCATGTTATGTATATGATTCTGTGTTCTTTTTTTTTTTCATGTAACATATTGTATTCTCCCATGTCAATTATATTTTAGATTTAATGTATTTGCTTAATATGTGAATAATTGTGGGACTGTGTATGCTTTTTGTATTTGTTTTTAGTGTCTAAGAATATTAACCTAAAGCCTTTTTATATGTAGCACTTAGAACAGTCCTTAATAAATGCTTTGTCATGGTGGTAAAGATCAAAAGATATAATGAAATTATTTGACACAGCTGTGGTAGTGTAATAAAGGTCTACAGCACCAGTTCCCGAACCTGTCTAGATTGGAGTGTGCGTGTGACACCAGGCGAAGCAGCCGGGATAGATAGGCATTGAGGTTAGGGGGAGCTGGTAGCTTGATTATAGGGAAAAACTAAATGGTGTGGGTAGTATGTGAGAGTGGTGTAAAGGGAAGCCTGCTTGGGGCTTCAAGTTGTAAGATAGGGGGAAAAGGGTTGGTGAATCAAATGCCTAGCCGGCTAGGCTGACTCTGAGGAAGGTCCTGTTAGCCTATAGGTGGATAGAGTGCTATGGGGAGGCAGTATTTGTGTTTTGTTTCCCTCCTGAGCAGTTTGTCCCAGGGTTAGTGTCCTGTATTTAGTTCTTTGATAAATCATTACTGACTGACATTGATATATTTTTTTTCCCCTCCTTTATTTGTCACAGCATCCACCACTGCACTTAACAGTTGTTAATACAAATAAAATGAGTTCATACCTCTTTCGATGAGTTCTTAGAGTGGTGAGCAAGTTCACTGCCTTTCAAGGCCTGTGGTTAAATTAGATGCCATTAATCTGGGTGTTGCTGAGCAAAGTATGAAAACTGAGCTATAATCAGGAAGGGGCTCAGAGGAACCAAGTTAATTTGCTCTCATATAGATGGATGGGTGTCCCTAGATGAACCCTGTTTTAATTTATATCTGAGTATTTTAGGAGTGTGGACTTCCTTCCCCTGGGGGAATAAAGTATTGCTAGATTTTTAGGACCCAATCTTCTATTAACCTATCAGTTTTTCTAAAAATCAAGTCACTTTTTTTTTTTTTAAAGGAATGAAAATCTCTGAATATAATTACTAGTAGTATTGGAACATGAATAGTACTGATGAGTGCTTCTTTCTCAATTTGTTTTCCCTATTTTAAACTAGATGAGCCAATGGATATGTCAGTGTTATCTGAAGGAGGAGAGTCTTTTCAGAAGAAACTCCAAGGTGATGAGCCAGCAGAGATGGAAAATCCCCCTCTCCCCACTGAGCCCAGTATATCACCACAGGCCTCGACACCAGTATCTCAGAGCACACCAGTCTTCACTCCTGGTTCACTTCCTATTCCGTCCCAGCCTGAGTTTTCTCATGTGAGTATTGTAGAATAAGTTTTTTCCTCCTAACGTCTTTTTTTTTTTTTTTT
>SJYX01005409.1:28120-108044 GCA_006410675.1 Oreotragus oreotragus
CACACTGTTCTCCATAGTGGCTGTACTAGTTTTCATTCCCACCAACAGTGTAAGACAGTTCCCTTTTCTCTACACCCTCTCCAGTATGTATTACTTGTAGACTTTTGAATCACAGCCATTCTGACTGGCGTGAAATGGTACCTCATTGTGGTTTTGATTTGCATTTCTCTGATAATGAGTGATGTTGAGCATCTTTTCATGTGTTTGTTAGCCATCTGTATGTCTTCTTTGGAGAAATGTCTGTTTAGTTCTTTGGCCCATTTTTTGATTGGGTCATTTATTTTTCTGAAATTGAGCTGCAGGAGTTGCTTGTATATGTTTGAGATTAATTCTTTGTCAGTTGCTTCATTTGCTATTATTTTTTCCCATTATGAAGGCTGTCTTTCACTTGCTTATAGTTTCCTTTGCTGTGCAGAAGCATTTAATTTTAATTAGGTCCCATTTGTTTATTTTTGCTTTTATTTCCAATATTCTGGGAGGTGGGTCATAGAGGATCCTGCTGTGATATATGTCAGAGAGTGTTTTGCCTATGTTCTCCTCTAGGAGTTTTATAGTTTCTGGTCTTACATTTAGATCTTTAATCCACTTTGAGTTTATTTTTGTGTATGGTGTTAGAAAGTGTTCTAGTTTCATTCTTTTACAAGTGGTTGACCAGTTTTCCCAGCACCACTTGTTAAAGAGATTGTCTTTTCTCCATTGTATATTCTTGCCTTCTTTGTCAAAGATAAGGTGTCTTTATTATAAAATAAGGTGTCTTTACTATAAAGGTGTCTTTATTATAAAGGTGACTTTGTTATAAAGGTGTCTTTCCAGGCAGGAATACTAGAGTGGGTTGTCATTTCCTTCTCCAGGGGATCTTCCCAGCCTAGGGATTGAACCCACCTCTCATGCATCTCCTGCATTAGCAGGTGGATTCTTTACCAGCGGAGTCATCTGGGAAGTCCCAACAATGGAATATTATGCAGCCTTAACAAGCAGGACATTCTGACATAATAAATGTGGATGAATCTGGAGAACATTATGCTAAGCGAAATAAACTAGTCACAAAGAGGCAAATAGTGTATAATCTCACTGACCAGAGGTACTTAGAGTTTTGTCAAACTCATAGAGACAGAAAGTAGCAGGATGGTTGCCAGGTGTAGGGAGAGGGAGGAAGGAGGAGTTGTTTAATGGCTACAAGGTTTAAGTTTTGCAAGGAAATCAGTTCTGCAATCCCACTCCAGTACTCTTGCCTGGTAACTCCCTTGGACGGAGGAGCCTGGTAGACTGCAGTCCATGCGGTCGCTGAGTCAAACACGACTGAGTGACTTCGCTTTCACTTTTCACTTTCGTGCATTGGAGAAGGAGGTGGCAACCCACTCCAGTGTTCTTGCCTGGAGGATCCCAGGGATGGCGGAGCCCAATGGGCTTGGATACGACTGAAGTGACTTAGTGGCAGAGGCAGAGCACTCTTGGACCAGAGGGAATACACTTTATACTAGTAAACTGTGCACTTAGAATGGTTAAGATGCCAAGTTTTATGCTATTTTTTTTTTTTACCAAAGTTTACCAAAGTTAAAAAAAAAGAAACATTACATAAAATTGAAGAGATAGATATTAAAGTGGAATGTGGAAGTAAAGAAATAACCTGCAATTAGCTCAGAGAACAGAAAGAGGGGAAGAGAGTAAATTATTAAGAGAAGAGACAAGATAACAGGAGACATTTCAATTGTTCTTACTAGGCTTACAGAAGGACATGATAAAGAGAATAGGGAAAAAGGCAACATTCAAAATGATAGAGGCTGAAAACATTACAAACTTATTTAAAAATACCAGTCTTCGGATCCCCCAATCTCAGTCAACACCAACCAGGAAAAACTGAAGGGAATCCTCAACTAGAAACCTTTAATTACCATGAAAGAAAGATCTTAAAAGTGGCCAGGGAAAAAGAGATCAAATACCTCCAATGGGTTGACCGGGAGACAGATAATGAACTTGTAAACAGCAAAGATTAAAAACAGAAAACTAGAATAGTGCTTGAAAATGCTGAAAAAAAATTTGTCAATGTAGAATTATATACATGTATACAGTTGTATACCTGATCAAATATTTCTAGTAACCACTAAAATACCATCAGTTCAGTTCAGTCACTCAGTCGTGTCCGACTCTTTGCGACCCCATGAATCGCAGCACGCCAGGCCTCCCTGTCCATCACCAACTCCTGGAGGTCACTCAGACTCACGTCCATCGAGTCAGTGATGCCATCCAGCCATCTCATCCTCGGTCATACCCTTCTCCTCCTGCCCCCAATCCCTCCTAGCATCAGAGTCTTTTCCAATGAGTCAACTCTTCATATGAGGTAGCCAAAGTACTGCAGTTTCAGCTTCAGCATCATTCCTTCCAAAGAACACCCAGGACTGATCTCCTTCAGAATGGACTGGTTGGATCTCCTTGCAGTCCAAGGGACTCTCAAGAGTCTTCTCCAACACCACTGTTCAAAAGCATCAATTCTTCAGCGCTCAGCCTTCACAGTCCAACTCTCACATCCATACATGACCACAGGAAAAACCATAGCCTTGACTAGATGGACCTTAGTTGGCAAAGTAATATCTCTGCTTTTGAATATACTATCTAGGTTGGTCATAACTTTTCTTCCAAGGAGTAAGCGTCTTTTAATTTAATGGCTGCAATCACTATCTGCAGTGATTTTGGAGCCCCAAAAAATAAAGTCTGACACTGTTTCTCCATCTATTTCCCATGAAGTGATGAGACCGGATGCCATGATCTTCATTTTCTGAATGTTGAGCTTTAAGCCAACTTTTTCACTCTCCTCTTTCACTTTCATCAAGAGGCTTTTTAGTTCCTCTTCACTTTCTGCCCTAAGGGTGGTGTCATCTGCATATCTGAGGTTATCGATATTTCTCCCGGCAATTTTGATTCCAGCTTGTGTTTCTTCCAGTCCAGCGTTTCTCATGATGTACTCTGCATATAAGTTAAATAAGCAGGGTGACAATATACAGCCTTGACGTACTCCTTTTCCTATTTGGAACCAGTCTGTTGTTCCATCTTCAGTTCTAACTCTTGCTTCCTGACCTGCATACAGATTTCTCAAGAGGCAGGTTAGGTGGTCTGGTATTCCCATCTCTTTCAGAATTTTCCACAGTTGATTGTGATCCACACAGTCAAAGGCTTTGGCATAGTCAATAAAGCAGAAAAAGATGTTTTTCTGGAACTCTCTTGCTTTTTCCATGATCCAGCGGATGTTGGCAATTTGATTTCTGGTTCCTCTGCCTTTTCTAAAACCAGCTTGAACATCAGGAAGTTCACGGTTCACGTATTGCTGAAGCCTGGTAGAGTGCATTATTTCCAAGCAAGTAGAGAGGAAGTATGGAGGGAGAAAAAAAGGAAAAAATAAAACATGTCAATCCGAAAGATGGCAAGAAAGAAATGAGAATCAGAAAAAAATGAGGCAGAAAGCAAATGCTCAATTAAATAATCAATATAAATCCAGATAAAAGAGTGACCACAAAAATATGCAAGGTCTCAACTATCTATTAAGGGCCAACTTGTCCTAGTAGATTAAAAACAAAATCCACATTAGTGTTATTGAGGAGAGATACACAGAAAGAGAGGCTTAAATTCAAAATATGAAAAAAAAAATTGCTACATCAATATGAACTAAAAAAGTTGATTGAACCTTTTATATCAAACACAATAAATTTAGACACAAGGATAATAGATTAGAATGTATAAAGTTTAATGAGTCTAGATAATATAACAATATTCTAGAATATTTTTGTATTAGTATATTACATAGATAGGATGTGACAGTTTAGTCCCTAAGCCATGTCTGATTCATTGCAATTCCGTGGACTGCAGTCTTCCAGGCTTCCTTGTCCATGAGATTTCCTAGGCAAGAAAACTGGAGTGGGTTGCTGTTTCCTTCTCCAGGGGATCTTCCAGACCAAACCGGAATGTCCTGCGTTACAGGCAGAATCATTACTAACCGAGCCACTAGGGAAGACCTGTATATCTGTATGTATACCACTATCTATATCTCTCTGTATCTGTATCTAGCTTCCTTTTCCACTGAGGAAAAATAAGAAATTCATCAGAATGAAATTTAGATTGTGTTAACTTGACAGGGGAAAATCCAGCTGGAAAGAAAAGGACTTCCAGGTTACCAGTAATCTACTCTCTAGTCAACACAGTGTGTGTACATGAGAATGTATTATTTTTACTCAAATTAATGTTAATATTTTGTTCATATCTCTGTGTGCTTAAGTGTGAAATAGTTTACAAAATATTGCTAAAGGATAAGAGTGTTTTCTCTAGAATAATTAAAGGAAGATGTCAAATATGTATTGGTACATTTGGGAATAAAGCAACTGACAGCTTTAAAAATGGGAAACATACCTAGTGAATTACTTTTTAAAAACTTAGATTAAAAACTGAGAAAGACTCAGCCGATGGTAGAATGAATGCATTTGACATCAGAGCTGAACACGTAAATGAAATACAGATTCAGAAGAAGATGAAAAATAGAGAATTCAAGAACATGTGATATACTTTGGGAATCTCTATCACATATTTCATACTGTTCATGGGGTTCTTAAGGAGAAGGTGATGACAGAGGATGAGACGGTTGGGTGGCATCATTGACTCGATGGACATGAGTTTGAGCAAGCTCCGGGATTTGTTGATGGACAGGGAAGCCTGGTGTGCTGCAGGGCATGGGGTGGCAAAGAGTCAGACATGACTGAGCGACTGAACTGAACTGATCACATATTTACTAGACAGTGTGAAGAGAGACAGATTTTAAGACCACACACTGAAAAAACTCGTCGTTTGGAAACATGATTTCTAGAGATATATATCTGAATGCATCATATTAAACCATAGAACAACAATACTAAGGGAAGAATCTGGAACATAACTTAAGAGAATAGACTCATAAACTGTCTACAGAGGAATAAGTTCAGATTGATAATAGACTTCCCAAGAGCAAAGATAGATGTCTGAAGCCGTGGATAAACATGAACCAGGTAATCAGAGTAGATAACTACCGAGCTATGATTCTAAACTCCTTTAAGAGTGAAGGTAATGTAAAATCATGTTTAGATGTGCAAATAACAGAACAACCACCCACAGATCTTCGCTGAGAAAAATTACTAAAAGATGGTTTTTAGTAAGAATAAAAATGGGGACATTTTATATTTAAGAGACTAATCCATCCAAAAGACACAATTCTAAATGGGTATCCTAATAACATACCGTCATGATAGATAAATCAGAAATTAACAAAACAAGCAAAAAAATAAAAAAGAGAGAGAGCAAAATAAATTATGATCAAGTTTTCTAGTTGTGTCATGTAAATCTTCAATAGTCTTACTGGGTTTTGAATGCTTTTCCTATCATGTACTAAATGAAGTGGATTAAAACCTCTCATTAAAGTGAAATTTGGGTTCCACATATATGAATCTTTTCATTCCAACTATGGACACACCCTACACCCACCCCCAACTTCAATTAGCAAAAATACTTGCATATATATACAGCGAAAAACATGCTCAAGACTGTTCATAGTGATGTTATTTATAGTCTCCAGACTGGACACAACCCTCGTGTCTAACCACAACAGATTGAATGAAATAATTTTGGTATATTCATGTAATGAAATTCTATACACTAGTAAAAATAAATGAAGTTTACATACTTAATTTTGAACAAAAAAAGCAAAATAGCATATGATTTCATTTATATTCAAACACAAGCTGAACTAATCTATGGTGTTAAAAGTCAAAAAAGGAGTTATATTTTGGGAGGAAGAATTAGGAAACGGCTGAAAGAGGGAGGTCTTGATATTGGTGTTTCTTCATCTGAGTGGTAGTTATTTTGTCATGCTCCCTTTGAGAAAATTCATCAAATTGTAATAGCAGTTAGTCATTTTCTGTATGCTTGATTACTCGCCGTAAATCTTTAATTTAAAACCACATGTCTGTGGTTTAAATAGTCAGCTAATTTTGTTAGTTTAGTTCTTCTTATTGGGCTTTTCTAGTGGCTCAGATAGTAAATAATTCACCTGCAATGCTGGAGACCCGGGTTCTATCCCTGGGTTGGGAAAATCCTCTAGAGATGGGAACAGCTACCCACTCCTGTATTCTTTCCTGAAGAATTCCGTGAACAGAGGAGTCTGGCGAGCAATGGGGTCACAAAGACTTGGACACGACTGATCAAGTAACACATGCACACACACACAGTTATTTTTATTACTCTTTTTTTAGCAAACGACAGCCTAAAGCCCCTCCCTTCTAGTTTCACCCTCTAAGCCACTTTGCCTCTATCATATCTGTGGCTGCTGCTGCTAAGTCACTTCAGTCATGTCTGACTCTGTGCGGCCCCATAGACGGCAGCCCACCAGGCTCCCTTGTCCCTGGGATTCTCCAGGCAAGAACACTGGAGTGGGTTGCCATTTCCTTCTCCAATGCAGGAAAGTGAAAAGTGAAAGGGAAGTCGCTCAGTCGTGCCTCTAAATAATCTTTATTGCTACTTATTTTTCATATTAAGCATTTTTAAAAATTTTATTGGTGTATACATGCGTGCACTAAGTTGCTTTAGTCATGTCCGACTCTTTGCCACCCTATGGAGTGAAGCCCACCAGGTTTCTCTGCCCATGTGATTGTCCAAGCAAGAATACTAGAATGGGTTGCCATGATCTCCTCCAAGGGATTTTCTTAACTCAGGGATTGAACCCATATCTCCTTATATCTCCTGCATTGGCAGACAGGCTCTTTACCACTAGTGCCACCTGAGAAGCCTGTCTAGTTGATTTATAGTATTGCATTGATTTCTGCTGTACAGCAAAGTATGTCAGTTATGCATATACATATATCAGCTCTTTATTTAGATTATTCCCATATTGGTCATTACAGTGTATTTGCAGAGTTCTCTGTGCTCTTATTAGTTATCTATTTTACTTACAGGAGTGAGTATATGTCAGTAACAATCTCCCAGTTTGTTCCTCTCTCCAGTAACCACAAGTCTGTTTTCTACATTTGTGATTCTATTTCTGTTTTGTGATCAAGTTCATTTGTACATATTTTTTTAGGTTCCACATATAAGCAATATAATATATTTGCCTTTCTCTGTTTGACGTACTTCATTCAATATGACAATCTCTAGGTCCATCCATGTTGCTAAAAATGACATTATTTAGTGTTTTATTTGCTTCTCAAAAGTATTTGTTCATTGAAGGAAATCCAGGCTTTGCTTTCATTGTTTTTTCTTTGTTGTTTGTAATTGAAACATATAGGGAAAGATGTATAAATATATTATCACAATATATGTGGTATATACTGGTCCTGTAATCATGGCCCACTAACAGATTTAGTTATATTTTAAACTATTCAGTCCTGAAGACATACAAAGACACATCATCATATTTTGCAGGAGCCACTATAACACATACACACTCACACAGACACTGTGTGGAACCAACCACATTTTGTATCTCCTCTGGGCTTATTTAAATAAATTTCCTAAACATTTCTTGAGTAACCCTAGCATGTTAGCGATGAAAGAGGTACTCAAGGGTTTCCCAGAGGTTAGCCCTGCCCTTGTGATGTAGCAAGAAAGGATGGGGTATGGGACAGACAATTAAGCAATCAGTGAAAGTGCAGTGCTATAGGAAGTGAGAGCCTGCTGAGAGTTCCAAGCGGGACTTCCTAATGGACTGGGTGAGCAGTGCTGGGACTGGCCTTGGAAAGATGGGTACATTACCCCCCGAGTTCCGCATCTGGGGATACAGAGCGCAGACTGTACAGGGGAGAAACAAGCGAGCTTCCATAGATTTTGTTATCTGAGGGGATTCTGGATGCAACCTCACCCCCACCCCAGGCCCCGGGCCATGGGTACCAGAGGGGAGAACTGTAATTCAGCTAGGGCAGATTAAAGGAAGGGATTTCCGGTCGATGAAGCCTATGCAGTGATAGTGTAGTGGATGCTTTATCAGTCTAGGGATGCAAGTGGACAGAGGAGAGCCTTCCAGAGCTAGGTCAGAGGCAGGAACCACCCCAGGAGATTGTCACCAGGCTCCCTTCTTAGCCTCTGCAATGAGGCTGACCTCTCCCTGCTGTCTGTGTCTGGTTCCAGATTGTGCAGAATAGGAAACGAAGCATTCAGTAATACTAGCAGGTTGACTAGCATGCCATGGTGGGAAACTAGATTTGCTCTCTGAGACTGAGGTACTTCGAACACAGTTTGCAGGCTATGCAAGGTAAGGAATATAAAGCAGAAACAGAAGAAAGGAAGACACCCCCCCACACACACATCGCACCCCCAGTTCCTTTGCACCCGCCCTGCCTCCCACCACCGCACTGATCCTCTGCTGCCAACAGGACACCTGGAGAACCCCCTGTGTGCACACCGTCTCCTTTTCTCTTTGTGCAGTCCTGCAGGTGNTATATATATATATATATATACGTAGGTATACATATATATATGAATATGTGTAGATCTATAAAGGAATAGTATTTAACCATAAAAAATTATGAAATCTTGCCATCTCCAAAAACATGGATGGACTTCTGGGTATTATGCAAAGTGAAGTAAGAAAAAGAAATGATATCATTTATATACGGAACCTGGAAAAGGGGGAAGCTTATATAAAGACAAGCTCTATGATAAATAGAACATGACTGGTGTTTTCCAGAGGCAGAAGTGGAAGTGAGGGTGGAATGAAATGAGTGAAGAAGGTCAAACAGGTCCACTTTTTAAGTCATGAGGATATAATATATGGCATGGTGACTATACTTAGTAATACTCTATAGTTTAAAGTTGCTAATGGAGTAAATCTTAAAACTGCTCATCACAAGAAAAAAATTTGTTATAACTGTGAATGGTGACAGATGTTAACCAGACTTACTGTAGTGATCATTCTGCATTGTATAGAAATACCAAATCATTATTGTATATAAATACCAATAATAATATATATTATTATATACATAATAATATAATAATATACATAATAATACATTATATGTCAAATGTACTTTTTCTAATCATACTTTAATTTTTAAAATTAGGGCAATTAATAGCACACTTAAATCACATTAGCTGAATTCAAGTTTAGTTCCTAAATACTTATTTACGAAATAAAATTTCAACCTAAATTACTTGATTATTATTTTTGTTTGCTACTTATTTCAAGCTATAAAGCTCATGTAAAGACTGCAACTTGCTATAGGTATCCTCTACTGTAGGTCTCTATGTAATTATCTATAAACACCCATGGAAANTTTCAACCTAAATTACTTGATTATTATTTTTGTTTGCTACTTATTTCAAGCTATAAAGCTCATGTAAAGACTGCAACTTGCTATAGGTATCCTCTACTGTAGGTCTCTATGTAATTATCTATAAACACCCATGGAAACAATACTGAACCAATCAGGCATACCATTTTCCTTTCATTCCATTTTATAAATAAGAACTTCTAACCCAGCTCAACAACTAACCACATTTCAAATTACTGATTTGGAAAAAGAAAATTTGAGGTACATTTTTAAAACAATATAGTATGAAATAAATCTTGTTTTCCACTGAGTAAGTGAAATTTGTTTTTATGGCTATTTGGATTACTTTCTTCTTCTAGGTAAGTTTAGTATGTAACTCTTAATTCTTTAGACAAAAACCCACAGACTTAAAATGTATAAAAAAGTTAACCTGGTATTGTCAGCTGCAGATTATCATAACTAGCACCATAAGAACAACTGTACTAAATTTTAACACTGTTCATTAATAGTTCCATTTTCCTGAGTTTGCGTTTGTTCTTTGGCATTGGCTTAGGATATAATCCATTTTTCAGAAGATGTTCCTTGCTGAGGCGAATTTGAGCACCGTGCTGAAGCTGGAAAGAGCATAAAGCCTGAAGAGGGCGAAGCAAAGTCTGTTAAGATAAAAAAAGAAAAGAAACACGCAAGTGTGACACATCATGATTTTTTTCTCTGGAAACAGAGATTATTATATTTTTATTATCAGCTGTTAACTATGAAAAGCAATAGATACTCTAATAAATATATGATAATTTCTAAATGAATAATTCATACAAATTCATACCTTACATCACTGAGGAATTCCAGTAAGAAGATACAAACACTAATTTTCTATATAGGTCTAAACTTAGTTTTATACTTTAATATATACAAACAGTACAAAAATTGGTGCCATTATAATAACTGATTTGTAACAAGCAGACTAAAAGAGACATTTCAGTACAAATTAGTTAATTCAGTTTCAATCACAGGCTAACACAAGCTTCCTGCCACTTGCTAACAATTAGATGGTGGCAGCAATGGATACATTTACTAATTCTCTCACACTACTCCATGGCCTACACGCATGCTCAGTTGCTTCAGTTGTGTCCAACTCTTTGCGACCCCAATGGACTGCAGCCTTCCAGGCTCCTCTGTCCATGGGATTCTGCAGGAAAGTATACTGGAATGGGTTGCCATTTCCTCCTCCAGAGGATCTTCCCGACCCAGGGATCAAACTGCATTTCTGTGTTTCCTGCACTGCAAGCGAATTCTTTACCGCTGAGCCACAGGGGAAGCCCACCCAAGGCCCACATATCAGTTAGATATTCAGGTTTGGGTGCATTTGAGATAACTGTAACTGTATACATAGCTGTCTAAACTCAAATACCTATAGAGCCAGACATAAAACAGAAACATGTGACCTAGATGGGCCCATAAGATAACACAAGAACAGTGAAGGTTGTAAAACAAACTGGAACATAATGTTCTTGCTGCTGCTGCTGCCAAAATGTCCTTGAAGTTATTCAAATTCAAAAGTTAGGAAAAAATAAAAAGATTAAGCCAGCATTTTAAACATATTTGAGTCAGATTCTTACCTTAGGCCTGAGATACCTGATCTACTGCTACTGCTACTAAGTCACTTCAGTTGTGTCTGACTCTATGCGACACAATGGACGGCAGCCCACCAGGCTCCCCTGTCCCTGGGATTCTCCAGACAAGAATACTGGAGTGGGTTGCCATTTNAGACTTGAAAGATGCATAGGCATTAGCCAAAAAGAGGTGGGAGGCGGGAACCTGGCACAAGAAAGCATGCCAAAGGGAACAACCTGTAAAAGAGCACTTCATACATTCAAGGGACTGTATCAAATAGCCAATCAGATTCTCTTTCTTGGGAAGTCTGAATGCAGGTTGTGCAGAGAAAAAGAATTCAAAGAATAGTGGTGTAAGCAGAGAAGCAGAAAGAAACACAGTTACAAGGTCATTTGCAGGCTTCAGAAAAAGAAACAATAGCAGATGGCTGCTTCTAAAAGAATAGTGTGACCAAGTCACCAGAGATCTTCTTATTGGACCACAAGCGTCACTGCCAAACACCAGGTGTGCTTCTCTATTCTGAGGGACATATGAAGTCTCTCGGTGCATCTGTTCCAAGAGCCTGCAAGAACTCTTTCCTTGCAGGAGACAAAGCCACCTCGGAAATGACTGAGCAATGAAAATTTCAATAGTAGAACTTGAATCTGGGGATGGCTGAATGTAGTGGTTTAAATGTTATCACCAGAGACAGGACTCGTCTCTTTCTCTTCATCTGCCAGCCCTGCTTTCCTTTCTGTTGTCTTTATGTTTCCCTCATGCAAACTTCCTCCAAGTGGCCCCCACTAGTAGCCTCAGTTTTACATTTTACTAGCCAGGGGACCCCATTCTCCCAAGAGTTCCAGCGATAGCTTGGGTCTATCTGTGAACTGACCACTGTGGCCAGGGACAGGTGAACCTTCTATTTCTCTATCCTAGGTCTTCTGGTCACCTTAGATCAAGGTCAGACCCACTTACTCACATGGACTGAAGTGTGGTTCCTCAGTGGAAAACTGATCAGCAAGGGGTAAATGGAAGCTTAGAAGACAGAAACAGCAGTTCCCTTCCATAAACTGTCCTTGTGTGTCCTTCCCTCCTAGTATCTTTCAAATAAGTTTGCAGTAGCTGATGTCAACTCAGCACATTTTTTGTGGGATTATTTGGGTGTTTTTAATTTTTTATTAATTGTTTGCTCCTCATAGCCTGAAAATTCCTGGAAGAAAAATAATCATTTGAAACCTGGTCCTGTATAAAATAGATTTTTACATGCATGACATACAGTTTGTAAATAGAAGTGATGATTATTACCCTTAAGCACATATGGCTAAATTAGCCAAGTGTAAACCAAACACTGTCACACTGCATACCTATGAAGACAGCATAGACACACCAGTTTTCAGAGCCTAAAGTAATTTGGGACTCCTCGCTCAACTTAAAGTTAACTGTATACCTCTTGTTATAAAAGGATCATTCCATCGTCTCTGACTTTAAATAGACTAATAAACTTTAAATTGTCTAGCACAACAACTAAAGCATAGTAAGACCCTTTAAAAATTAAGTTGGCCTGGAATTCAAAAATTGTTAACAATCAATTGGCAATGTGTCAAGTTCGATAACAGAAATAACATACCACGATTTAATCCTTCTGGAATTCAGTCTATTAGAGGAGAAAAACAAATAAAAATACAAAATTATAGTACAATTTTTAACTACAACAAAGACTGGTACTAGGTGTGTCTACAGAGGAAGAAGTAATTAAATATGGGAATGGGTGGTCTGGGCAAGGATTCCAGGAGGAGGTGATCACTAAACTAGACAGATTCGGTAAGTGGCTCTGAGAAAAGGGCGCTGATGAGGTGGGTTGAGGCGGGCACAGATCAAAACAAAGTCATGGTGCTGTGGAGCAGTATACTCTTGTGTTTTGCAAACTACTAGGGCTGGAATGGAAAATATGAGTTTAGGGAGCCGCAAAACATCACACTGGTACGACTAGCAGTTACTTGAGTGTCTCTTAGCCAATCAGCTGAACAAGCCTATTGTGAGAATATTTCTGATGGTGAGAATCTAAACATTTGACAACAGGGCACTGACTAAATATACAGTAGAATACTAAATACGACCAAAAACAATGCTGCAGAAAGCCGTTTAGTATTAGAGGAGGGGAGAGGGAAAGAAAGAGGGAGAAGGAAGGAAAGATTGAAGGAAGGAGGAACTGAAGGAAGGAAGGAGGGAAGGAAGGAGTGAAGGAGAAAAGGAAAGAAAAGAGAAGAAGAATGAGAAAGGGGAGAGGAAGGAAGCAGGCGAGAGAGAGAGAAGGAGAAAGGGAGGAAACTAGGTAGGAGCCTGACTTAACATGACTTGCAGAAATCGAAAGACAGTCAGGTAACATCAAAATGGACCTTACAGTCAGTCTTCAGTATTTCCATTCTGATTTCTCTGTGAAAGAACTGCTAAGGGCTGATCCTAGAGCCTACCTTCCTTCTCTCTTAAAAAGAGAGCCTCGGTTTCAATTGGGGCACCGGGACATCTATCCTAGAAAAACCAAAGCAAGCCTGTTCTTCCTGGCTACATGCTCACTTTCACTTTCTGGTGACTGGATTCTGGTCAATGACTTGGAAATAGGACAGTGGGTTCTGGAAAATATTTTTTCCTCCATAAAAAGAATATGTTCCCTTTTCCAATGGAATCCTTTTCTTTCTATTATAGAGAAGAGAAAAGGCTTTTTCCCCCTCTATCCTCCTAGGGACTCTACCTGGAGCCCTGCATATTAGACAGTGAAAATACATATTAGTAAGAGAAAAAGAAATAGAGTTTATTAATATGTATCAGGCATAGATGCAGAAGAAACTCAGTGATGAGTAACTCAAAGAGGCAGTTAGAACTTGGGCTTAAAGAGCATTTTCACAAAAACAATAAACTTGTATAGAAATGACAAGACAAAGGAAAAGGGGGTTAGGCGTTTAGGCGCAGCAAACTATGGGAAGGCAAATACTAGGGGGAAACCTAATTAAAGGGAAGAATTATTTTAATAAGATTTGTTTGCAGACATCAAGGTGCAAGGTTTCTGTCCTCTTCATGGCCTTACCCTATCCCAGGAGAGGGGATTTAGGGTAACCCTCACTTCTCAGAAACTTCTGCTTTTAGTCATATAAGGGAAGCTCTAAAAAGGCTTCTTTCTGCAACTGTTGGTTCTCATTTTCCTCTGGTTCAAAATAATCCTTATGCCTAAGCGGCATATTTTGCAGTGGCATATTTGAATCCCCTACACTGTCTTGAATGTGGTTTGTAAGGATATGGTTTTTAAGGCAATGGCAGCCATTTTGTAACCATGCAGTGATAAAATCTATTTAGAGTCCAGTACTGGGCAGAATGGGCTTCCCTGGTGGGTCAGTGGTAAAGAATCCACCTGCCAACACAGGAGACATGGGTTTGATCCTTGGATGGGGAAGATCCCCTGGAGGAGGAAATGGCAACCCACTCCAATATTCTTGCCCAGGAAATCCCATGGACAGAAGAGCCTGTTGAGCTACAATCCATGGGGTTGCAAAAGAATTGACACAATTTAGCAACTAAAGAATAACAACTGGGCAGATTAAAAAAAAAAAAAAGTTATAGTCCCTGAGCCAAAAAGTGTAATACAAAGTGTCAAGATACGCACATATGAATTAACTAGAGAACAATTACAAAATAACTTTCAGTATGACTCAGCGCCACCTAATGCAGCACTGAAGGGAGTCCTCAAGAACTGACCATTGCTAACTTCCTCCTGTCGGTACTTCTGGCCAATCCAGCTAAAATGATGAAGTTTTTAGGCAAGATGTGACATTTAGAGAAGATTCTCAACTCAAATTCTTATCCTTTTAAAATATAGTACTGCCCCTGTTTAAATGCCCCTAAGACCTTTCAGTTAGAACTGGACATGGAACAACAGACTGGTTCCAAATAAGAAAAGGAGTACGTCAAGGCTGCCATTTAACTTATATGCGGAGTAGATCATGAGAAACGCTGGGCTGGAAGAAGCACAAGTTGGAAATAACATTGCCGGGAGAAATATCAATAACCTCAGATATACAGATGACACTACCCTTATGGCAGAAAGTGAAGAGGAACTAAAAAGCCTCTTGATGAAAGTGAAAGAGGAGAGTGAAAATGTTGGCTTAAAGCTCAACATTCAGAAAACTAAGATCATGGCATCTGGTCCCATCACTTCATGGCAAACAGGTGGGGAAACAGTGTCAGACTTTATTTTTGGGGGGGCTCCAAAATCACTGCAGATGGTGATTGCAGCTATGAAATTAAAAGATGCTTACTCCTTGGAAGAAAAATTATGACCAACCTAGACAGCATATTAAAAAGCAGAGACATTACTTTGCCAACAAATGTCAAGGCTTGGGTTTTTCCAGTGGTCACATATATGGATGTGAGAGTTGGACTGTGAAGAAAGCTGAGAGCCGAAGAATTGATGCTTTTGAATTGTGGTGTTGGAGAAGACTCTTGGAGTCCCTTGGACTGCAAGGAGATCCAACCAGTCCATCCTAAAGGAGATCAGTTCTGGGCATTCATTGGGAGGACTGATGCTGAAGCTGAAACTCCAATACTTTGGCCACCTCATGCAAAGAGTTGACTCATTGGAAAAGACCCTGATGCTGGGAGGGATTGGGGGCAGGAGGAGAAGGGGACAACGGAGGATGAGACGGCTGAATGGCATCACCAACTCGATGGACATGAGTTTGGGTAAACGCCGGGAGTTGGTGATGGACAGGGAGGCCTGGCATGCTGCAATTCATGTCCGACAAAGAGTCGGACATGACTGAGCGACTGGACTGAACTGAATTGAACTGAACTGAAGACCTTTCACTCAGAAAGGAAACAGACTATCAAAAAAGCACTGGGCTGGACCCTGTGCTTTAGTCTTGGTAAAGGCTCTGAACAACTGTGGGACATCACAAAGTTTATTTAAATATCTGGCATTTTGATTCCTAATGTATAAATTAGAGTAATGATTCATTTGATTTACTGAGCCCTTAATAAATGAGTGTAGTTTTAGGTGACAGAGATTTAGCAGCAAAAAAAGAGATAAAGTCCCTGACCTCAAAAACAATAGAGAGACAATAAACAAATATATACTCTATCAGAATGCAGTAGGAAGTCTGCTGGAAACACATAAAGCAGGCTAGGGAGGACAGGAAGAATGACAGGTAAAGGGGGAGGGAGCTGCTATTGCATACAGAGTGGATGAGAACACATCTTTGATAGGAAGGCTGTATTTCCTTCTCCCTGTGGTGTGAAGTGTATATGTGTTCATGTGTCTGTGAACACATTGCCCTGCTTCTCCAGGGTCAGAGGAGAAGAAATCAAATAACTGAAAATACGTAAAAAGTGCTTGGTAAATTACTGGGCATTATGTGGACATAAGGTATCGTTATTGTCATTATAATTTCAGGTTAAGTCTAAACTCCATAACTTGACATTTAAGATGCTTTACAAAACAATTTTCTAATCTACCTTTCCAGCTTTATCTCCACTCCCCTGTATAAACCTAACTTCCAAATAAAATTTCCACTTTAATTCACTTGGCAATTAATAATGTACAGACTCACTTTGTTTCTCCTATTGTTTCTTCTGTTCAAATCCTTTATTATTTTCATTACCCACAAACCCTGTGGTTCCTAATGATATTTTAAACTTGTCTTTCTAGAAATTCCTTGAGGTATTCAATAATATGATTTGGCTTTGCTTCATGTACTGGCATACTATTTATCACCACTCTGATAGTTATTATGCTTTGGAATTTGGTGTTATACTCAAATTTTTATGGGTTTTGAATTGCTTTATTCATCATGGAACAACGTACCTTTGAGAAGCAGAATTTTTTAAAAAATTCTGTATTGCTAAAATGAGCCTGTAACTGTGCTTAGGACTTGCCTTCAGGATTACCCAAGTTCCACTCAGACCAACAAGCACCTCCTAATCCTCTGTGTCCACTTCATGACCACAGTCCTAGCCATCCTCTTGGCTTTTTCATGGCCTTGGGGTTTCTCTTGCGGGTATACATTTGCTATTGTCTCTTGAATGACTTTCAAGTGAATTTTTGCATTGAAAGAATTTCCCAGCAGTCTGAGAAATCAAGCAGAAGAGATGGATGAGTAAAATATAGTAGAAACTATAGGATAAGTGAAGCTTTGGTAGACATAATGATCCTACCAAAACAGCTAATCCCTGGAACCTCTGCCTATCTTACCTTGCATCACAAAAGGGCCTTTGCAGATATGAATAAATTAAAGATTTTGAGATGGGGATATTATTCTGGGTTAATTGGATTAACTCAAAATAATCACAAGAGACTTTATAAAAGAGGGATGCAGGAGAGTCAGAATCAGGATAGAGGATAAAAGAGGTCTGAGTGATGTGGTCACAAGCCAAGAAAGGCAGGTGCCTCTAGAAACTGAGCAAAGAACAGTAAGGAACAGATTCTCCCCTTAGAGCTTTCAGAAGGAATGCATAGCCCTGATGAAACTTTGATTTTAGCCCCATAAAAGCAATTTTCAGGCTTTGTACCTCAAAAACTATAAAATAATAAATTTGTGTTGTATTAAGCCACTAAATTTGTGGCAATCTGTTATAGCAACAGGAGAAAACTACTGCAGGAGACCTGGGTTTGATCCTTGGATTGGGAAGACCCCTTGGAGAGGGGAACAGGAACCCACTCCAGTATTCTTGCCTGGAGAATCCATGGACAGAGGACCCTGGCAGGCTACAGTCCATGGGGTCACAAAAAGTCAGACATGACTAAGCGACTAACAGGAAACTAATACAGTAGTTTAATAATTTAAAAAAAAAGCCTGAGCTAGGGATCTGTCACAGTCTAGCCCCCATCACATGTTTTTAGTTGTGTAATATCAGGAAAATTGCTCTACCTCAGTTTCCTTTCCTGTAAAGTAAAATTATACCTGCCTTACAGAGTCATTATGAAGACAGATGAAATCATTCATATGAGCATTTTGTAAAGTACTTTGTGTTATGTAAATGTGAAGTGTAAAACCACAGAGTCAGACGCGACTGAAGTGACTTAGCAGCAGCAGCAGCAAGGGTTGGGTATGGAATGAAGACACCCATCCTTAAATGTTGCATCATAATCATTCTCAATAACCAACAAGTTATTTTAAAAGTGGTAGAAGTAGCCGACTACCGGGATGGCCACCCAGCACACTTGTCACCAACTTCCCTCTATTAACCAAACTGGACATGGCTAATGGGCTTCCCTGGTGGCTCAGATGGTAAAGAATCTGCCTGCAATGCAGGGGACCTGGGTTCGATCTCTGGGTTAAGAAGATCCCCTGGAGAAAGAAATGGCTACCCACTCCAGTATTCTTGCCTGGAGAACTCCATGGAGGAGCCCAACAGGCTACAGTCCATGGGATCACAAAGAGTTACATACAACTGAGCAAGGAACACACACACACAATGGACTGCAACATTCTTTGCGCAAGAGCCAAGACACAGCCTTAGAATCCTTCTAGAATCATCTAGGGCTGGCATAAAAGAAGACATTTATTAAAATCCCTCACTTAATGGTTTAGAAAGTTTGGTCCCTTGGCCAGCAGCACAAACACCCGCTGTGAACTTGTTAGTAACCACAGATCCACAGGTCCACCCCAGGCCTACTGAGTCAGAATCTACATTTTAACAAGATCCCCAGGTGATCCCCATGAGTGAGAGGATCTCTTTTGCAGTGTTTTGAATCCCAGTAATGCAGTTACTACTGTGTGACCTGAAGCAAAGTGTCTAAATCATTGCAGCTTTAGTTTTCTCATCAGTCAAGCGGAGAATATCACTCACTTCACTGGGTCCTTAAGAGAATTACAGAGGCTGCATATAAGGCATTTTGCACAGTGCCTGCCAACAAATAGTCGGTGAACATTACTTCTTTTCAGTTTCATTTGCACCATCTGCGGCTGCTAACCATACTACACATCCATTCGGTGTTGCTGGAGCCACTTTGAGCGGACGCTTTCCAAAGCCATCTATGCCCAGGAGAGGGGAGTTGGGGCGGTAGGGGGAAGGGGGCAGGAACACTGTCTGCAATGCCATCTCCAAGTGCGCAGGGTATCGTACTTTTTGCAACACCGAGGAAACCTCGGGTGGTCTCCTCGGTTTCAGATCTCTGCACGTGGCTCTCCTGGAAACCGTGTGCTGGAGTCTGGCGGCCTGCGGGTGGGAACGAGGGCCAGAATTCCTGCGGAGCTGCTCTGGGCCCCGGGCCTCTACCTTAATCTTCTTCTGAACTTTCCGCCTGCTGCGGGTCTCCCTGCAGCAGCACCGCAATCCGCCAGCGGGGGCCCGGTTGCCCCCTGGCCCGCAGCAGCCGCCGCCGCAACCCCTTCCCGCGGGACGGAAGGCTGGGCGGGGGCGCGGCGGGGGCGGAGCTCGGCGTCCTGCTGCTGCTGCCGCCGCCGCTGCCGCCGCCGCCGGTGCTGCCGGTGCTTCGGCCGCCGCTGTCTGCGCTCCTGCCGCCCCTTCCTCGGATACTCCGGCAGGGCAGCACTGCCCGGCGAGGACAGATAGGCGCAGCCCGGGCCTGACGGACGAGCAGTCGGGGACGTGAACTCCCACCTCCAGTTTGGCTCAGTGCCGGGCGGCGGCGATTGCAGTCCCGGAGTGTGGGGTGGCCCCCGCGGTCTCCGCCCGGTTCCTGCGCGCCGCCTCTGCTCTTTGCATAGTAATTTCAGTTCCTGCTAGCACCCGGCTCCCTCTCGGAACAGGTCTGAAAAGGACCGCCGCTCCTGAGCCCGCTGAGGCATCGGTGTGGCGCCGGGAGCCGCTGCGTGTGATATGCGACGGGAAGCCCTCGCCAAAGCGCAGGCAGCGGCCCCGCCACGCCAGAGACAGCCAGGCAACAGCAGGTAGGTGACCGGCGGCCGCGGGAGGAGACGCCCCCCGCGCCACCCCTGCCCATCTTGCAACCCTGGGAGACCACAGCTTTGCGGTGTGGTCGGTACTGATGGGGGATGATTCGGTCCCACATTTTGCCTGGTGATCCTTTTTGCCTGTTGCTCTCGTTCCCATCCCGTCCTGAGCTCCAAGAGGGGCAGCCTTTCTCGCAGGTGATTAATTTCTCGGCAAGGTCATTGCTCCCTTAGGCTCTGGCTTTGAAGGTAAACCGGCGAAGACGCCTGTTGTTCTTGTTCTTGGGAGAGGGGGATTTGCAATCAGGTCTGCATACTGTGAATATCCAAATAGGTGTGTGTGTGTGTGTGTGTGTGTGTGTGTGTGTGTGTGTGTTGCGTGTTTGGCAATACTGCACAGGCATTTTTCTCGTTTTCCTACACTTACTCCGTTTAAGGTCAGCATACTATCGTTCTATATAATATACATGCGTTTGTATGCGTGTGTATACACACATTACATATATAGTTTTTCTTGAGATAGGCAGAGAGAGAAGGGCAGTCGGAGGTTGATAAAGGGAAATCATTGTAGAGACCTGTTCAATATCTAGAGGTGAACTTTGGAACCACATTAAATCAGGGTAGACTAGAGGCTATAAACAGTTCTTTGGAGATGGATTTTAGAAAAGAAATCACTGAAAAACACTGTCAACCAATACACACAAAAGATCCCTACGCCATCCAGGCTGATCGAAAAGATACAGGCAAAATTTCAGACGCAACAATGGGCAGTGAAAGAGTGGGGGGAAAAAGAAGGGGGAAGAATTTAGACACTGGAAAGTGATTTTGGCTGGTAGGAAGGCAGCAAAGTCTGGTCAGTTTTAAAGTGCTTTTTAGAGGGGCCTAGGGAGAAATCTTGGCTTGGGGTGTAGGTAGTTCAAGGTTAAGATGATGTAAATGTCCTGAGAGTAGCATAGGTAGTGGGGAAAAGGCAATGGTTTGGAGGGGGAGGGGAGAAAGGAGGCTCTGAAAGTCATTAAGAAGCAACCACCTTTATTAAGGTATACTCTTCTTCCTGTTAAGGCAATGCCTTGGATATTCTGTATCTATTAATAAATATTTTTCACAACACATTTGTTAAAGATCCATTGGATTGTGTTTTCATTTTGTTTTTGCAAAGAATCTGGGTCATGGTGGGACTGGAGGAAACTGAAGTGTTTACAACACCAGCAAGATTTGGAGAGAGAGTTGATTAAGGCTTTAGCTTCATGAAATATTTACACATCTCTTGCGTGGGCTTTTGTTTGCTCTTGTTGGTAATGCTGCATATTTTACTTTGATAATTATTTGAGTGTACTTCTTCTGAATGTGCTTATTTTCCAGTTATAAACCCTTCTTTCTTTTCCATTGTGTTCACCACTGGCCTGCCCTGAGTAGCAGCTGTGGGAATAAAGATACATGAGTCACAGCATAAAGGAGAAAATCTTCTCTGTTGCTATCTGGGAATGGCAGGAGTTTGTATTAGGGAATGTTCTTTTCAAATAGGATCACAAAGAACATTTTTTAAGAGCTTTGCTGCTTTTAGTTTGTTGGCAGGGTGGGGGGTAGGTTGTTGATTCATAAACAGAAAAAAAAGTAGTAATTGCTGTGGCAAGCCTAGATGTTATATCATTGGAATTTATTCTGGAAATAGTGCAAAGGAACTTATGAAGATCCATGCAGAATGTGTGTGTGAGACTTCACCTAATCACCAATTAGACTAATGAAAATGATGAGGACAAAATTGCAAGTGCATAGCTTCATGTGGGAAACGGAGATCTGAGGCATGGTCAGAACCCCCAACTGGAGGTCAGGGTGGGTTCCAATCAGCAGTTTTTTGTTGTAGTTGTTGTTGTTTTTAAGAGGCTAATTACTTTACAGTATTGTATTGGTTTTGCCATACATTGACATGAATCCACCACGGGTATACATGTGTTCCCCATCCTGAACCCCCTCCCACCTCCCTCCCCATCCGATCCCTCTGGGTCATCCCAGTGCACCAGCCCCGAGCACCCTGTATCCTGCATCAAACCTGGACTGGTGATCGGTTTCACATATGATAATATACATGTTTCAAGCCCATTCTCCCAAACCATCCTACCCTCGCCCTCTCCCACAGAGTCCAAAAGACTGTTCTAAACATCTGTGTTTCTTTTGCTGTCTCACATACAGGGTTATCGTTACCATCTTTCTAAATTCCATATATATGTGTTAGTATTCTGTATTGGTGTCTTTTTTTTTTTTTTTTTTTTTCTGGCTTACTTCACTCTGTATAATAGGCTCCAGCAGTTTTAAAATCTGAGCAATTTTTTAAAATTGCCTCAGTACAAGTGCCCAATATACTTAATTATTTGTCCCTTCAAAATACCCTTGTTTGTGCCCTAAATAAAGTTGAAAGACAGCTATCCTTCACTATATGAATTTCCAGTCACAAAATCTGCACCCTTCAGGGAAACACTAAAATCATGGTCATAGAATCATAAAGTCATGGATGATTGGCCTTGGAGGGTTAAGACACACAGTTCCAGTCCCAGATCACACTCAAGCTTTTTCAGTGGCCGTTCTTTATGCGATCACTTGTTGATTCATTTATGCCTTCTCCATATTTTTATCCTGAATTCAACATGGCCCTAGATGGCAGAATAGAAGTCTCAGCCTGTAAAACTCGGGAGGGAGGGAGGAAGAGCGCAGGGTGCTATGAAAGTCACGTTGTGGGAGAGGAGGGAACTAAGGACAGTTCCCAGGGATTTGAAGGATGAGGAATTAGCCTGGTAAAGAGGAAAGAAGGGCATTCCTTGTATAGGAACCAAAATATACAGTGGCCGAAGAAGAACAAGTGTTATAGGTGGCTGAAAAACTGAGGAGATGAAGATGGAGAGATGGGGATAGAGAAGGAAGTGGATCCATCTTCAAACTGAAGTCCAGAAGAGCTGTTAACTCATTTGATCCAGACGAGTTAGGTAAATACATTCATACTGAGGCTCTGTGTTGTTCACATTAAATGTCTAGAAACCATATTTACCTGAATTTATAATAGCCTGATTAAAAGGGAGATATGTCATTGAGAAAGTCAGTATTCTCTGTGCCTAAGTTTCTTCATCCATGAAATGTCTACCACCTACTGTGCATAGTGTGAAAATAAAAGAGAATGAGGGAATGGAGATTTGAGTTTACAGAAATTCAGGGAATCTTATCTTTTGACCAGCAGTGCTCAGGGCAAAAGAATGGAAAATACTGTATAGGCCAAGCATTTAATTGTCCCAGATGACTCCAAAAGGCAAAAATAAATAAATAAACCAAAAATAAAAGTAATGCAAGAAAAGTCAGAGGCCAATGGCCACAGATAATTATAGTTTTTTTTTTAAGTAAAGGAAATCAGAGTAATCAACTGGTCACAACCCACTGTGAGGTCATTTACTGGGTCTGATAGCATTTTTATTTTCAAAGAACAAAATAGAGTAAAACAATAGAAGGGTGAATAAATATTGTTCTTGTAACAATGTGTGTGTGTATGTGTGTGTATATACACACACATTGGACTAAGGTAAAATGGATATCATATCATGCATCGTTTTAAAAAGTCTGAAAGCTACTGCTTTAAGTGATACAAAGAAGAGATGCTTCCAGTTTGCAAGTCACCTAGAGATCTGCACAAGCATTTATACCATATTCTGAATAGCAATCCGAATATAGGGCTTCCCTTGTAGCTGAGTTAGTAAAGAATCTGCCTGCAATGAGGAGCCCTGGGTTTGATCCCTGGGTTGGGTAGATCCTCTAGAGAAGGAAATGGCAACCCACTCCGGTATTGTCGCCTGGAGAATCCCAGGGACAGAGAAGCCTGGTGGGCAACAGTCCGTGGGGTTGCAAGAGTCAGACCCAGCTTAGGACTAAAGCACTGGAGAGCAAACTTGTCTTGAGAAAGGCAAGTCATCATAATTTACCAGTAAACTCATGGCAGTAAAGTCAGAAGACAGGGAGATCCTTGGGAACTGAATTGATTTAGAAGAGTTCAAAGTGGAGGTAGATCTTAAGGTAGTTTATGAAAGAAGGATGGATCCAGATGGGCAGTGAAGAAGAGATGGTGATACAGGAGGAGAAGTAAAGGAGGAGGTGGGGATGTGTGAGATTTATTTTAAAATCATTAAAAAAAAGAAAAACAAATGAGTATCAAGGTGGGGGGAGAAAATAACAGCAGAATTTCTGTTTAGGTTAAAATATGACTCGAAAATAGTTATTTATTTTCTATCTAAGGTTTCTTTTTTCAGTCCTACTACTTTAAGAAAGCTAGACAGAAAGGCCATAACGTCAGTCACTTATCTGTTATTTTCTGCCATATTTTTTTATTTCTTTTGCAATAATTTACTGGCTAAGCCTTGCTTCAAATGAATTTAATAGTTGAACTACTGAAATTATATGACACACCACAATATAGCATGATTATTTCATTTCTCAGAACACAAAGTATGATCAAGTGATTGTCTTACGTGGAGCAAACCCTGCTTCTATTCTCAACACCCTTCTTTCCTGAGTGCCTTATAGGTGCAGCCTCCCATGCTTGATACTGGCAGCTCTGTGAGGATGAATCAGACCACCTGGTACTCAGAATCCCAAAAGGAAGGGCAGAAACTGCCAGACTTTCTTTTACAGTTGCTCTGTGACTTGTCCATCATTTTAACTAAATCTGTAAATATATCTGTATGCATTTTGAGAAATTAACATCTACTCTAGCTAAACAGTTATTTTAAGAAGATAAAATCAGAGAAGAAAGTGCGTTATATGTGTTTCTGAAAACTTTTGGTGGGCTTCTCTCAGCTCTTGCTGTCTTTCCTAAGCAATAAATAATCTTAGGAATTTGATATCCTTTTGAATAAACCTGTACCTTTAACCAAAAGAACCATTGCCAGTTAAAAATAGAGCCTCATGTGCTTCAATTAGTTGATTTGGAAGGCAATCACATATGGAAATTCACTTTTTATAAATATGTCTCGGACTCTTCTTTCATCTTTCTCCACTTCTGGATGTTTACATTAGTAATAATCTAACTTTTTTGCATGAGTCAAGTCTGGGATAATAGAAACATGTAGAGGCTGCATTTGAGTTGAAAAGGCATTTGTTAAATTTCATGGAGGAAGACATAAACACATATATATACATACATACTGTTACAATTCAAAGTACTGTCTTGAATGCCAGTGAGAAAAAGTTTCACAGCTTTTGATCTGGGCATGTTACAGTTGGGAATACAATAGCAGCTTTCTAATTTTACATGCCTGTAATTAGACTGACAGCTTCATTTTGAAGCTAGCAGCATAACTGAGGGCCTGAATTATTATTTGCAGTCAGCAATAACTGACCTTTAGCTGGAGGCTTAGATGCTGTGACCTGTGGAATCTGAATCTATAGGTAGGGCTTAGAAATCTATATTCTGTAATAGTTAACAAAGGATTTTAATAACCAGTTGTGGACACTCCTGTTTAGTGTCCAGCCTTTACTTATAAGGAAGAGGAAAGATTACAGATGAGTCCCAGAGAAGTTAATAAATTGTCCTAAACCACTGAGGCAAAACAACCTAGACCTCCGCTTTCTAGTTCACTGATTCTCTGCAAAGGGGAGGAGGAGCAGGACCTGAAGTGAGGGTCTGAAGGGCTCCTGAGTGGTAGGGAGAGGGAAACCCAATTACTCCTGCCTCCTTCTTCCTGGATTGTGAGTCAGTACAGCGATCTCTGTCTCAAGGGTCTAATGAGGCACAAAAATTTTGAGGATCTGCTGTGTGATCTGAGACCAGGCACTTTCTTGGCCTCACAAATCAGATTCAGTTTTAAAATGTTAATTCTTGGGTCCTAAACCTCGTAGATCCCCAAGCCATCCCTAGGAAGATTGCCTTAGTCAGTAGTCGCAGCCTGTGACACTAGCAGAACAAGCAAATCCTGAAAAAACTCAAGACTAGAGAGTGAAAATCTATAAAGTCACAAGCACCTTGAGGGACCTCAGGACTGTTGCTAATTCAGTAATGGAAAGCTGGACAGAGACCTCCAGAGCTCCTTAAAAAATCACATTTGCATCTACTAATTTTCTGGAGGGAAAGGAGTTAGAATACTTTTTTTTGTTTGTTTTAAGCCTGAATTGCAAATGGTCCAACAAAGTAGAGATCTAGTTTAGGGGGTATTAACCAAGATGGTTTATGTGGATAGATTATTGATTTTTTTTTCCAGAATATTGACTTCTAAATAGACTCAAATTAAGCTAACTGTATTGTGTCTATGGGACACTCTTTCTTTATAACATAAAACTTGGAGTAAATGAAATGCTTGAGGGAGTTAACTGTGTTCAGTATATTTTCTGAGTAATAAGAGCATCTTTTTGTTTGAATTCTTGTTGAAATTTTTTCTGACATCTAATACCCTATGCTTGTGTGTCTGCCTTAATAAGAACAATATGGCAAATATTATCAGGATTCAGAATTTTGTATTGCCTCTGGGTTTTTATTCTGAATTACATCTGTGTAGGACAGGGCTGCAGAATATAACATAGGATTTTTGAACTGTTTTTTATTCATTCTGATGTGAGTGCGTTTTCTCATTATGTACTTTAAAAAATTTTGTTGTTCAAAAATGCAAAAGATATTTGATTCATTGTGGGTTTTACTTTGTTGGACTTTGATCTTTGCTTTTGCTGTTACATCATTTTGGAACGCTTATTTTTCTTCATCTGAAATTAGTTTCTCAATCCCCTCAAAACATGGTTTAAAGCTCAATTAATTCAGCAAACTCTCCATGCTTCTTTAGACCTGTTTCTAACTATTTTATACATGAATTGGTAATTTATCCTTACTTGTGTTATTCTCTAAGCATGCCTTCCTTTGAATCCTATAAATGATTTCTCCTTGAAATAGGCAAGTAATGAGAATTTTAATCAGAGCTAAGGTTAATAAATCGATGTACATTTCCCCCTGCATCCTTGAATAAGTAAAAATTGCTTATGACAGATGGGTGTGGAGGACTGGCCCTGTTTTCGTGTTGAACAAGTTCTGAAAGCAGTCAGAGAACAGAAAGAAATCTGTCAGGGTCAGGGTCAGGGGCTAAGCTCTGACTGAGTGAAAATGCCTCTGCCTTCTCCTTTCATTTGGGGGATGATTTCTTGTCTGCATATGTAGATTCTCAAAGCAGGAGAGTCCTTTGTCATGAGGATCTGAGGGGCCTGATGTGCTTCACTTAAACCTCTCAGACAGGGTTGAGGATGTATGTGTGTGCTGTGAATGTGTGTGCTAAGTTGCTTCAGTCAGATTCTTTAGTGCTGAGCCACCGGAGAAGCCTGAGAATGTAGGTACTAGATCAGAAATTGAAAACTGGCCAGCAGGAAGATCATGTTCTATCTGATCTGCAGGTATTTCTTTTTAATTAAGCCAATATTTTAAAATAAGAAGATCTATTATAAAAATGAGACACCAACCCACATTCTCTAAGCCAGAGTTGAGTAACAGTATGTGCCTTTATTACACTTCAAACTTTATTACACTTCAGACCCCACTGCTCCCTATTGTCTCCTTGACACTGAAACTGCGTATAATCCCTTGTACTCAACAGCTTCCCTTAATTGTGTGAGTTATAGATACTGGGTTTTCAAAGCCTGAACTAGATGTTTTCTGAGTACCACTGAGCTCTCCAGTGCTCTGAGTGTGTTCATGAAATTGTTGGGAACCTACAGAGTAGAGAGATTATTGTGCAGTGTGTAGTTAATTTCTATACACTCTCATGAGAATCTAAACAGTTCTCATCATCAAAATATATAAATTCTGTGAAAGGGTAATGAATGCAAACTGAGTTGACCTGCTTTGTTAAAAACAGACTAGTGGAAATTTTTGTTTGCTTGCATGCTTTTTATGGTACACATTGGAAAATATAAAACAAAGAAACAAAAAGTTTGATCAGTTATCAGTTTTACATTGGATTGCTTTATGTATTGAAGTACAGTTGAATTATAATATTGTGTTAGTTTAAGGTATTCAGTAAAGTGATTCAGTTATGTGTGTGTGTGTGTGTGTGTGTGTGTGTGTATTCCTTTTCAGATTCTTTTTCCTTCTGGGTTATTACAGAATATTCAGTATAATTCCCTGTACTATATAGTAGGTCCTTGTTGGTTAGCTTTATATATTTTTAATGTACCATATCTTTGTTCTATACATAACTCTTTCTGTAGAAACTACACATGTGTAGCCTCCTGAAAGCCCAAAGCATATCTCAAGCTTTCAGTGGATGCTGTGTTCTGTTTCGTAGACTGGGGAGTTGAGAATAAACTGTCAGGGGTGGTATTGACTTGTATCCCAGTTTGTGACTGTGTCTGTGCAACTGAGGAAGGGTCATCTAATGATGGTAGTTGGTAATGATTCCAACCCATGGCTATGGCGGCCCAAATCCCTATGCAGTCTGACCACTACACTGTGTGGAACTGCTCTGTTATATGGCTGAAAATGAAGTGACCCTGTCAGTGTTGATTTATTCGTGTTGCAAATAAAAGCAAATGCCCTTTGGAGACAACAGGCGGAAAACGCAGGCAGATCCCTGAAGTAGAGAAAGCTCTTCCCAGCTCTCTGAAATCTCTCCTACTTTCTCAACTTCAGCTCTTTCCTCGTGCATACTTCATGCCTGCCACCCCCTCATCGTGCCTCCCACTTTACTTCTAAAAACATCCTCGCACCTAATTATTAATCCCAAAGTGTCGGTGCTTCAGCAGCTTCACTCCAAGAAGACAATGCTGAGAATAGTATCAGTGGAAGCCAATCAACTGTATGCCACCTTGGGACAGAGTGTATTTCCTTCTTGAATATTATCTGTCTTTAAGTAATAGGCATCATAACCCCTGAAGTATATGATAATATATATAAAACCAGAGGTGTCCAGTGACTTAAATTGACTTACACTAAAACTTCTATGTTCTCTTATGAAACTATCCTCCTTCTCCCCTGGTGGTTATTTTGACGTTTAAAATTGCAGTGATAGGCTTTTAAAGATCATCCCTCTGGGGGTTGTGGCTTTTGAGTGCTGGGTCCAGGTCTCAAGAGGGATGATAAAAGTTAGTAATCTGAATTGGACTGGGTTGAGGGTACATCAGTACTTCCGTTTGGTAAATCAAATAAAAACATTCCTCAAACTGGAAATAGGAATTCAGTTAGGAGCTGAAGTACAGAATGTGAGAAGGGATTGGCAGAAGGCCCTGATTTAAGGAAGACAGATGTTTGGATCATTTAGTACGTTGGATATTAAGCACTTTATAAATAAGACCCTGTGCTATGTGCTAGGGATTCAGAGTTGGATAAGACATAGTCTGAATTCTCAAATAATTCCCAGACTACCAGATTGATAAATTTATTGATAAATGTGGCTCAGCAAAGTGACAGTGGGCTCTTTTTCTGGTCAGGATCTCCAGGAATTCCCCCAGTAGCCCAACAACCAAGCTTCTTTCTCAGTCCCAACCACACACACCCGCATGCCTCCCTCTTCCTTACTTAGGCCCTGGTGATTCAGATCATTTTCCGTTCATCTTCACAGCTTCACTACCTGTTCATCACACCTGGGTTCCTTTTTTCCCCAGCCAGGCCAGCATGAAAACTGGAAGTCTTTCCCCCCACTGTACTTCCTTCATGAATTTGAAAATAAAAATATAGACACATGTATTTTCAACTTTATCCTGCTAAAAACAACTAAGAAACAGAGGATCACAAGAGTGACTAAGATGGGGTAGATAGAAGATCAAGAAATCTGAGTTTCTGCTGGTGGCTAGTCTGAATACTGTAGGGAGTTTCCTCCCCATGAGTACATAAGAAATTCTGTGTAACTCCATCCCCTCTCTCTTTTCTCTATTCAGGAAAATATCTACAAATGCAAGTGAGGTGAATGAGAGTAACATTATTATAGAAGTGACTTTATTATTGAGATCAGCATAGTTGACATTAGAGAGAACTGCTTTAATTATTTTTTAATAAATCATTTACTGTCATTGATACTTTATCTTTGCTCATAAACTGTTTGTGATACACTAGTGAATTATTAGATGGTTTAAAGGTCATGGTTTTAGAGTATTGCTTAGATTCTCAGGGATCACGTCCACCCTGGGGGGATGACTTTGAGTTAGATCATTACTGGATTGTGTACCCACTTCAGGGCACTGAAAATACCTGGCTGTTTTCATAGTTGTTTGGCAAAATGCCTCATACCCTCATGCTATCTTTTGTTCCTAAGGTGGTGCTCATCACTTTCCCCTGGTTTTCCTCTTCAGAGTTAGGACCCTGGAGGTTCAGATGGTAATCCATGTCTCTGCAAAGCCCTGGTGAAAGAGCCCATCTCTGTGTGTTTGCCCCTACTTGCAGAACTTCCTAGCCTTGCTGCCTAGAAGGTAGTAGTGCAGGGAGAAGGGAGACGGTACCTGGATTACAGAACCAATGATGATGAGTGGAGAGAACAAAAGGCCAGCCAGACACGAGAGAAGAAGAATTTAAGTGGGATAAATAGGAGCAAGAGACCAAAGGACCCACTCAGGCCACTTTGTCATCTTGGTTCCGGCTCATAGGAGAATGGAATACATTTCTTTTTATCTGTTTGCTTTCCACTGTAAGGAAACTAAACATGAGCAGATTATGCTGTGCTTAGTCTCTCAGTTGTGTCCTACTCTTCATGTCCCCATGGACTGTATCCTGCCAGACTCATCTGTCTAAGGGGATTCTCCAGGCAAGAATACTGGAGTGGGTTATCATGCCCTCCTCGAGGGGAACTTCCCAACCCAGGGATCGAACCCAGGACTCCCACATGGCAGGTGGATTCTTTACCGTCTGAGCCACCAGGGAAGATTATAGGTTTGTATAATTAATGACCTCCAGCTCTTTCAGAACTTCATTCTTCAGGCTCGTCTGCCAGTAGCATCTGCTAAACTCATTTCTCATTTAAACAAATCTATGAGGTTTGGACTTCCCTGGTTGGGTCAGTGGTAAAGAATCCACCTGCCCTTGCAGGAGATGTGCGTTCAATCCTCGGGTCAGGAATCCTCTGGAGAAGGAAATGGCAACCATTTCAGTATTCTTGCCTGGGAAAGCCGAGAGACAAAGAGCCTGGCAGGTTACAGTTCATGGGTTTGCAAAGAGCTGGACACGACTGGGCAACTACACAACAACCACATGAGGTTTGTATACTATTATCTCCCCCATTTTGGAGAGGAGGAAACAGGTTAAATAACATGCCCAGAGTCCCTCAGATACTAAGTGATGGAGCTGAGAATCCAGAGTTGTCTAACTTCAAAGGCTACACCCTTTACCACTATGTTATATACCTTGCAATATATTAATATGAATGTTATTAATACTGTGGGTCAAAATATAAGGAATGGAAAGGATCTTACAGATTGCTTTTTCCTATCTCAGATTTCTTTTTGTGTTATTTAAAAAGAAAATGTGAAAGCTTCTAGATCAGTGATAAGTCATTCTTTTAGCAAATAGGGTGAGCTCACGGACAAACATTTTAAGTTAAAACTTCGTAAGCCATAGTATGGGCAGAAAAATTGCAGAACAAAATGTCTTATCAGAATATCCAGGTGACACATATGTCGTACAAACAACATATTTGTTTCTTGAAAGAAAAAACAAATATATGCAGTCACCTGTTTACACATGTGCATATACACACATATAACAAGAAAGAAAACCGGGCAAGTCTGTGTTTAGCTTTACCTCTGGACTTTGGACCTAGAAACTATTTATAGAACCAGTGTTTCCGTGATTGCGGTTTTAATCACAGACAGTCATTTACTTATGAAAGTGAGCAATGCCATATTATAGCTTGCCGCTAAGTGTTCTAGTTGCAGACTGAAGGGTGAACAAAAGGTATCTGTGCACAGGAGGCCCATTTGAGACAAGTTTCATCTTAAAGCTCTATTTCTAATAAACTAAACTAATGGTACATGACAGGAGGACAAATATACATAGATTTGTCTGTTTTGAATATGATAATTCACTCATTGGTTTAATCATAGTCATGATTTCTGCTTTAATTTTTAAGTATTAATAATAAGCAATTGATTTTTTTCTAGTTAAAAATAAAAACAAAACAGAAGTCCCCTACAGGCACTAGGCTTATTGCTGGACTCAATCTAGAATGTCTTTACCACTTGGTGTTGTTTCAAAACCCAAACTCTTGGTTCCAGAGTGTGGCACAGTAGAATGCACTGCTTTCCAAAGTGCAGGAGATTTCTACCAGAGACCTGTGAGATGATCTTAGGTAGTATACATATTTACTTTGTATTGAATAGTTACAAATTTATCTTAATAGAAAAATACTTAGCGTAAATTTTTAAAGTATATATTTTAAAATATGCTATATGAAAAATATATCACTGACACAACAAACCTGAGACTTTACAGGTACCGTTTCCTAAGGCTTGGCTAGTATTTTTAACTAGTGCACCAGTTACATTCAATTGAATGAAAAATATTAAGTAAAAAATCATTTAGATAAGAGGGCTTCTGTGGTAGCTCAGTTGGTAAAGAATCCATCTGCACTGCAGGAGACCCTGGTTTGATTCCTGGGTTGGGAAGATGTGCTGGAGAAAGGATAGGCTACCTATTCCAGTTTTCTTGGGCTTCCCTTGCAGCTCAACTAGTAAAGAATCTGCCTGCAATGTGGGAGACCCGGGTTCGATCCCTGANACGTACTGGGGATGTGGTTGGGGAACTTCCCTCCTGACTCAGTTGGTAAAGAATCTGCCTGTAATGCAGGAGACCCTGGTTCGATTCCTGGGTTGGGAAGATCCCCTGGAGAAGGGATAGGCTGCCCACTCCAGTATTCTTGGGCTTCCTTTGTGGTTCAGTTGGTAAAGAATCTACCTGCAACGTGGGAGACCTGGGTTCGATCCCTGGGATGGGAAGATCCCCTGCAGAAGGGAAAGGCTACCCACTCCAGTATTCTGGCCCGGAGGATTCCACGGACTGTATAGCCCATGGGCTTGCAATGAGTTGGACAATACTGAGCAACTTTCACTTTGGGAAATATATGGTAGAAATAGACATAATACCCATGGCACACCCCATGTATACCACCTGTTAACACCCACAGTGTACCCAGACACCCTTAATACTACACTCACATGCACATCCAATAGAGGCCCCCAGAGCACACTCTCAGGTACTCCTTGAGCACACTACTCCCCCAGTAGACGTGCATGTGTGTGTGTGTGTGGCTGGGTTGAGTGAATGTGCATCTGTTTATGTGGGGTAGGAGTTTGAGTTTGGAGGTGGGTGCTCATGGTTTGTGCTTGTGGTGGGAGCAGCAGTTTGGGTGGCTGTTGTATGTGCAGTGTATGTGCCAGGTGAACAGTCGTGCATTGGGCGTTGACTGTGTTGGGTGTGCATCTGTTTAGAGGAGCGTGTCTGAGAATCTGTCTGCTCTAGGTTCCTGTGTATTGGGTATGGCTTTGGATTTGTGTGTGTGTTAGGCATGTGGTGGAATGTTGGATGTGCACTGGGAGTGTGTGTGTGTGTGTGTGTGTGTGTTGGATGAGGAACTAGGGCTTGTACTGGCTGCGAGAAACGAACTCCTGCTCAGGCCAGGCTGTGATTTGAACCCAGGAGCCAGGTCAGCCAGCACGTCCAGGAAAACAGTGGAATATAGGGGAGGGAGGGCAGACAGAAGTGAGTGTGAATGTCGGCCGGAAGTGGAGACTTGGTCCTGCCGGCAGAGGATGGAAGAGAGAGCAGGCATGGAAGCTGCCCTAGGAGGGGCGGTATTGCGAACAGCATTCTCTCAGGTTCTCATGGGGCTCCTGAGAAAGGCAGCCCCGTCCTGAGGCTTCACGTTGGCCCCCAGGGCTCTGAGCTGCCTACAGTAGGCCGACTGCTTGACTTGGGTCCTTCTGGCACTCTGGGATGCAAGAGGGTGGAGGTTGTTACCCTGTTTGCAGGTGGGAACACCAGACCAGAGAGGAGGGAGGGAGTGGCCCAAGGCTCCTCCCCTTCTCCGCCCCGCGAGGGCGTCTCCCAGCAGCTGGGAGAGGCCTGCATCCTGGGGGCCTGGGGGCCTGGGGCCTGGGTGCTGAGTGTAGGTGGGCTGCCGCAAGTCCCAAAGCACTCCCTGGTGGTGTCCCGAGGGCTTCAGTGAATCCCCAAGAGGCGGACATTCTGAATTTCTCTGTGTGAATGTGACCTAATCATATGCTAGAAATTTTGCAAAACCGAGAAGAACAGACGACTCAAACCACCACAGTGGAATGTTTTCTTTGGTCCTGTTCCCATCCATGTGGGACGCGGCACTTAGCACAATGTCTGGCACATAGTAAGTGCTCAACCAGGGGTGATTTCAGATTCACTGCTGGGGGACTTCCCTGGTAGGGAAGACTTCTCTCACTCTTCCAGTGGTTAAGATGCTGTGCTCCCAATGCAGGGGGCCTAGGTTCGATTCCTGGTCAAGGAGCTCGATCCTGCGTGCTCCAACTAAGACCCTGTGCAGCCAAATAAATAAATATTTTTAAAAATTCATTTCCAGGATTCTAGTGTGAGAAGGGTACAAGCCCTGCATCAGTCCAGGCCTCCTCTTAGATGAGGTGCTTCAGTCCTCCATGCCTCGAGTTCTCACTGGGGTTATTGAGATGATTATTAACAATAATGAGCACTGATGAATTTAATATTCGGGCTAAGAGATTTCCCGTGGTTCTAGGCATGTCATCACGGCCGATTTTCACAGCCATCTTATGGTCCGTCATGAGGCTTGTGGTGCATCTACTCAGCCTTTCTCCCACTATTGGATATTTAGGTTGTTTCTGATCTTCCTCTATTGGTATTTTGTAATAGGAACGTTTCATTACCATCTTCTTGAATAAAGCTTGTCTGAGCTCCAGCCTGATTGGGCACCCAGAACCCAGCTATCAGAGGGCAATGGAACCTACCTCTGCGTGAGCCACTGTTCCTTCTATCCACAGTCACAGCTAAACCTCCAACCCCCGAGGCAAGACTTTCCCTGTTCTGAGCCCTGTGTTCCCCCCACCATCTCCTTCCTGCCCAGACCTACTGCAGAGAAAGGCCAGGGAAGCTCACATGTAATGTGTTAATGGGCTGAGCTCCCTCTGCTGCTAATGGCTGAAAACATCACCATGATTTACAGTGGGTCAGTTCCTGAGTCAGAGTCTGCAATCTCCACCCAGTCTGAGCATGCACAGCTGAAAGAAACTGAATTCTTCCTGAAATAAAATTGAACCCAGATTCCCCAAGGCCAGCAGAGGAGACAAAACCTTGTGAGGTGGGCTCAGTCTCATGGCCCTGGCTTCTGTCCCAGAGTTGAACCCCGCTTTAGGGCTCCCTGGCTGCTCTGCCCCACATCAGTCCAAGGAGGCATGGCTTCCCAGTTGGTGCCATGGCTCAAGGGTGGGCCATGACCTTCCCTGAATGCCCCAGAGCTTCTGCTTTGCCCCTTCCTAGATGGGTGACTTGAGTAGGGTGCTGCTCCATGACTCTGTTTATGCATATGTAATATGGAGATGATGATAACAGCAGCAGTAATACCTACCTGTGGAGTTGTTCTGGGGATTAAAACACTTATTACATGTAAAACACTTGAAACAGGGCTCAACATCTCCGTCAGCACCAAGCACTCATGCGTTCATTCATTTATGCCAGGTACTCCTGAAACAAATATTCTATGGAAAACTTACATACTAGGTAACATGGGCAAATAAGAAAGCCACACAGTTCTATACCCTTGACTTCATTCTTAAATGAGTATACATGTCTGTGGTTCCCACTACAGTTAAAACCCTCAGAAACGCTGGACTTCCGTCATAATCTTTTCTTTATACTTCCTGAATGACTAAGAGATCCTCAATGGAAAGTCCCTTCATTGATAAAAGCATATTATCAAGGCTTATATTACAAATTTAAAACATGTATACATGTCTGTGGTTCCCACTACAGTTAAAACCCTCAGAAACGCTGGACTTCCGTCATAATCTTTTCTTTATACTTCCTGAATGACTAAGAGATCCTCAATGGAAAGTCCCTTCATTGATAAAAGCATATTATCAAGGCTTATATTACAAATTTAAAACATGTGCTGTGTAAATCCTGAGTAGGATTATATATGAGAATAGACAAAAAGGACTTTCTATATTTCATAGCTACAATGGTTAATGCTTGGGCCATTTTGAACACGACAGGAAAAATACAGTACTTTTTCTGTAGAGGGTAGTACAGTTGGTTGTCTAGACATTTTTACAGGTATGAGTGAAATGAGGAATTTTAACACATCAGGTGTTTTTTAATTCAGTGACACTGAGGGAGGAATTGAGTTTCAGCAGTGTTTACTGTTTTTCTGTATAATTTACCTCCAAACACATGATGCTCAGTCGCTCATCGTGTCTGACTCTGTGAGCCCATGGACTATAACCCTCCATGCTGCTCTGTCCATGGAATTTTCCAGGCAAGAATACTGGAGTGGGTTGCCACTTGCTACTCTAGGGGCTCTTTTCAACCCAGGGATTAAACCTGCATCTCCTGCATTGGTGGGCGGATTCCTCACCACTGAGCCACCTGGGAAGCCCAAATACGTAGTTATGGTATAACTATTATTATCACTATTTTTCTTTGGGAATTTGTCCTTGAGAAACATTTGAGAAAATATTGTAAAGTACCTGAGTGTGGTGAGTAGAAATTATCACAAACATCTGTGTGATGTCAGTAGAGTTCTTTTATGCTTGCCAGCAATTCATAAGATTTTCCTGTACTGGTAAAAAGGATATAGCTGTGGTTTCCTGCTGGGGTTTCTATATAATAGTGAGAAAAGCATCAGAGGATCAGTTCGTTGTGGTTGTTCATGCACTGCTGCTCTTTTCTTTTTTGCAAAAAAACAGGAAGTTGAACTATACTCTTTACTCAGTTCAGTTATGTTTAATAAGGACTTATCCATGTCCTCCTGTATGGGAGGATATAAAGATGAAAAATGCCTTTAAAGACCATAAACTCTTAATATTAAGAAAAAGTAAAGAGGTTGATACACATACATTGTGATTAAAAACTGTGAAATTATTTTCAAAATTTTAATGTTTATGTTTTATCTTAGCATATATAAGATTCCAAGTGTCACGTTGAAACATATTTTGAAAGAACAGCTAGTTAAAAACAGGTGGTTTTTAATGCTAGTAATTACACCAACATTCAAATTATAATAGTTTCTTAGTTCTGTATTCTCTAGTGATAGCCCAAAATCTTGATTTCCTAGCCCAGTAATTTTGAGGGGAATTGGGCAGAAGAGCATAGTCCAAGTCATTTTCCCAAAAACTAAGTAAAATTATGTACTTAGATTTAATAAATCAGTATGATTACACTTAACACTACTATACATTTAAAAAGAAAGAAAGCCATGCACAAAAAGAACATTTGTAACCAAGTATGTATTCTGAATGGGGCTTCCCAGGTAGCTCAGTGGTAAAGAACCTGCCTTCCAATGCAGGAGAGGCAGGAAATATGGGTTCGATCCCTGGGTTGGGGAGATCACCTGGAGGAGGGCACAGCAGCCCACTGCAGTGTTCCCGCCTGGAGAGTCCCTGGGACAGAGAAGCCTGGTGGCTACAGTCCATGGGGTCGCAAACAGTCAGACACGACTGAGCGATTGAGTGTGCATGCACATGTATTCTGAATAAAAATGATTTAATGGAAACTGTATCCGTTAGGAAAGCAATACTGTGTGGTACTGAGCACCGAAGAACTGATGCTTCTGAACTGTGGTGTTGGAGGACTCTTGAGAGTCCCTTGGACTGCAAGGAGATCCAACCAGTCCATCCTAAAGGAGATCAGTCCTGGGTGTTCATTGAAAGGACTGATGCTGAAGCTGAAACTCCAATACTTTGGCCATCTGATGTGAAGAGCTGACTCATTCAAAAAAGATTCTGATGCTGGGAAAGATGGAAGGTGGGAGGAGAAGGGGATGACAGAGGTCCCTTGGACAGCAAAGAGATCCAACCAGTCCATCCTAAAGGAGATCAGTCCTGGGTGTTCATTGAAAGGACTGATGCTGAAGCTGAAACTCCAATACTTTGGCCATCTGATGTGAAGAGCTGACTCACTCGAAAAAGATTCTGATGCTGGGAAAGATGGAAGGTGGGAGGAGAAGGGGATGACAGAGGATGAGATGGTTGGATGGCATCACCGACTCAATGGACATGAGTTTGACTGAACTCCAGGAGTTGGTGATGGACAAGGAGGCCTGGTGTGCTGCAGTCCCTGGGATTGCAGAGTCGGACAGGAGTGGGCAGCTGAACTGACTGACCACTATGGTGATATGGAATAATGGGTTTATTATAAATTTTAGACCTTGCACAATTGTGGGAGCTTATAGAAAAGTTTATGAAAGGTAGTCGCTTTTGCATCTGGTATTGGGTTTGAAGTCACCATAGGTTAACAGAGCTGGTGTGTGTTGTGTGTGTGTTAGTCATGTCTGACTCTTTGTGACCCTGTGGATTGTAGCCCACCAGGCTCCTCTGTCCACAGAATTCTCCAGGCAAGAATACTGGAGTGGGTAGCCATTTCCTTCTCCAGGGGATGTTCCTGATCCAGGGATGGAATCCAGGTCTCCTGAACTGCAGGTGGATGCTTTGTCATCTGAGCTACTAACAGAGCTGGCTACTAACAGAAGCCCTAACAGCGCTGGTAGTGGGAAGAAAAGCTGGATGTTAAGTGAGGACAGGCAAAGGCAGACTGGAAGCTATGTCGGACAACTGTCCCATCCAGCCCCAGTGACCTGGGAGAACTGTGGAAGGAGCTGGCACTCTGCATTGCAAAGCTGTTCATGCACCTAGCCCAGGAGGTGAAGATGGAGATCTGTGCGCTCAATCATGTCCAACTCTTTAGTCTGGACTGTAGTCTGCCAGGCTCCTCTACCCATGGGATTTTCCAGGCAAGAATACTGGAGCGAGTTGCCATTTCCTTCTTCATGGGATGTGGATTTGGTGGGAGGCAAAGAACCACAACCTGGCTGCTACTNTGGAGATCTGTGCGCTCAATCATGTCCAACTCTTTAGTCTGGACTGTAGTCTGCCAGGCTCCTCTACCCATGGGATTTTCCAGGCAAGAATACTGGAGCGAGTTGCCATTTCCTTCTTCATGGGATGTGGATTTGGTGGGAGGCAAAGAACCACAACCTGGCTGCTACTTGACTTCACCAAGGTGAACTGGAAGATCTGTGCCCAGCACCTGTTGCACCATATTGCCCTTCTGAGAGTAGTAACACTACTGCTTCACTTCTGCCTTCCAAAGCTCACCCAGATTTTCCTTGTAGCCAAGTGTAATGAAGAAATATTTAGAGAATTCTGGAAATGGGTTGCATCTAAGCTAAATTGCCAGCTGGTACAAAACCATCACGGAAACTAGTCAATAAAAAGAAAGAGAAATGTCTAAGGTCACACAGCCCCTTGTTTTTGAGTTCTGTGAGAATCCTTTAAACTGAAGGACTCCAGGTTCCAGTGTGCTCATGGATTATGTTTAAGACATTTTCTTCTGTTTATACAAGTTTTCTTCTGTATGCCACTATGAGTTGTTGGTTTACTTACACTCAAAGACTAAAGCTTCAAAAGTAGCATCTATAAAAAAAAGTTCCTGGATTCATGTCATTTAAGCCACCGAGCTCATCCCTTCAAAATATATATCTTGCAATACAGAAGGTAATGAGATTAACTCAGCACATGGCTGAATGAGGTAATGATGAACATATTTTCTGCCACAATAGATTCAAAACTCCATTTTTAGATTTCCGTAGGTGCTACAGAAGGTTCATATATTATAATGTCACAGAAAAGGAAAGGCTCATTTCGAGATAAGCTGCCTTCTCCACCTCTTTGTGACCCCATGGACTGTAGCCCACCTGGCTCTTTTGTCCATGGAATTCTCCAGGCAAGAATAATGGAGTGGATAGCCATTCCCTTCTCCAGGGGATCTTCCCGACCCAGCAATGAAACCTGGGTCTCCTGCATTGCAGGCAGATTACCATCTGAATCATCAGGGAAAGCGCAGCATGTCTTACTTGCCCGTTGTTGCAAATCTCTGCACTTGGGTTAGGGTGACAGTGCACTCTATATACAAAGGTGGCCACAATTTACTCCTCATGCATGCTCAGTCCGTTCAGTCATGTCTGACTCTTTGAGACCCTGTGGACTGTAGCTCACAGGCTCCTCTGTCCATGAGAGTCTCCAGGCAAGATTACTGGAGTGAGTTGCCATGCCCTCCTCCAGAGGATCTTCACAACCCAGGGGTCAAACCTACATCTCCTGCATCTTCTGCATTGCAGGCAGATTCTTTACTGCTGAGCCACTGGGGAAGCCCAAGATTTACTTCTTAGTGGCCACAGGACTAGAAAAGGTCAGTTTTCATTCCAATTCCAAAGAAAGACAATGCCAAAGAATGCTCAAACTACCACACAATTGCACTCATCTCACATGCTAGTAAACTAATGCTCAAAATTCTCCAAGCCAGGCTTCAGCAATACATGAACCGTGAACTCCCTGATGTTCAAGCTGGTTTTAGAAAAGGCAGGGGAACCAGAGATCCAGTTGCCAACATCTGCTGGATCATGGAAAAAGCAAGAGAGTTCCAGAAAAACATCTACTTCTGCTTTCTTGACTATGCCAAAGCCTTTGACTGTATGGATCACAATAAACTGTGGAAAATTCTGAAAGAGATGGGAATACCAGACCACCTGACCTTCCTCTTGAGAAACCTACATGCAGGTCAGGAAGCAACAGTTAGAACTGGACATGGAACAACAGACTGGTTCCAAATAGGAAAAGGAGTACGTCAAGGCTGTATATTGTCACCCTGCTTATTTAACTTCTATGCAGAGTACATCATGAGAAACGCTGGACTGGAAGAAACACAAGCTGGAATCAAGATTGCCGGGAGAAATATCAATAACCTCAGATATGCTGATGACACCACCCTTATGGCAGAAAGTGAGGAGGAGCTAAAAAGCCTCTTGATGAAAGTGAAGGAGGAGAGCGAAAAAGTTGGCTTAAAGCTCAACATTCAGAAAACGAAGATCATGGCATCCGGTCCCATCACTTCATGGGAAATAGATGGGGAAACAGTGGAAACAGTGTCAGACTTTATTTTTTGGGGCTCCAAAATCACTGCAGATGGTGACTGCAGCCATGAAATTAAAAGACGCTTACTCCTTGGAAGAAAAGTTATGACCAACCTGGATAGTATATTCAAAAGCAGAGACATTACTTTGCCGACTAAGGTCCGCCTAGTCAAGGCTATGGTTTTTCCTGTGGTCATGTATGGATGTGAAAGTTGGACTGTGAAGAAAGCTGAGCGCCGAAGAATTGATGCTTTTGAACTGTGGTGTTGGAGAAGACTCTTGAGAGTCCCTTGGACTGCAAGGAGATCCAACCAGTCCATTCTGAAGGAGATCAACCCTGGGATTTCTTTGGAAGGAATGATGCTAAAGCTGAAACTCCAGTACTTTGGCCACCTCATGCAAAGGGCTGACTCATTGGAAAAGACTCTGATGCCGGGAGGGTTTGGGGGCGGGAGGAGAAGGGGCCGACCGAGGATGAGATGGCTGGATGGCATCATGGACTCGATGGACGTGAGTCTGAGTGAACTCCAGGAGATGGTGATGAACAGGGAGGACTGGCGTGCTGCGATTCATGGGGTCACAAAGAGTCGGACACGACTGAGCAACTGAACTGAACTGAACTGAAGAATAAATCTGTAATCTAGTGAGAGGGATAATACAGAGATTCAAGTGAGGGAGAGGAGCAAGTCTTTAATGTGGGCTTAATATGGAAGTGGAAATATTCTGGTTCTAAAAAGATGAAGTTTTAAAATACTGTCCCACACTATGCATCTAGAATGATAAGGACAAAACAAAAACTTGGCAATACCAAGTGCTGACAAAGATGTGTTGTAACTGGAACTCTCACATGTCACCAGTAGGAATACAAAATAGTACAGTGACTAGGGAATGTATTTTGGCAGTTGCTTATAGAGTTAAACATTCAGTTACCCCATGATCTGGCACCTCCACTCCTATTAACTTAAGTGAAATTAAAACCTACAGTAACAAAAAAAGATCTATTTCTAGTGGCTTTATTCATAATTGCCAAAACAAGACATACTGAAAATATAGCTCAACTAGAGGATGTATAACCAAACAGTGGCACACTTGTGCAATGGAATACTATCCAGCAGTGAAAAGGAAGAAATTATTGATACAACCAACAGCACAGATGAATTTCAAATATATTATCCCAAATAAAGAAGCCAGTCTGAAAATAGCTCTGTATTTTTACTGTTACGTGACAATCTGGAAAAAGCAGTCAGAAGTGGAAAACAAATGAGTGGTTAAGAGTCGGGGAGAATTTGACTACAAATGAATGGTCAATAGTCAAGAACTTTCTTTGGGGAATGACAGGATAGTTTTGTATCTTGACTATGGTGATGGTTATACAACATTTATCAAAACTCATAGAATTATACCCCCCGAAAGTATATATTACTGTACATTTTTTTTTTAATTCTTAAAAAATAAAGTCAGCTTTGAATCATGGTCCAGAGTTTAGCATCCTCTTTGTTCTGAGATCAGAAAATCAAGCCATATGGAGAAGATGCTAATCCTATTCTCTGTTTATTGACATAGAAAAATGTGCAGACTGAACAGGTTTGTGTTCTGATGTGCAGAAATCTTGGGTTAGTTTAGATCTCAAAACTCTCTTTAAATGGATGGAGGCAGGGATCATGGGGCCCTGAATATCAGCTAAGAATTCTGTTGCCAAAAATGCTGTTACGTTAACCATATGGTGGATGTAGGTGAGGGTATTGTGCGCTTGCTGTGTCTTCTACTGGCTGTGTCTTCTACTGGCCCCTTCTCTCACCAGTTTCACGTTCACAGACCCTGAAGGTGATTGCTCACTCCAATCTTATTTATTAAGGTCTTATAATATGGGAAGTGCTAAACTACATGCTGTGAGCACTAATACCGAGCTACTTGGAGTCTGTATCAAAAATGGAGCTTACAACCTAGGGTGAGAGATAAGACATGATAAATCCTGTAATAAAGGTCTTCTTACTGGACTGTGGCTATTGAGAGACCGAAGTCACCACTTCCTGCCAGGAGCATCAGAAAGGTTTACTTTGAGGAGAGGATGGTGTTTGTCCTGAACTTTGAGATTCTTCGTTCCTAAGGTCTTTGAGAAATGGATCTTTTCTATTTTATTTACTAGTTTCCTCCATATTTCATCCAGTCCCTGATACACTATGTTTTATTGATATATCGGTGTTTTATAATTAATAAATGAAATAAAAGACAGAGGTGGAGAACACACACCAGGGGCACATGGGCTGAGCACAGAAATTCAGGCAAATGCTTGAGAGATGCATATTTGAGAAACTGAGAGTTGTTCTGTCTGGCTGGAGTATAGGGGGATTGTGGAAACCAATGTGGTGAAATCAAAATGGTGTTGAAATCAAACTAGAGGTATTCATCAGTGCATGTTAAATAATATGAACATGTTTCAGTATAAGAAGCCTCTGAAGGATTCTGAGCTGAAAGTGAAGTGATCAGTCTTTTAAGATAATATCATTTGACAGTGATTATAAGACAGTGACTATTACTGATTATATAAGCTATATTGAAGCAAAGCGAAAAAACCATACCTGAGGCACCTATACCAGCTCAAGCATGACTTGGAGAGCTTAAGGGTTGGAAGATCGAAACTGGAAAACAAGAGTCAGAAGCCCTGGGTTCAAGTCCTAACTCTGCTTCTAAGCTATGGTATAAATCACAGAAGTTCCTGAAGCCTCAATCTTTTTAATCTGTAAGGTTAATGTGGAAATTATAAGATAGAATATCTGTGGGAGCTTTGTATATTCAAAAGAGCTATATAAATGTGAGAAGTATTGTTATTTGAGTCTTGGTTATAGGAAGGAAAGTTGCAAATATTTCTGGCAGAGCTGTGACAGGAGTTGGGGACTGCATCATTATAGGGGATGAGGGATCTGAAGCTGTCAAAACCATTCCAGGATTTTAAGCCAGACCTGGCTGGGTGACCACTGGTGCTGTTAATAGGAACAGAGATGTCAAGAGGGAAAGTTCATTTTGGCAGAATGATGTTGAATATGGGATAGCCAAATTCACCATTCAGTCGATGTACCCTGTTGAGTTTGGGATACTGGCATAACATGCAGGTCCACAGTTGTAAAATGTAGGAGGATGGGAGCGTGGGGGAAAGTGGTGCCTGTAAAGAAGTTACAGCTATTAGATCAGCACCATTAGATACCCTAAGTGCGAAAGAGATGTCCAAGGGCAGGAAAGAAGAGGACTAAAGAGAAAAATTCCTGATAAAACCCATGTTTAAGGGTCAGAAAAGGAAACAGTTTGATCTAAGGCTACAAAGGGGCTGTCCAAAAGTGGAAATGAAAGTCAACTAGGAAGAGTGTCAGAGAGAAGGGGTCAGTGGTGAAAACCATGCCTGGAGTTCTCAGTAGATGAGGAATAAAATTCAGTTTCCTTATTTTAAAATTGATAAAATAATACTTTCCTTGCTGGCTTGTTGTGGAAAGTAAATAAGACTTAGAGCAATATCTTATACATAATAGTCTTAAAATAGGAGCTGTTATTACAGCATTTCTATTGCTATTAGAAATGAAGTCTCATTTTCAATATCTTTTAGGAATTGTAAAAAAAAAATGAATTACCCAGGCCTTGTGAGTTTTGTGTGTGTCATGTTCCTTTCTAAAACATAAATCATAGGCTAAATTTGCAGCATAAGTAACATCTACCAACCTCTAAAGCATAAAACCTAGCTCCACCATCATTTAAGAAGAGCTCCATACTGTCCTGACAAAGAGCATGGAGGTGACTTATGAAGGTGTCCTGCTTGAAAAAAATGTCTTCCATCCCAGCCAAAGTTAAATCAAAGCAAAGATACACAGGTTAAGAACTTGCCTGTCTGTTTCCTGCTGCTGCCCTAATGTGAAATGTATTATTTATATGGAATTAATGCCATATTTCAATCCTGAAGGTGGACATGTAAACTTTGTTAACTCAGAAAATCATTAGTGAAGGGGAAAAAAATTAAAAGAATATCAGTTTGATATATACTCTTTTATACTGTCTTATGAATAAGTGACCAGACAGCACAGAACAATCATAAAATCTATTTGTACTATGCTGATTATTTTTTAGCTTTTTATCTAAAAGACTGAGCATCTCTGCTTTGATTCAGGTAAAAACCAGTTTACTTTTAAAATAGGGGAAAAAAATCTTCCAGAATCACATCTTGTGTCTCATCTCAAACCAGCCACCTTAAAAATGTTCACTATTAAAGAAACAGTGAGAAAGCACAAGAGGCTTGGGGACATTGGCAGTTACTCTGGGGAGCACTATCCAAGGCAAGGAGCAGGATATTATATCTTTTAAGATCCTCAGGGCTCTGAAATTCACTGGCACATTGAACATAAGTCCCTTGGTTTTCAAAGCCAGATGTTCTGGGGCTTGTTTTCCTGGTGTAGGACCCCAAGCTCAGCCCTTTGTAGGCTTGGACCCTTTGCTCCTTGGGGAGGACCTCTGTGATTGTGACATTCCTTCCATTCATGGCTCACCAGTCCAGGGGGATGAGTCCTGACTACACTGTGTGTCTGCTCCTCCTACTCATATTGCCGTGATTTCTCCTTTGTGTCTTTAGTTGTGGAAATCTTTTCTGCACGTCTTCAGGTTGTTCTCATGGATAGTTGCTCTGTAAATAGCTGTAAGTTTGGTGTGTCTGTGGGAGGAGGTGAGCTCAGAGTCTTCCTACTCTGCCATCTTGGCCACTTTCCCTCTACAATTTTTGATTAATCATTTAAACACATGGAGTAATGTGCCATTAAATTTCAGAGCCATGAGGATCTTGAAAGATCACAGCATAATAGCCCCTTATCACTTCCTCTCTGAGTCCTGGCACAGGCAGCAGTTTGAAAGATGTCAGGGTCAAACCTACTTGATGATCTTGGAGAGCCTCCTGGAAAAACAGGAGGCAACTGGGACTCCCCCTGGGAGCCTTCTTTGGGAACTCATTCTACCAAGATAACATTAGCATTGGCAATCACTATTTTGGAATTGTCTCTATAACCTATTAGTGCTAGGGACACAGCCTTGCCCACCAGTAGGCAATGCCAACCCCCAAAAGACTGTGTAGCACTTTATTTATAATGAAAAAAATATGTATATAGGTGGACCTGAGCAGCTCAAAACCACACTGTTCAAGAGTCAACTGAATACACAATGGAATATTAGTCAGCCATAAAAACGAAAGCTTGTTATTTTTGACCATGTTGATGGATCTAGAGATTACTGTGAAAAAAGTTGATAAAAAAGCAAATACTGTATGATCTCGCTTATATGTGGGAATCTAAAAAATGAAACAAACAAAATGAAATGAAACTAGACAAATAAACAGAAAACAAGAGGGAAGGGGTGCAGGGGGCAAAATAGGTTAAGGAGATTAAGAGGTACAGATCTCCAGTTATAAATAAGCCACTGGGATGTAATATACAGCATAACAAAGATGGTCAATAATATTGTAATGACTTTGTATAGTGACAGATGGTTACTAACTTGTGGTGATCATTGTATGGTATATGCAAATGTTGAATCACTGTGTAGTATAATTCTAAAACTAACGTAATATTGTAGGTCAACTATGTGTCAGTTAAAAAAAACTATGGGACCTCCCAAAGAAATTGATAACACCTTTTTGTCATCATTTGATATGAGTTGCTGCCCCAGCACTGAAACCAGCCACATTTTTTTCTAGATAGCAATCAGTAAAAATCAATCTTATCATAGAACCAGCTCATCAATGTTTCTCTTCTTTTCTCTTTTTTATTTTTTAAATTATGAAAGTATGATAACACATTTACAAGAGACTTGGAAAATACAGAACGAAGTTACATATAGTCCCACTATATATTACAATTTTTTAAGTAAATTAAAATCATCAATCTTTCTTAACTTTAGGATTTATTATGATTTCTGAATTTTCAGAAACATCTCTAAATATACACATTTCTTTCTGTACTTTCATTCTACATTTTAGTTAGTGATTTATTTTTTACTTATTTCAAAGTATAGGGCTTTGAAATAATTTCTAGAATAAAATTAAATTTCTTAACCTGGCACTGATCTATTCATAATAGACTTGGGCCAAGAGCCATATTTCCCAATGAATATCCCAACCCATACCCCATTTTCATACAACTCCCAGCTCTCCTCCTTTATAAACTCTTAAGTTCCAGGCATAATGGACCACAGTGAGTCTATAATTTCCCATCTTTGAATCTTTCCTTAGGCTGTCTCCTCACTCCCAAAACTCAACTTTAAAACCTCAACTAACATCTTTACCATGTGCTATGAAATAGCACACCGTCCAGTTTAGCCAGTTCAAATGTGTAAGCCACACAGTAGACTAATTTCTAATAACATATAACCCCAAAATGTCAAGGCTTAAGGAAATAACATTATATGTGTTTCTTAAAACCTTTACCACCACTTGCAAAAAGCCTTTGAATTTTACTCTAGTGTCAGTTGAACATTTGCTCTCCTGTACTCTCCTAGCACTTTCCTTTACAAGCCTAGTAACGGTAGTTGTTCTTAGAGGTATATCTTAATGTTCAGTTCTAGAGCCTATCAGCCAGCTTTTTGGCATAGCCCACCCCCCAAACTTAACATAATGCCTTAAACATAGGACTCCTCAATAAATGTTTACTTAGTTCAGTTTTCCATTGAGTTCAGTGTTGAAATTTTTAAGGAATTTGAGACTAGCATAGTAGAGTAAAAAAATAATAATAATTTGCTTTATATTTTTGTGGGATTTCTAAATCCTTCTAAAATTAACAGTTTTTTTTTAAAGTGGCTTTATTGTATCTAAGATATTTATCATATTTAAAGCATCTTTAATGTAATGAAATAAAGCATATATTTCCCAGTCAGTACTTGGTGACTTTTCTTCCTTGAGGTTTTTGTTTTCTACTCATTCTGAAAGTCAAAAAACTCCTGGAACCAATGATAAGAGATAAAATAAAAATAAGAGTGTATTTATAATGTATAAGAGGAAATGTACATAGAAAATGCAAATACATTGAAGCTGGAGTCACATTTTTTAAATGAAAAGGCAAAGGATCTATAGTATTTTTTTAAAGTAAGCTTTCCAGTTATGAGGTAGATTCTCAGATGAAAAGAACCTTTATCTGATGTGATAAAGACAAAATACAGGAAAGCATCAATGAAAGGTGAATTTTGCTGGAAGTATCAAAGCTTGTCTGAAGTCAGTCCCAGCCAAAGTATGAGGAATCAAAAAGCTGAGGACAAGATTTCTGGGTCATCATGATAGAATGGTTATAATGAGCATCACCCACCTGATACTGTTATCTATATAACTTTAACAAGATGATCAGCAAAAAACCACAATTTTGTTGAAGCAGTTCAGCTTTTGAAATGAACATTTTTGTGTTTTGCAAACCAGTATCCTTGACTTTTATTGATAATTCCTTTTAAAACTTTTGTTAAAACATTCAGAGAACATGACAACTACTTAAGTATTGTGTCCTCTTAATTTTTATGTGTAATTACATGAAGAAAATATATTCCTTCTATTAAAAAAGAGTGAGTGTGATTGAGCAACCTCTATGAAAAGGAAAATGTCTATCAGTTAGAGAAAAAGATATATAGATATTTTGTAAAAGAAAAAGGAAAAGAGCTGAAAAGATAAGCAACTGATGAAGTCAAGCTAGGAAATGATGTATCTAAGTGGAAAACTAGTATATGACTTCCTTGTCCACTGAGGATAGATTAAGCAGCTGGAGTAGCAGAGTTAGAGATTTAGGCAAAAAGTGGATGTTCTAATGAGCTCCTTGCTCATAGAGATTCCCTACCAAACATCCCGTTTCTCTGCCAGTTCTTGGATGCTGAATTACTTTATGTGCCTTTTCCCCAATCCATGTCAATTCCATTTTGTATAAAAGGTGAATCTTGATCATTTCTTTTGGGAATAATTATGCAGAAAGGACATAGTAAGATTTGAGAAGAGCAAAAAGAAGTGCATCGTAGGACAGTCAAGAATTGAGATCTTTTCAGTGCAGCCTAAGGTTCCAAAATATTTTCAGAATTAAAATGTCAAGTTATGGACCCTGATCTTTGGTTGTTCTGTGATTATGGAGTGGACGGAGTAAGGGAAGGGAGGTGGGGAAGGGGCAGTAGACTCGGAAGGTTACCTGGCAGTAAGTTGATTAGTAAGAAACTACAAGTAGTTGAACTGTGACTAACACTACATACGTTGCTGCTGCTGCTAGCCAACACTGTGTGCAAAGCCTTCTTCCAAGAGCTCACACAACCCCATGAGGCAGATGCTACTTCCGTCCCTGTGTTATAAGCTGTAGGCACCGAGGAGTTAAGTCATTTACCCAAGACCACACAGTTCATAACTGGCAAGCTGGGTGTGAATCCAAATCATCAGATTCTAGAAAATTCTTAACAAACTTGCTAATGGAGCCTCTCCCACAGAGAAATGTGTCTCAAGGATAAGGTCCACAGTAACTCTAAACTGATAGTAGTTCTCAAACACATCGTGTTCAGTCTCCTGCCTCTGCTCATGCTGTTTTCTTTGCCTTGAGTGACCTCTTCCCTTCCACCCTTTCCTTCACGTGGCTCTCTTCACCCTTCAGGTCTCAGTTCAGGGATCATCCTGCTCAGCAAAGCTTTCCAGAACCCTCCTGAAGGTGGTGGGGTCCCTTCCCTCACAGACTTATATGGTGTCTTATGAGCACCTTCATCACAGCACTTACCTGCTACTGTACTGCCCCATCTTTACATCTTGGATAGCCCAGCTAACTCATCCTTCACATCCAATCAGTCATGGTGCACAGGAGATTTCATAGCTTCAGTATTTCTAGATCCGTCCCTTCCTCTCTGTTCCTGTGACCATACCCTGGTTCTCTCAGTGCCTCGTGCAGTCACCTTCTGAAAGGTCCTTTTCCCTCCAGTCTCCACACACCTGCCCTGTCAAGCCCTCAGTGACTGCCTGTTAGCAAGGGGAAAAGCCCAGCACAGTCTCTTTGTTGCTCCCTTTAGTCTCATCTCTTGACAGATGGCTGCTTTGCACTATCACCCCTGATCTGGAGCTCCAGCAATGCTCAACAATACATTGTTCCAACCCCACCCCACCCTCAATCACTCCTGCCAACAAGCTGTCTCTCTCTTCTAACATCTGTCTATGAGTAGATCTCAATGTGCACATGATGCCCTCTCCCCTTCACTGACAACTCCTGCTCAACTTTCTTTTTTTAAAATTGAGATATAGTTGACTTACAGTATTATGGTAGTCTCAGATATACAGCATAGTGATTCAGTATTTTTACAGATTATCTCCATTAGAGTTATTATAAGTTATTATAAGACAGTGGTGATAATTCCCTAAAATTTAATCTATTTTATACTTAGTAGTTTGTATCTGTTCATCTCATGCCCATGATTTGTACTCCCTCCCCTCTGCCCATTGATAACCACTAGTTTACTTTCTGTATCTATGAGTCTTTTCTGTTTTGCTACTTACATTGGTTTTATTTTTAGATTCTATATCTAAGTAATATCATATAGTATTTGTATTTCTCTGACTTATTTCACTAATCCTAATATTCTCTAGGTCCATCCTATTGCTCCAAATGACATTATTTCATTCCTTTTTAAGACTGAGTGATATTCCATTATCTGTTTTTACCACATCTTCTTTATTCATCTGTTGATGGACATTTGAGTTGCTTCCATATCTTACCTATTGTGAATAGTGTGCTCTGAACATTGAGGTGGATGTATCTTTTCTAATTAGTGTTTTTTCTTTTTCTGGATATACCCAAAGTGGAATTGCAGGATCGTATGATAGTTCTATTTTTAGTTTTTTGAGGAAACTGCATACCACTTTCCATAGTGGCTGCACCAATCTGTATTCCCACCCAAGGTGTACACAAGTTCCCTTTTCTCTATGTCCTCACCAGTATTTATTATTTGTAGTCTTTTTATTTTATTTATTTTTTATTTATTTATATTACAGTACTCCATTGGTTTTGGCATAGCCATTCTGACTGGTGTGGTCATGTTGACATATGTTCCCTCTATATTCACTTTGATGAGAGTCTTTATCCTGAATTTTGTCAGATGCCTTTTCTGTGTCTATTGAGATGCTTGTGTGATTTTTATCCTTCCCTTTATTAATATGGTTTATCACATTGATTGATTTGCACATACTGAACCATCCTTGTGTCTCTGGCATATGTCCACCTTAATCATGATGTATGCTCTCTATTATATATTATTGGATTCGGTTTGTTAATATGCTGTTGAGGATTCCTGCTTGACTTTCAAGGCAGCTTTGCTGCCACTTACACTCAGATTCCCTAGGTAGGCCCTCTCTCAGTTTCACCAACAGTGCGATTTCCTAATCCCCTGTATCTCATTCTTTCATGAAGCTCATTATATTCCAATCATCCCTTTTTGTTCTTCCTTCCCACCTAGGGAGGAACTTTCTGAAGGTGAGAACTGGTATATTTATCATGATACTGTCAGTGCCTGGGATGTAGCAAAAGCTAGATAACGTTTGATGAATGAATTAATGTGTTAATATACATGTTTAAATGTCACATATATAAACACATATAAATAACATTATTTCCACCTTTTGTGCCTAATGACTTACCATTTCTCCTTCCCCCTTACTCCTCATTAAACCTGGAGCTGTTCTCGAAATCCACTTTGTGTGTACCATGATCTGTGTGGTTATTTCCACTGATTGCACAGATTGGGATGAGTCTTTTTCCTCTTGTGTTCCTGTTGAAATCTCTGGCACTTAAATTGCCTCTGTCCCCAGCAGATGCCAACCCCATAGGCCGGAATGAAGTTTTGCTCATTTCTGTGTCTTTCTGGTACCTACCACAGGCCCAGCACTAGTGTATGTTAAAAAATTTTGAAATTGCTAAAAAAAGTAGTATGCTTCATATTTAGTACTTCAGGTCCTTTATTTAGCTGTATAAGAGTTGAATGGATATAAAAATAATTACTGGGAAGGCCCTGCCTTCATCTCATCTTATAGCCTTCAGTTAAGCAAGAGGTTTTACAAAGCTACATGCTGAGGCCCTTGGCAAGCTTTGTTAATCCTAATAACATGTGGTCTTCTTAGGCTTGAGCAGATGTGGGTGATGTTCTTATCACTTTTAGAAAAAAATGGCCTCTGTTACCATCTGAGAGTAATATAATTGCATGTATGACAGATTATTATATTAATGAATTCTTAAAAGCAAACAAATCCAGCTCGTTGTAACATTATTAGGTGAATTTCCACAGATTTGTGAGATTTCTGACATAAATTCATAATCCCCGTGATAATCAAGTAGGAATAGCCCACTAAGCCACTTCAGGCCATGAAGAGGTCATTTTTAATGAAAAGCACCAACACATCTGCAAAGTAAGTTCTCAGGCTAGCGCCTACACATTTTGGATTGATCCTTTCTTAATGAATTCTTCTAAACCTGTGGGTTTATCCCAATAAAGGATGTGCACTGCTGAAGCAAGAGAGAGAACACAACTGCTCATGGTCAGGCTGACAAGGCATGATGTAAACTTTCCTGGATTCCATTTATTTTATTGTTTAGAAAGGATATAGAATAAATATTTTTGTTAAAAACTGCTAGTCAAAGCAGTGAATAAAAATGCAGAGCAAACAATTCATGAGTTGAGATGGCATGGACATGATTCTCATCATAGCTAGTGAATAAAACTAACTTCAATAATAGAAACAGCTCTTCCTTTACGTTAAAGTGATTTTGTTGGCAATACATTGCACATTATTGGTTTAATGTGAGATCTTATTTTCCCATTAACTTATGTCCACTCTACTTGATGATTTATAACTTTCTATTTGAAGGAAATAAAAGCACACTTCTTTTGAGGCATGGTAAACTTTTACCAGTGTTAACTGCACGCTTTTTTTTTCTTGCCAGTGCCAGGGAGGATACCAGGCCTGCCAGGTAGGCACTGTCTTTACCCTCCTAGACCTTACTGCTTAACAAATAAAAACAAAGGAACAAAAATCAGTGTTTGACATCAAAGCAATACCTTATAAAGGGGCCATGCACCTGCACCGATGCAATGAGAACAGAGGAAGGAAGGAAGTTGCTCAGTCATGTCTGACTCTTTGTGACCCCGTGGGCTGTAACCCACCCAGCTCCTCTGCCCATGGGATTCTCTAGGCAAAAACTGGAGTGGGTTGCCATTTCCTTCTCCAGTGGATCTTCCCGACCCAGGGATCAAATCCAGGTCTCCCGCATTGCAGGCAGATGCTTTAACCTCTGAGCCACCAGGGAAGCCCAACAGAGGGGCGGTATCTAAATCAGGAGTTGGGAAATGCTTAGGGTGGGAAAGGTCTAAAAAATTTACCCAGAGGAGGAGATACTGAGCTGAACTGAGGTTCACAAGGGAATAAAGAGGAAGAGTGTATTAGTTTCCTAGATCTGTCATAGCAAAATGCCACAAACTGGGTGGCTTGAAATAACAGGGATTTGTTCTCTCACTGTTTTGCAGGCTAGAATCTGAGACCAAGGTGTCAGCAGAGTTGGTTCCTTCGGGTGGCTCTAAGAATCTTTTCCATGTCCCTCTCCTAGCTTCTGGTGGTTGCCTACAGTGCTCAGATTGTAAACATATCACTCCAGACTCTGCTCCTGTCTCTTCACAGGAGCTTCTCCCTGGTATTTGTGTCTAGGTCCATTTTCCTCTCTTCTTAATGAACTAGTCATATTGGATTTCGGACTTAACCTAACCCAGTGTGACCTCTTCCTAACTTGATTATATCTACAAAGACGCTAGTTGTGGGTTAAGCTCACATTCACAGGTTATGGGTGGACCTGAATTTTAGCGACAGTATTGAGAGTACAGAGGACATTCAAGAAACAGGAAGCATCATGGATGCTTGTCTATCTCTGCTCCTGTCTCTTCACAGGAGCTTCTCCCTGGTATTTGTGTCTAGGTCCATTTTCCTCTCTTCTTAATGAACTAGTCATATTGGATTTCGGACTTAACCTAACCCAGTGTGACCTCTTCCTAACTTGATTATATCTACAAAGACGCTAGTTGTGGGTTAAGCTCACATTCACAGGTTATGGGTGGACCTGAATTTTAGCGACAGTATTGAGAGTACAGAGGACATTCAAGAAACAGGAAGCATCATGGATGCTTGTCTATGGTTGGATTAAAAGGTTCTGGAGATCCTAACAAGTTATGAGGCTTAGAGGCAACAGGAGCTTCATCACAATGAGTTTTGTGTGCCAAGTTTAGGAATTTGGATTTCCTCATGGAACATGTGGGTGTCACAGAAGGATTTTAATTCTGGAAGTTACATGATTATATTTGCATTTTAGAAAAATCTTTCTGGCAGCAGTGCAGAGAATAGAAGAAGGTACAGATTGGAGATAGAGAGATTATATAGGAAGTCCTTGAAATAATTCTGGCAAGAAGTGATAAGTGCCTACATCACATCAGCAGTAGGGAAACTCGAGAGAAAGTGGTCGATAGAGGAGATATTTAAAAAGCAGGATCTCTAAGACATGGTGGCTAGTTGGGTGTGAGGGAGAAGAACAGAGAGACAAGAGTGGCTTTGAAGTTTCTGGCTCTTTGTGAGGAGATGGAGGTGACATTCGCTTAGGTAGTTGAGAAGAAGGAACATGATTAGAGATCAAGGTGTGTTAGCATTTGAACCTACTTGAGGTAATAACACTTCTAAGTGGAGGACTGCTGTTTTGGAGATTGACTGACAATTCTGGCTTGAGATTTGAGATTCATGAACATATAAGTGATGGTGCCCCTCAAGTTGAAAGTAAAAAGCAAGACGAGCAGAAGTTCTGGGAAATGCCACCATTCAGGAAATTAACTAAGAAAAAAAAAAGCCACAGACTGCATTATGAAGGAGACTTCTATAGAAAAGAGAGGAAGACCCAAGGAGAGCACATCACAGATAAGAGCGCTTCCAGAAGGACAAGGTGTTCAGACTGTCAATGCTGCTGAGAAGTCTACAAAGATAAGGAGAGAAAAGTGTTTGTTTTGGCAAAATACAATCATTGGTGGTTTTAGCAAGGGCAGTGTTGGTGGAATGACAGGAACGACAGAGGAAGAAAAAAGACCATAGTGATCTGGAAGTGACTCTACAGGAAGGGAGATAATGTAGGGATCATGGACTGTCATTTCAAGATGGTGGATTGTGAGAAATCAGAGCTCTGGTGGAATCAGTAGCTCCATGGGGTTAGGGAAGAGTTTTCCCCTGATGGAGATTTAAACATGCTGTGATTCAATTCAAGTGGGAGAATATGAGGTCTACAGAGTGGCCTTGGGACAGAGGTGGAAGGTGGGAAATGAGTAGGGACATCTCTCCCAAATAAAGAAGTCTATGAGGACATGTTCTTAAGACAGTTGTGGGATCTCTCACAGAGCTGCTATGTGGTCATTGTGTTACATGAATAAATATCTTTCATTCTCCATGAAATGGGCATGTTTTGCTGGCTACCTTTCCCAAACCTTAGAACTATCACATGAGGGGACCTATCCTCCTCCAGGCAAGGTCAATTATGCCTCTCTCCTTGGGCTTTGCATCTGGAGCATTTAATTGATGCAGGCAGGGGTTTGGGAGATGGCAGTGGGGGTGATTAGAAATAACTTATCCCAGTGACAGTTCTTTACCATACCGTGGTTTCTTCCCTCTTCTACTCTGCTTCTGTAGCCTTCTCTTCCATTCTATGACTACCCTGTGTCTTTTGATAGGCTATAGTGCCAAACTCTGGGAACCACATGGCTTGGGTTCAAATCCAGACTAGCCACACTCTAACTGCGTGATTTGGCGCAAGTTACCATTTAACTTCTCTGTGCCTTAGTTTCCACATCTGTGAGACTAGTGATGATGCCTATATATGGGGTTCTCCAGGAATTGATTATTTTAATCCGTAGAATGGTATCTACTCAAAGGAGGTGCTCTAGGTGTTTGTTATTACTTTTCTGATAAATTCCCCTTTTCTGTAAGCTAGTCAGGATCATCTGTTTCTGTGTGCCACCAAGGAATCTTTATGGATACCTCCTTCATTCCAAATGAGTAACATTATATGATATTATACTAAACTTGAATATCTCATGTAATTAATACCTTATAGGGATTGACCACTACATTGATTTAGAGAGAGATGAAAGTTCCCATTTAAGTATCAGAAAAAGGAGGTCAGCAAGAGACATTAATAGCATATTTATACAGAATTTTAGAGAACAAATATGGGTGAATTTTTAAAAATTATTTTGAAATGTGATAACTCCACATTGTCTATTGATAGAAATGAGATGGATATGATAGTTCCTTTCTAAGTTCATGAAGTGAAGTGAAATTGCTCAGTCATGTCCAACTCTTTGCTACCCCATGGACTGTAGCCTACCAGGTTCCCCTGTTCATGGGATTTTCCAGGCAATAATACTGGAGTGGTTTGCCATTTCCTTCTCCAGGAGATCTTCCCGACCCAGGGATCAAACCGGGGTCTCCCACATTGTAGACAGACACTTTACTGTCTGAGCCACCAGGGAAGTCCTAAGTTCATAATACAGTAGAAAATGCAGTGACTGGAGCATCAGATTTGAAAGCTTATGTCACTTATGTCCCCTGGTAGTATTTCTCTCTGAGTCTCAGTTTCCTCAGGCAGAAAATGCTCATGGCTATCTGACATTGAATTCTAGGGTAGTTTGTTAAACAGCAATATTGCACCAAAGATAAGGAGGCTGATAAAGCGATGGGATTAAGATCTCCTTTAAAGGAAAGTAGGGGATAGTGAAAAAAGCCAAGGAATAAATCTAACAAACTCTGGCAGTTAGAACTAAGGAAAAAAAGCTACCCAAGGCTGTCTGGACCAAAATACAGAAGAAAACCAAATCATCTGTGGGTCATAGAGGCTAAAAGAGACACACATTTCAAAGAAGAAACATTCATGTGTTGAACCTGGCTAAGAGGTCAACTAAGATGAAGCCAGAAAGTGTTTTGGATTCACATACATCAAGGTCACCAGTGATGACAGTATGAGGCTGGGCGGAATGCAGGGATGAAGGCTTATAAGTCAAATCATGAGCAACTAGTGACAAGAAAATATTATATATCCAGGAGCCTCAGAACCCAAGGACAGAGGATGGAAAAAAGGAGTTTGAAATGACTAAGGCCCAGCAGACAAACATGACAATTTTTTCTTGTCTGATTACTGCAGACAAGTAATCAGAAGGCCACCATTGTGGACTGACTCTCCAAGGTCCCATGACAGAAGGGGAAAAGTCAAGCTGAAGATCTGACAGGTGGAGCAGGCAGCCACATAGAACAGTATCTGCGCAAGAAAGCACAGTGGTTCAGAAGCAGAAGAGTTCAGCCTGTGCCCTGGGATTCCTCGCCTCTCTCCTGGGATGCACAGTGTGTAGACTGCAGACTGTCCCTCGGGGACACATGTTCTGCTTTTGCAGATCTCTCATGCTTTTCCCTGGGGTCATCTTGCCTCCCACCTAGACACAGACCCCACAGGGGCAGAATCTGCCACTTCTCCTGAGAGGTTAGCCCACAAAAAGAGGGAACAGTTGCCACTTTCTTCACCATTTGGGCTAGAATCTAAAAGTCCTAAAACATTTTGAGAATTCAGCTGTGATCTCAAAAGCCACTGTGATGGAGAATGGACATTTCTGAGTCAAAGCACTCCCCAACTTTAAAGGTTCTGGGAGAAAAATTCTTTGTTTGGGCTGAAGGCCCTTCCCAAAATGTGTGAGAAGCTTATGAATCAGAATGAACTGTTGAAAAGGAAAAAAGATATTAAAAAAGTGTTATGTTTAGGTCTGCCCAAACAGGCATGTGTGTATGTGTGTGTGCTTGGTCACTCAGTTGTGTCCAACTCTCTGCGACCCCATGGACAACAGCCTGCCAGGCTTCTCAGTCCGTGGAGTGGGATGTCATGCCCTTCCCCAGGGCATCTTTCCAACCCAGGGATCCAACCCAGGTCTCCAGCATTGCAGGCGGATTCTTTACCATCTGAGCCACCAGGGAAGCTCTAGAATACTGGAGTGAGTAGCCTCTCCCTTCTCCAGGGGATCTTCCCGATCCGGGAATTGAACCAGGGCCTCCTGCATTGCTGGAGAAGGAAATGGCAACCCACTCCAGTACGCCTGCCTGGAAAATCCCAGTCGCGAAGAGTCAGACACGACTGAGTGACTTCACTTTCACTTTCATGTATTGGAGAAGGACATGGCAACCCACTCCAGTATTCTTGCTTGGAGAATCCCAGGGACAGAAGAGCCTGGTGGGCTGCAGTCTATGGGATCGCACCGAGTCGGACGCGACTGAAGCGACTTAGCAGCAGCAGCAGCTCCTGCATTGCAAGTGGATTCTTTACCAGCAGAGCTGCCAGGGAAGCCCCCAAACAAGCATATTTGACACATACTTTTTTCTTTTTTAAAGAATGATTCAGTTATACATATACACACATGTATGTATTCTTTTTTAGATTTCTTTCCATTACAGGCTATGACATGATATTGAATATATTTCCCTGTGCGATACAGTATCCTTCTTGTTAATCTACTTTATGTATAACAGTGTGTATCTGTCAATCCCAAACTCCTAATTTATCCCTCCCTGCCCACCTTTTCTCTTTAGTAACTATAAGTTTGTTTTCTGTGTCTGTGAGTCTATTTCTCTTCTGTAAATAAGTTTGTTTGTATCATCTTTTTAAATTTCACATATAAGTGAGATCATATGATATTTGTCTTTCTCTGTCTGATTTACTACACTTAGTATGATAAACTCTAGATCCATCCATATTGTTGCAAGTGGCATATATTGCACTTTGGCACATACTGCAAGTTGGCCAGAAGGTTTGTTTTGGTTTTTCTCAGGAAAAAAAAAATAACCCACTCCAGTATTCTTGCTTGGAGAATCCCAGGGACAGAAGAGCCTGGTGGGCTGCCGTCTATGGGATCGCACCGAGTCGGACGCGACTGAAGCGACTTAGCAGCAGCAGCAGCTCCTGCATTGCAAGTGGATTCTTTACCAGCAGAGCTGCCAGGGAAGCCCCCAAACAAGCATATTTGACACATACTTTTTTCTTTTTTAAAGAATGATTCAGTTATACATATACACACATGTATGTATTCTTTTTTAGATTTCTTTCCATTACAGGCTATGACATGATATTGAATATATTTCCCTGTGCGATACAGTATCCTTCTTGTTAATCTACTTTATGTATAACAGTGTGTATCTGTCAATCCCAAACTCCTAATTTATCCCTCCCTGCCCACCTTTTCTCTTTAGTAACTATAAGTTTGTTTTCTGTGTCTGTGAGTCTATTTCTCTTCTGTAAATAAGTTTGTTTGTATCATCTTTTTAAATTTCACATATAAGTGAGATCATATGATATTTGTCTTTCTCTGTCTGATTTACTACACTTAGTATGATAAACTCTAGATCCATCCATATTGTTGCAAGTGGCATATATTGCACTTTGGCACATACTGCAAGTTGGCCAGAAGGTTTGTTTTGGTTTTTCTCAGGAAAAAAAAAAACAACACATCTCTATATATGTATATACACCACACCTTCTTTGTCCATTTATCTGTTGATGAACACAGGTTGCTTCTGTCTTGACTATTGTAAATACTGCTGCTATGAACACTTGAGTACATGTATCTTTTTGAATTAGTTATATATATATATGCCCAGGAGTGGGATTCCTGGATTATATGGCAACTCTATTTTTAGCTTCTTAAGGAAGCTCCAGACTGTTCTCCATGGGGGAGGCACCAATTTACATTCCCACCAACGGTGTAGGATGGTTCCCTTTTCTCCACACCCTCTCCAGCATTTATTATTTGTAGATTTTTTTATAATGACCGTTCTGAGTGGTGTGAAGTGATATCTCATGTAATTCTGATTTGCGTTGCTCTAATAATCAGCAATGTTGAGAACCTTTTCATGTGACTATTTGACATCTGTATGTCTTCTTTGGAGAAATATCTGTTGAAATCTGCCCATTTTTTGATTGGGCTGTTTGTTTTTTTGATATAGAGCTATATGAGTTGTTTGTATATTTTGGAAATGAATCCCTTGTTAATCACATCAATTGCAAATATTTTTTTTCCCATTCTGTAGGTTGTCCTGTTTTGTTTACAGTTTCCTTTGCTGTGCAAAAGCTTTTACATTTGATTAGGTCATATTTGTTTATTTTTGCTTTTATTTATATTACTCTAGGAGATGAATCCAAAAAAATTATTGCTGCAGTTTATATCAAAACATTTTCTGTCTATGTTTTCTCTGGGAGTTTTATAGTATCTGGTCTTACATTATCATATCCAGCCTTACTTTTGACATGTATTCTTATATGCTATCATTTTATGAGTATATCTTCCCTCTACCCATTATGGGAATATTAAGTATATGTTCAAACTGAAGTTGCAGGGGCACAACTCCTGCTGCTGGACTCTTGGCGGCAGAGCATCTCCCAGCTAACATATCCACTCTACAAATGAAGGTGGGAAAAATGATCCACCAGCTTTTGACTTCCTATCATAGGGATCTCAGAGAAGAGGCTAGGAAACAATGACAATTCGCCTGACAGCAATAATAAGAACAATCTGTGACTGGTCTTTCCCCATTTCTTTACAGATTATGAAGAATTCACATTATTTTCTAGTACATTTATGTTTCTTCTCTTTTACTTTAAAAGGCTTTGGGGTGAGTGAGGGAAGGATATACTTCTCATGTGTAGCAGATTACTTGTTATTTCTATAGAAAAACGTAAGAGTGATGTCTAGTTTATCAAAAGAAACTAACCACCATTTATAATAGCCTCCCCCAAATGAAATACTTGAGTATAAATTTAACAAAATATGTAGAAACTCTATGAGGAAAGCTATAAGACTCTATCTCAAATGAAGAGATATTTCCATGTTCAAGGATAGGAAGATTCAAAAATGGCAAAATGCAAGTTCTTCCCAACTTGATTTATAAATTTAATGCAACACCAATTGAAATCTCAGCAAGTTATTTTGTGATCTTGCCAAACTGATTCTAAAGTTTATGTAGAGAGACAAAATACCTAGAATAGCCAACATAATATTAAAGAAGAACAAAACTGAAGGACTGATGCTACCAAACTTCATGGCTTCCTATAAAGGTACAATAATCAAGGCAGTCTGATCTTGGTTAAAGAACAGACAAATAAATCAATAGAGTAATGAAATGTCATCAGAGTTCAGATTTTGGCCCATATAAATATAGTCAACTGATCATCAAGAAAGAGCAAAGGTAAGCAAAAAGTTAGTCTAAATACAGACCTTGCACCCTTCACAAAAACTAATTCAAAATGGTGAATCATAGACCTAAATGAAAAATGTGAAACTATTAAACTCCTAGAAAATCACAGAGGAGAAAACTCAGATGACCTCGGGTATGGTGATGACCTTTTAGATACGACACTAAAAGCACAATCCATGAAAGGAAGAATTGATAAACTGAACTTTATTTAAATTTAAAACTTATGCTCTATGAAAGATGATGCCAAGAGAATGAGAAGACCAACTACAGACTGGGAGAAAATATTTTTAAAAGACATATCTGGAAAACGACTGTTAACTCAAAATATACAAAGAACTCTTAAAATTCAATGAGGAAACAAACAATCTGATTTTAAAATGGGCCAAAAATCTTTAGGAGACACTTCACCAAAGAAAATATACAAAGAACAGATAAGCATATGAGAAGCTGCTCCACATCATACTTCATTAGAGAAATGCAAATTACAACAACAACCAGATGCCATTACACATCATTTAGAATGACTAAAATCCAAAAACTCAAAGTAACACCAAAGGCTGGTGAGGATGTGGAATAAGAACTCTCTTTCATTGCTGCTGCTACTGCTGCTGCTAAGTCACTTCAGTCATGTCCAACTCTGTGTGACCCCAGAGATGGCAGCCCACCAGGCTCCCCCATCCCTGGGATTCTCCAGGCAAGAACACTGGAGGGGGCTGCCATTTCCTTCTCCAATGCATGAAAGTGAAAAGTGAAAGGGAAGTTGCTCAGTTGCTGGTGGAATGCAAAAAGGTACAACCATTTTGGAAGATAGTTTGGCAATTTCTTACAAAATTAAACATACTCCTAACATACAATCCAGCAGTTGTACTCTTTGGTATTTACTCAAATAAGTTGAAAACTCATAGCTACACAAAAACCTCCACATGGATGCTTATAGCAGCTTTATTCATGATTACCGAAACTTGGAAGCAACCAACACATCTTTCAGTAGGTGAATGTAATGGTTTATCTGGACAATGGAATATTATTCAGTGCTAAGAAGAAATGAAAATACATGGAAGAAACTTAACTACATATTGCTAAACGAAAGAAGCCAATCTGAAAAGTCTACATACTGTAAAATTCCAACTATATGACATTCTGGAAAAGGCAAAACTATGGAGAAGGAAATGGCAATCCACTCCAGTGTTCTTGCCTAGAGAATCCCAGGGATTGGGGAGCCCGGTGGGCTGCCGTCTCTGGGGTTGCACAGAGTCGGACATGACTGAAGTGACTTAGCAGCAGCAGCAGCATNAATGGATACCTATTCTAGCCTGGAGAATTCTATGGACAGAGGAGCCCAGCAGCTGTCTCTTATACACATCTAGATGTGTATAAGAGACAGCTCTGGGGTTGCACAGAGTCGGACATGACTGAAGTGACTTAGCAGCAGCAGCAGCATGGAGATAATAAAAAGATGAGTGTTTTCCAGGGGTTAGAAGGACAGGGAGGGTGCTTGCTTCTGTAGCACATATACTAAAAAAGAAGGGCAGGGAAGGGAGGAATGAACAGATGGAGCACAGAGTGAAACAGAACACTGAAACAACTCTGTGTGATTCCCCTTATGATAGAAACATGTCGTTACACATTTGTACAAACCCACAGAATATACAACATCAAGAATGAGCTCTAATGTAAACTATAGACATTGGATGATGTGTACATGAAGGTTCACTGATTATAACAAATATGCCACTCCACTCTGGTGGGGAATGTTGATGGTGGGGGACTTTATGCATGCATGGGGACTGCTGCTGCTAAGTCACTTCAGTCGTGTCTGACTCTGTGCAACACCATAGACGGCAGCCCACCAGGCTCCACCGTCCCTGGGATTCTCATAATTAATGAAATAAATCTCTAATTAAGACAGGTTGCATTAAAATGTGAATTAGAATGTCATTAGCAAAACTATAATAATTTAATTAAAATAAATATTCTGAAAGGAACCTAAAGATCAGTGTATATTTTAATTTATATGTGGAATCTAAAAGATTAAACAAATGTAAGAAAACGGAAACAGACAAATAGAACAAACTGATGGTTGCTCCCTGAGGCTAAGGGGTTGAGAGGATGGGCAAAATAGGCGAAGGGAATTAAGAGGTACAAACTACCAGTTCTAAAATAAAAAAGTCACGGGGATATAATGTACAGCACAGGCGATATAGTCAGTAATATCACAATAACTTTGTATGGTGTATAAGCTATACAAATAATTGAATCACTGTTATATGCTTGAATCTAATAAAATGTTGTAAGTCAATTACACTTCAATAAAATGTTTTAAATCAATTTTTAAAAAATCAGTGCATAGACAGTAGAATACAAGGAGTAAGAATTGTATAAAGTATAATTATATATGATTATACCTGGTATATAGTAGGTCATCAATAAATATGAGAGAATGGTTACTAAATTCATTGTTAGTATCAAAAATACTCTATTATTTGCTATATGGCAGAGGAACAAAATAGCTATGAGCTCTGAGACAGGTAATTCTGTTTTTAAGCAAGAATTTCCTGGATTCAAGCCCATTGAGACAGGTAAGGCTCAGAGAACCTTCCCTTAAAATTAAGTCTGCCTGGCCTAGGTTAATTGTAGACATTATGGAACTGAGAGCTCCACATGAAACTGAGCCACTGTTAAGATCAGTTAAGCAGGTTGGGGTTTTGACTTTCTCTCTCTTTTTTTTTTTTTATGAAATGTGTTGGCAAATATTAACTAGTCTGATTAGGACCCAGATTGCATTATGGTGACAACATTACAGTTTGTTATTCCTGTTGACATGGACAAGGAGACAAACAAAGGTCTATTTCATTAAGGAAGAAATAAACAGCCGAGTAAGGGGTTGCACCGGGGAAGGCAATGGCACCCCACCCCAGTACTCTTGCCTGGAAAATCCAATGGACAGAGGAGCCTGGTGGGCTGCAGTCCATGGGGTCGCTAACAGTCGGACAGACTGAGCGACTTCACTTTCACTTTTCTCTTTCATGCATTGGAGAAGGAAATGGCAACCCACTCCAGTACTCTTGCCTGGAGAATCCCAGGGATGGGGGAGCCTGGTGGGCTGCCGTCTATGGGGTCACACAGAGTCAGACACGACTGAAGTGACTTAGCAGCAGCAGCAGCAGCAAGGGGTTGCACAGTTACTTTTCCTAGAGCTCTTTGCAGGGCTGGCAGGAAATGAGTGAGGAGGAAGGAGGGCAGCTTTCTGCTCCTCCTCCAAGGATGGACACAGTTCTCATCATGTCAGCAGGGGCACAGGACTGCAAGGGCAGATCTAGTCCAACTGTCGGGGAATCCAAATCTGTTCTCAAGAAGGAAGAAGAAAGCTATCCTATTGTCTTTTATCTCTGATTTGATTCCTTTTTTCCTGCTGATCCCAAAATTACTCAAATACAACCAGGATCAAAGAATGTGCTGATTCAGTCTGGCATTGAGTGCCTCCTGGCTCCAGGCAGGATGCTACCATTTTATTATTGATTAGAATATCTTGAATAATAAAATGTAGACATCCTTGGTACAGCTTTAAAATTAGAGATCCAGCATTTGTTCTATTATTCAAGTCACAGTGCCAAACCTGTCTTCTATTTGAGTTCTCTTCTCAGACAAAGGCACTGCTTTACTCCAAAGTTGCTTTCATCGTCTCCCATACCCATGTGTGATTGTACACACTGAGCGTGTGCACACACACACACACACACATACACAGAGGTTGCCTGGCCCCATCCTGGGAAATGTAGAAGTCACCATGACACAGGGCTTGCCATAGCCAACGGAAGCTCCTCTGGCTACATCTATAGCTCCTATTGCCTGTCCATGAACTTCAGATGATTTTAAACTCGCTATTTGTTGTGGCTGTTGGATTTGGGGACTTGGGGACTTGGGGACAAATTTACTAAGTTTGCAGATGGCATAAACTGAGATAGTTATGCAATGAATTTACCAAATCTTTTTTAAGAGAAATGGAGGATCTACCCAAAAGATGTGATTCCTTCCCTCTTTCCTATTTGCAACATTTCTAAAGCTTTACATGTTAGATTCTGTGTGGGCACCAGAGTCCCAAGATGACCACATGGTTACCTCTTATTTGAAGCTCTCAGTTAAGCTGTCTGTTTTTCAATCTTTGGGTCACTATAGATATAAATTTGATGGATTTTAGTCAACACTTTAAAAAATTTTATTTTATTGACACGTAGTTGCTTTACAACATTGTGTTTTTGGTGTATGATTTAGTTTTATATATATAATACTTAGTTAGTTAGTTAGTTAGTTAAGTCGCTCAGTCGTGTCTGACTCTTTGCGACCCCGTGGACTGTAACCTACCAGGCTTCTCTGTCCATGGGATTCTCCAGGCAAGAATACTGGAGTGGATTGCTATTTATTGGCTTAAAATTCAACATTTAAAAAACTAAGATCATGGCACCCAGTCCTATCACCTCATGGAAAATAGATGGGGAAAATGTGGAAACAGTGTCAGATTTCATTTTCTTGGGCTCCAAAATCAATGCAAATGGTGACTACAGCCACAAAATTAAAAGATGCTTGTCCCTTGGAAGAATAGCTATGCCAAACCTAGACAGTGTTTTAAAAAGCAAAGACATCACTTTGCCAGCAAAGGTCCATATAGTAAAAGCTATATTTTTTTCAGTAGTCATGTATGGATGTGAGAGTTGCACCATAAAGAAGGCTGAGCACCAAAGAATTCACACTTTCAGACTGTGGTGCTGGAGAAGACTCTTGAGAGTCCCTTGGACAGCAAGGAGATCAAGCCAGTTAACCCTAAAGGAAATCAACCCTGAATATTCATTGGAAGGATTGATGTGAAGCTAAAGCTGAAGCTCCAGTACTTTGGCCACCTGATGCAAAGAGCTGATTCATTGGAAGAGACCCTGATGCTGGAAAAAACTGAAGGCAAGAGGAGAAGGGGGCAGCAGAGGATGAGATGGTGGATGGCACCACCCACTCAATGGACATGAGTCTGAGGAAACTCTGGGAGAGTGATGGACAGAGACGCCTGCCTGGTGTGCTGCAGTTCATGGAGCCGCAGAGTTGGACACAACTTAGCAACTGAACAACAACAATATAATAATATAATTATATATATATATACACACACACACATATACTTTTTCCTGTTCTTTTCCATTTTGGTTTATTATAGGATATTGAATATAGTTCCTGTGCTATACAGTATGCTCTTCTTGTTTATCCAATCTATATGTAAGTCTGCATCTAGTCAGCATTTTTAAATGGGATGGAATTGAAATAGCAGAAGTATTATTTTAGTACCGTTTTATTTTAGTGGGCTAAACAATTGGATAAAAATGTGTGTACTGGATTGTGAGGTAATTTTTTAAAGATACATTGTGTCAATAAAAAAAGCTCAAAATCCACTAGTATAGCTAATATATTGACAGAAAAATTTGTGATAGCCTAAGTATTCCATTGAAGCAAAAATCACAATAATTGCAGTTGTTTTCAAACAATTAGAAACATACCATCAGGAAATCAGTGGAAATGAAAGTTTGAATTGAATGGCCAAAGAGTGATTAAAAATATGAAAAGATAATATTATTTTTATAAATCATAAAATAGTAAGTGCTAAGATAATCATAACTGCCACAGTGATATGACCGACCATAAAACTCTGAAAGGAAATTCTTTATGGGATTAGCAGAGTCCTGTGTGGTATGGTACAGTGTGACCTGTCTCAGTACTCAACATCAGCAGTTCCATTTTGTGACTCTGTTGCCTTCCCCTCTCTATCCACTCCCTGCAGTCTTATATTAAAAACCTAATTTTTACAGCCTTCTTACCAACATGTAGGCCCAGTTTCCAGTTTTTGCCATTATTCACTCTAACCAGCTAGAATTCAAGTCCTGGTAATTCTTCCTTGAAAAGATGTATCACATCCATGTCCTTCCTCTTTCCACTCCCCTTCTCACTGTTAGTCCAGACTATTGTTTTAACCACCTGTCCGTCGCCTTGCTTCCCAGGTGGCGCAGTGGTAAATAATCCATCTGCCAATGCAGGAGACTCAAGAGTCAGGGGTCTAATAATCTCTGGATAGGGAAGATCCCCTGGAGTAGGAAATGGCAAACCACTCCAGTATTCTTGCCTGGAGAATCCCATGGACAGAGGAGCCTGATGGGCTACAGTCCATGGGGTCACAAACAGTCGGACATAACTTAGCCACTAAATAACAACAAAAATGGTTATCGTGGGTTTTAAATGAGATAAAGCTTATGAAGTCTTTAGGACACGAGAACACCTGGAGCATAGTACGTGCTCAATAAATACGTTTCCATATCATAACACATTGCTAACCTATATGATGGAGTGTACATGCTTCCAAACAATTCTCATCTTCCCTTAGTGTGACATGCTGAATTTGTATTATCAAATCCTCCTGATTCATAGGCTTGCCACTTTAGCTGTCCTGGAGCATGACAGCCTCTCAGATGTTTGCCTTCTCCCTCAACTGCTACTTTTCCTATGCACTCTAATCCTTCTCTGCTGTGCCACATTCCAACTTCTGCATCATTTCACACCTTGTTTTCTGCCATCATTTGGCCTTTAGCAATATGTGTGATGAGGTATTGTTTCTTCTATGTGTATCTCTAAGCATGAGATTTATAGGAGAGGTGCCATAGCAAATGAAAAGGTAAAAATGCCAAATATGATGAATTACATGTAAGAAAAAATATGTTTGAAAGAGTAACAAATAGATTAACCATTTGTATTTCCAAACACAGTGGGGTCTACATTTGTCTGGCAACTTTGATAAGCTAATTTGACTCTAGTTAACTGAACTTTGTTTTCTCTGCATCAAAGCAGATTGCAGGGAGACTGACTTAGTCACCATATTTGATATAGGCCCCAGAGGTTGTCAATGTGAAGCCACTTTCTTCACACTTGAGAAATTGTATAAGACCAGCAAATAAAGTGAAGCCTTTTATCTCTCTTTTTTCCCCACTCCTTTTGTCCTTTTGTACATCAATTTACCACATCCCTTTCCTCACTTCCTTTATACTTTTTCATGTCACTATGATTCTGCTTTGGTAATTTTAAAATAGTAATTAATCAATAGGTCTCATAATATTTCCCCCCAGAAAAGTAAAAATACTCAAGCTAAGCATAAATACTCAAGCTTTACATGCTGTTGGTTGGTTAAATTAAGCTGACAGTTATACAACAGAATTTTAAATGAAAGGGACATGTATTGCCTAAGTTCCTCAAATATTTGATTTAAAACTTAGTGCAATGTGAACACTACTGCTACAGAAAAATATTCCTGTCACTCCACAACTATTTTTGAACATCAATTATTTATTAAACCACAGAACAAGAGATTGGATTCTTTGATAATGCCTAATCATGGACTCGATGGACGTGAGTCTGAGTGAACTTCGAGAGATGGTGATGAACTGGGGGAGCCTGGTGGGCTGCCGTCTATGGGGTCACACAGAGTCGGACACGACTGAAGTGACTTAGCAGCAGCAGCAGCAGCAAGGGGTTGCACAGTTACTTTTCCTAGAGCTCTTTGCAGGGCTGGCAGGAAATGAGTGAGGAGGAAGGAGGGCAGCTTTCTGCTCCTCCTCCAAGGATGGACACAGTTCTCATCATGTCAGCAGGGGCACAGGACTGCAAGGGCAGATCTAGTCCAACTGTCAGGGAATCCAAATCTGTTCTCAAGAAGGAAGAAGAAAGCTATCCTATTGTCTTTTATCTCTGATTTGATTCCTTTTTTCCTGCTGATCCCAAAATTACTCAAATACAACCAGGATCAAAGAATGTGCTGACTCAGTCTGGCATTGAGTGCCTCCTGGCTCCAGGCAGGATGCTACCATTTTATTATTGATTAGAATATCTTGAATAATAAAATGTAGACATCCTTAGTACAGCTTTAAAATTAGAGATCCAGCATTTGTTCTATTATTCAAGTCACAGTGCCAAACCTGTCTTCTATTTGAGTTCTCTTCTCAGACAAAGGCACTGCTTTACTCCAAAGTTGCTTTCATCGCCCCCCATACCCATGTGTGATTGTACACACTGAGCGTGTGCACACACACACACACACACATACACAGAGGTTGCCTGGCCCCATCCTGGGAAATGTAGAAGTCACCATGACACAGGGCTTGCCATAGCCAACGGAAGCTCCTCTGGCTACATCTATAGCTCCTATTGCCTGTCCATGAACTTCAGATGATTTTAAACTCGCTATTTGTTGTGGCTGTTGGATTTGGGGACTTGGGGACTTGGGGACAAATTTACTAAGTTTGCAGATGGCATAAACTGAGATAGTTATGCAATGAATTTACCAAATCTTTTTTAAGAGAAATGGAGGATCTACCCAAAAGATGTGATTCCTTCCCTCTTTCCTATTTGCAACATTTCTAAAGCTTTACATGTTAGATTCTGTGTGGGCACCAGAGTCCCAAGATGACCACATGGTTACCTCTTATTTGAAGCTCTCAGTTAAGCTGTCTGTTTTTCAATCTTTGGGTCACTATAGATATAAATTTGATGGATTTTAGTCAACACTTTAAAAAATTTTATTTTATTGACACGTAGTTGCTTTACAACATTGTGTTTTTGGTGTATGATTTAGTTTTATATATATAATACTTAGTTAGTTAGTTAGTTAGTTAAGTCGCTCAGTCGTGTCCGACTCTTTGCGACCCCGTGGACTGTAACCTACCAGGCTTCTCTGTCCATGGGATTCTCCAGGCAAGAATACTGGAGTGGATTGCTATTTATTGGCTTAAAATTCAACATTTAAAAAACTAAGATCATGGCACCCAGTCCTATCACCTCATGGAAAATAGATGGGGAAAATGTGGAAACAGTGTCAGATTTCATTTTCTTGGGCTCCAAAATCAATGCAAATGGTGACTACAGCCACAAAATTAAAAGATGCTTGTCCCTTGGAAGAATAGCTATGCCAAACCTAGACAGTGTTTTAAAAAGCAAAGACATCACTTTGCCAGCAAAGGTCCATATAGTAAAAGCTATATTTTTTTCAGTAGTCATGTATGGATGTGAGAGTTGCACCATAAAGAAGGCTGAGCACCAAAGAATTCACACTTTCAGACTGTGGTGCTGGAGAAGACTCTTGAGAGTCCCTTGGACAGCAAGGAGATCAAGCCAGTTAACCCTAAAGGAAATCAACCCTGAATATTCATTGGAAGGATTGATGTGAAGCTAAAGCTGAAGCTCCAGTACTTTGGCCACCTGATGCAAAGAGCTGATTCATTGGAAGAGACCCTGATGCTGGAAAAAACTGAAGGCAAGAGGAGAAGGGGGCAGCAGAGGATGAGATGGTGGATGGCACCACCCACTCAATGGACATGAGTCTGAGGAAACTCTGGGAGAGTGATGGACAGAGACGCCTGCCTGGTGTGCTGCAGTTCATGGAGCCGCAGAGTTGGACACAACTTAGCAACTGAACAACAACAATATAATAATATAATTATATATATATATACACACACACACATATACTTTTTCCTGTTCTTTTCCATTTTGGTTTATTATAGGATATTGAATATAGTTCCTGTGCTATACAGTATGCTCTTCTTGTTTATCCAATCTATATGTAAGTCTGCATCTAGTCAGCATTTTTAAATGGGATGGAATTGAAATAGCAGAAGTATTATTTTAGTACCGTTTTATTTTAGTGGGCTAAACAATTGGATAAAAATGTGTGTACTGGATTGTGAGGTAATTTTTTAAAGATACATTGTGTCAATAAAAAAAGCTCAAAATCCACTAGTATAGCTAATATATTGACAGAAAAATTTGTGATAGCCTAAGTATTCCATTGAAGCAAAAATCACAATAATTGCAGTTGTTTTCAAACAATTAGAAACATACCATCAGGAAATCAGTGGAAATGAAAGTTTGAATTGAATGGCCAAAGAGTGATTAAAAATATGAAAAGATAATATTATTTTTATAAATCATAAAATAGTAAGTGCTAAGATAATCATAACTGCCATAGTGATATGACTGACCATAAAACTCTGAAAGGAAATTCTTTATGGGATTAGCAGAGTCCTGTGTGGTATGGTACAGTGTGACCTGTCTCAGTACTCAACATCAGCAGTTCCATTTTGTGACTCTGTTGCCTTCCCCTCTCTATCCACTCCCTGCAGTCTTATATTAAAAACCTAATTTTTACAGCCTTCTTACCAACATGTAGGCCCAGTTTCCAGTTTTTGCCATTATTCACTCTAACCAGCTAGAATTCAAGTCCTGGTAATTCTTCCTTGAAAAGATGTATCACATCCATGTCCTTCCTCTTTCCACTCCCCTTCTCACTGTTAGTCCAGACTATTGTTTTAACCACCTGTCCGTCGCCTTGCTTCCCAGGTGGTGCAGTGGTAAATAATCCATCTGCCAATGCAGGAGACTCAAGAGTCAGGGGTCTAATAATCTCTGGATAGGGAAGATCCCCTGGAGTAGGAAATGGCAAACCACTCCAGTATTCTTGCCTGGAGAATCCCATGGACAGAGGAGCCTGATGGGCTACAGTCCATGGGGTCACAAACAGTCGGACATAACTTAGCCACTAAATAACAACAAAAATGGTTATCGTGGGTTTTAAATGAGATAAAGCTTATGAAGTCTTTAGGACACGAGAACACCTGGAGCATAGTACGTGCTCAATAAATACGTTTCCATATCATAACACATTGCTAACCTATATGATGGAGTGTACATGCTTCCAAACAATTCTCATCTTCCCTTAGTGTGACATGCTGAATTTGTATTATCAAATCCTCCTGATTCATAGGCTTGCCACTTTAGCTGTCCTGGAGCATGACAGCCTCTCAGATGTTTGCCTTCTCCCTCAATTGCTACTTTTCCTATGCACTCTAATCCTTCTCTGCTGTGCCACATTCCAACTTCTGCATCATTTCACACCTTGTTTTCTGCCATCATTTGGCCTTTAGCAATATGTGTGATGAGGTATTGTTTCTTCTATGTGTATCTCTAAGCATGAGATTTATAGGAGAGGTGCCATAGCAAATGAAAAGGTAAAAATGCCAAATATGATGAATTACATGTAAGAAAAAATATGTTTGAAAGAGTAACAAATAGATTAACCATTTGTATTTCCAAACACAGTGGGGTCTACATTTGTCTGGCAACTTTGATAAGCTAATTTGACTCTAGTTAACTGAACTTTGTTTTCTCTGCATCAAAGCAGATTGCAGGGAGACTGACTTAGTCACCATATTTGATATAGGCCCCAGAGGTTGTCAATGTGAAGCCACTTTCTTCACACTTGAGAAACTGTATAAGACCAGCAAATAAAGTGAAGCCTTTTATCTCTCTTTTTTCCCCACTCCTTTTGTCCTTTTGTACATCAGTTTACCACATCCATTTCCTCACTTCCTTTATACTTTTTCATGTCACTATGATTCTGCTTTGGTAATTTTAAAATAGTAATTAATCAATAGGTCTCATAATATTTCCCCCCAGAAAAGTAAAAATACTCAAGCTAAGCATAAATACTCAAGCTTTACATGCTGTTGGTTGGTTAAATTAACCTGACAGTTATACAATAGAATTTTAAATGAAAGGGACATGTATTGCCTAAGTTCCTCAAATATTTGATTTAAAACTTAGTGCAATGTGAACACTACTGCTACAGAAAAATATTCCTGTCACTCCACAACTATTTTTGAACATCAATTATTTATTAAACCACAGAACAAGAGATTGGATTCTTTGATAATGCCTAATCATGGACTCGATGGACGTGAGTCTGAGTGAACTTCGAGAGATGGTGATGAACTGGGAGGCCTGGCGTGCTGTGATTCATGGGGTCGCAAAGAGTCGGACACGACTGAGTGACTGAACTGAACTGAACTGAATCATTTTCTTGGGGCTTCCCAGGTAGCTCAGCTGGTAAAGAATCCGCCTGCAATGCAGGAGCCCCCAGTTAAATTCCTAGGTCGGGAAGATCCCCTGGAGAAGGGAGAGGCTACCCACTCCAGTATTCTTGGGCTTCCCTGGTGGCTCAGATGGTAAAGAATCCACCTGTAATGCAGGAGTCCTGGGTTTGATTCCTGGGTTGGGAAGATCCCCTGGGGAAGGGCATGGCAACCCACTCTAGCATTCTTGCCTGGAGAATCCCATGGACAGAAGAGCCTGGTGGGCTACAGTCCATAGGGTCGCAAAGAGTCAAACATGGCTGAGTGACTAAGTACAGCACAGCACAGCCATCATTGTCTTGAAAATTACATAGGAATCTCTGTTGCTCAGTCTATAGTTTTTTCTAATACTTGCAGAGGCTTGAAGAACTGTATTTTGTCCTGTATGGGAGAATATGGTTCTAAATAATGGGGATCTTAACCATGGACCATGGATCTTAGCCTTAATCCAACCAAAATGTCAGTTAGGCATAATAATCTATTGTATCCTGCCTGCTCTGGTTAAGAATTTCTGTAATAAATTTCACAGTTGAGGGATTAAGCCTTAGAAATAATTATGAAATGAGTGAAGACAAACTACATTAGCTTTTTGTAGGAAGGAGGAGAAAGACCAGGCAGATGGGGTTGTAGAGGGATGGGGTAGATGTTTTAACACAAACCTAGTTCCAGAAAGGTGCCTAAAAGAGATGTTTAGTAATATACCTTTGAGATGAATTACTATTTTTTTAAATAACTGTTTTACATATTGGACTTTCCTGGTGGCTTAGACAGTAAAGAATCTGCCTGTAATACAGGAGACTCAGGTTCAGTCCCTGGGTCAGGAAGATCCACTGGAGAAGGAAATGGATACCCATTCTAGCCTGGAGAATTCTATGGACAGAGGAGCCCAGCAGGCTATATTCCTTGGGGTCACAAAGAATCAGATACAACTGAGTGACTAACACTCACATATTAAGCATGCTAGCCTGCTGAAGAAAAGTCACTATTGCACAGTTGAATAATTCACCAGACTTGTAGAGGAAATCCAGCAGGATAACTGCTACAGGAAGGATAAGAAGCAGGAATTGCCTACAGAGGTCATCTTTGAAAAATATATTTATGCCAGAGTATTAAATATTGTCTTAAAAATCAAAAGAGGTTTTTCCTTCAAGGAAACAATAGCTAACTTAGAAATATTTAGCAATTCCTTCTAAGTGGGAATAAATTCTGCCATCCCACCTTGCCTGAACCTTGATAGCAGGTATATCAAGCATACCTCAAAATTATATGCTTCCCCCTTTTCGCCTTCTAACTGATATTCTTAAATGTTGCCTTACAGTCATTTAAGAGCATATATAAAATTTCACTGTTTTTTTTGCTTTCATAGCCAATTTCTCAAGAGAGGTATAAATATTTAATAACTGGCTCTCTAGGAGAAAAACAGCCCTCCGTCTATAGTTTGGCAGCTTCTGTGTTGCCAGTGTCACAGTACTCTGTAAATACTCCCACCACGGCCAGTTTCAAGCTACATGATGTTACTGATAGAGTTACTGATTATGGAGATCCAGCACAGCATTGCTTGGAGGCCTGCTATTCCCATCATTCATCACTTAGGTACCTTAGTAGTGGCTCCATCATTTCTATATAAAAAGGAATACACAGGACCCATGTAATTGGAAAGGGAAGCTGCATGTTAAGTGCACTGCTTTTATTGGGCTATATGTTTATTTGGAGTTAAGAGGCACAGACAGAGAGAGCAGTGGAAGAGCAGCTAAGAGGCGTAACCCCATTCATGCCATTTGCCAACTTTCGCACAGACACCCATTAAAAGTCTTCCAGTCCAGCCTTGGTCCCTGTTCAGTTTTTTTTTTTCAGGTTAGAGCTTATTTTTTTTTAAGTTTTTATTTTATACTGGAATGTAGTTGATTAACAATGCTGTCATAGTTTCAGATGTACAGCAACGTGACTCAGTTATACATATACATGTATCTATTCTTTTTAAAATTCTTTTCTCATTTAGGTCGTTACATAATATTGAGCAGAGTTCCCTGTGTTATACAGTAGGTTCTTGTTGGTTATCCATTTTAAATATAGCTATGTGTACATGTGGTTCCCTATTCTTTAATCATCTTGTCAGCCTTCCCAACATCCTCCCAGTCGCTCTGATTTGAAATCTTGGAATCATCTTTGATTCCTCCCTAGCCTTGCCTCCCACATGGCACCTCTGCCATAGTTTTCGCATCTCTTTTCTCTTTATATTCTTTATATTAACAACATTGATGGACTCTCCCTACCTTTTTAGGTGGCAGTAGCCTTGTAACTGATCTCCCTCACTGGATTCTTTTCTACTAGTCAGTGTAATTTGAAATCTGCTTCATTTGTAAACTTTCTAATTGTCTCACTGGCCTGTTGGAAAAGCTCTAGTACCTTCCTACTGCCCACTGAAGAAACCCAAATTTGTTAACAAAGCCAATAAAGGCTTTCCAGTCTCACCTGATGTATGATATCAGCTTTTAGCTCCCCATAGCCATTTTTATGTAACTACAAACCATTATTGGTTGTATTATACATAGCCTTGCATCCGATAAGTCAGGCACATATAGGCATGTACTAACTGGTAAACGTTTTTAGTGATACTCCTGCTTATGAGTACACCATATTTGAATTTTCAGGACAACCTACTCTTCCTTGAATAACTAGTATATTTTCCCCATGTCTATGTCTTCTTTTTGTGGATTCTTCTGAATTCCTCCCCACTACAGCTGAAATCTTCTCTTATCATTCAAGGGCAGACTCAAATTCATGTAGAACTTAAAGATATTAACAAACAAAAAGAGGACATAATATGTCTTAAAACAAGCAGTAAGAGAGAGAAATGACTGTGCCTTTTCAATGGCTTAAACCAGAAGCCAGAGACTTCCTGGAGCCCAGAAAGGAAAGAATACCAAGGGCTGATGAGGAGCAGTAATAAGTAGCTCCTAGAAAAGGCATGTTAATGCTGTTGAACCAGAAACATCAGGGTGACTATAAACCTTCTAAGGCAGCAACTGCCTCAATGAGTCAGGTTTAACCCCAGATTTCTTCTCAGGTATCCAGTGGAGTCTCATTGTATACTTAGGACTAGAGGGCAGAACTGATTTAGTTAGACAAAGTAAAGAGCTGGTGTAATATCTGAAAATCCAAAGCGAATCAAGAGAAAATAAGATCTGAAAGTGCAATGTTAGAGAAAAACATCCTTCTTACTGATACTCTTACAATGGGGAACCCAGAGTTTTGACCTGGATTATAAAGTAGGAAACCTCAGGGTTCTGGAGTTTGATTTGGCAGTAATAATATTTTTCCAATTCTTTACACTTTTTACTAAGTTTTACACAGTGGAAATAAGACTACAGGGTTTTAAAAGTACAAAAGAATAAAATTTTTTAAATCACCCATAAAACTACCATATATTGACACACTAATATTTTCTATATTTCCTTCTAATATTTTTTCTGCATATGTTTTCTCTATATATTACATTAGATATAAATTTCTTACAGCCTATAGCATCACAACTTACTGATATAATTGACCAAAACTAGAGAAAATAAGAAATTATGAATATGTATATTGATAATGTATAATGTATTGATATGTATATTCTTATTATTTTCCTTCCAACATAAAACATTTCAGTTTTCATCATTCACTAGCCTTTTGACACAGGGCAGATGGAACCACTAGTTGGAGTTTGTATCCTTTTTCCTATATAAACTCATAATGGACTCTTCGATACTTTTCTACTTCAGTTTTACTAGAGTAAAGCAAAGAATTTCTAACTAAGAATAAGAATACTAAATGTTGTTATTTTTCCCCTTTTATAGCCATCTTACCCATTCCTAATTTGATCACTCCTTTTTTTTTAGTGACCTACCTTTGTCAAGTCTTACCAAAGCATTCACCTTGGTTTCCAAGAACCAAAAACACTTTTGTCATCAAGTTTTATCCTTTTTTATGCAATACAGTAGTCAAATGATGTGGTGGTGAGAACACAAGCAATTGAAATGAGCAAGTTTAGGAAGAGCCACTGACTCTTGGTTTTAATACAATGTAAGTGATGGAAACAGAATTGGGCAGGACCACCAGAGAAGGCGCTACCTTCTGTGAAGGTTCCATGAGTCATGATTCTCACCAGTAAAGCCTACATTGAGGATGGAAAGTTCTTTAGCTAGATGGAGGTTATTTAGAGAGCTCCTGCTGTATAACCCTTCAATGAATGTCATTGTTCACCAACACTTGCACGTTGTTTTGTTTACTTCTTTAGGCTCACTTCCCAGAAGTAGAATTATACATAAGCTTAGCAGGATTTCAGAAGTAACAGAGTGGAAATCAGAGGTTGGCAATTTAATAATGCGCTCGTCTGGAGGACCTTATTGGGAAGACAATACCTGAGCAAAGGCATTTAGAAGCCCTGTGCTGTCCCTTCACCTGATTTCACTCCCTTGCCCTCCTACTCAGCTCCAGCTGCCACGCTGAGCTCTTCACCCTTACCCGCAAGTTCCCACCTTTGTACTAGTTGTGCCCTCTGCCTGGAGCACAAAGGATGAGGTTAAAAGTGCCATTGGTACAACAATGAACAGTTAACTACAGGAGATGAAAGACAGGACAACTGATTTGGGTTGATGTAATCAGAAAAGGTCCTAGGGAGACATTAAAATTCCAGAAAGCTATGCATATTTACCCCTCTTGCTGTCTTTAATATGCATACATCATGAATTCATTTTTACCTCATTTTGTGCTTTTGGAAGCAGTAAAGTGTGGGTTCAGACTCACCAGGATGTGAATTCCAACTATGCCACTTACTGAATTTGCAACTTTGGTGAGCTGGATTTCTCTGAGCCAGTCTTCTCATCTGAAAATAAAGATAATAACCTTCTTTGAAGCTTGTTGAAAGAAGAGTAAGCAACATACAAGGTCTGACAGATGATGAGAGAGGATGTCACTATTAAAAGACAACCGGATCAGACAGTGAAGGACATTTTCTAAACTATGTTAAGGAGCATGTATCTTATTTTATAGGTAATGGAGAACCACTAAAATTGTTTTTCACAGAGAAGTGACATAGTGTATGTTTGCTTTAGGAAGATAACATGGGCAGCAAGTGGAGGGTACATTTTCAGAACTGGCTAAATGAGACCAAGTAGTATGATACTGCACTGTTGTGAGACATGATAAATTCAGTTAAGCCTGGTAGACAAAGAAGAGGTGGATTTGATAACTGGCAATTAAAATATGTTTTCTAAACTTTATATCTTAATATTTAGTCAATTCTCAAAATATAAATAAAATAACTTTTAAAAATCATTCTCATTGATGTTTTGACCCAGTTTCCCAGAGTCTGGCTTTAGGCCATTCTTGGATTTATTGTTTGAAGTATATATGACTTGAGGACCAACTGCTCAAGCTACCAGGAATAGGAAAGGAGGGAGGGGAAAAAAGGAAATCAACTGATAAACAGGAGTCAGAGAGTCTGGGAAAAGAATCTTAAGTAAACTTTATTTTGTGGCCCAACAGACATCGCTTTAAAAAGCATTTCTCAGCTGTTGACTTTGAAAAATAATTATATCGCCTAGCTTGGAGCTTGTAGATAACCAAGATGGATAAGGAAATTATGGTTTCTTTTTAACTGGTTGCATTCCAGACTGATCTCCTTACAGAACAAAGAGTAGATGGAAAGAGTATGAAAGGACAGATCAGCACAAATCCATCAACACTGATAGAAAAGATTCAGGGTGCAGATTTTCTCAGTTTTGCCTAGGAGGGGAGCACGAGCTTTTAAATGTTTAATTATTTTTAACATGTGTACATTCATATAACTTAAAATTTTTAAAGTACCAAAGAATATGAATGCAGTCTTCCACCCATCCTATTCCCCTAGACACCCAGTTCCCCTCCTCTGAAAACAATTTCTATACACAAGCAAAAGATACTCATTTTTCCCTTTCTAATATAGTTAGTAGCATTGGAAACATACTGCTCTGTATCTTAGGGATTTTTTTTTTTAACTATCATTATGTTTTTGTCTTACTTGTTGTTTTACCTAACAATATGTTTTGGACTATTCCATATCGGAGAAGGCAATGGCACCCCACTGCAGTACTCTTGCCTGGAAAATCCCATGGACAGAGGAGCCTGGTAGGCTGCAGTCCATGGGGTCGCGAAGAGTCAGACACAACTGAGCGACTTCACTTTCACACATTGGAGAAGGAAATTCCAGCCCACTCCAGTGTTCTTGTCTGGAGAATCCCAGGGACAGGGGAGCCTGGTGGGCTGCCATCTGTGGGATCACACAGAGTCAGACACAACTGAAGCAACTTAGCAGCAGCAGCATTCCATATCAATATATAAAAGTTTCCTCTTATTAAATCTGACTGCTTATATAGCAAAGAATCTGCCTGCAATGCAGGAGACCCCAATTCGATTCCTACATTGGAAGATATTCTGGAGAAGGGACAGGCTACCCACTCCAGTATTCTTGGGCTTCCCTTGTGGCTCAGCTGGTAAAGAATCCTCCCCCGGTGCGGGAGACCTCAGTTCGATCCCTGGGTTGGGAAGATTCTCTGGAGAAGGGAAAGGCTACCCACTTCTGTATTCTGGCCTGGAGAATTCCATGGACTATAGTCCATGGGGTCGCAAAGAGTTAGACACGACTGAGCAACTTTCACCTCAGTTCAGTTCAGTTCAGTCGCTCAGTCGTGTCTGACTCTTTGCGACCCCATGAATCGCAGAA
>SJYX01005409.1:128592-140859 GCA_006410675.1 Oreotragus oreotragus
GAGGAGAAGGGGACGACCGAGGATGAGATGGCTGGATGGCATCACGGACTCAATGGACGTGAGTCTGAGTGAACTCCAGGAGATGGTGATGGACAGGGAGGCCTGGCGTGCTGCGATTCATGGGGTCGCAAAGAGTCGGACACGACTGAGCGACTGAACTGAACTGAACTGATTGACACAACAAATGAAAAAACTCTTCACCAATATAATTCCCAACCAACCCACTATACTAATAATTTCTAACTTCCCATAAGAATTTGCCTTTAGTAAGTCTAAAACATATCATGCCTCTCATAGTCTGGAGGCTGTAAACCATCACATGCAGCTGGACGAACCTACACAGGTGAGCTAGATAACCTTCAGAGGAGTTCGTAAGTCGAAACACTCTTGTCACACCCAGGAATTTTTATTGCCTTGGAGCTGCATGTTTACTCCTTCTCCGAGAGAAACGGTTATGGGGGAGAGCCCCTGGTAAAGTACTCTGGTTTTGGGGTTAGATGCTCGGGAACAGGGGGTTTCCTGAGGCTTGATCACGCCTTTGCATATGCCAAGCTTCCTTCCTCATGACCTTTGCCATGGGCGGAGTTCCTCATGCTGGCCCCCCAGCACACCACCATATACTTTTCTGTTTGTTTGTTTGTTTCTTCCAGTACAATATGCTGTTTCTCAGCCATTCCTATTACTTCCTGTTTGCCTCTCAAGCTAATTTGCATTTCAATTTCTTACCCAAACCACCCTTTTGTCATTTCTTTTCTGTTAAAGACATTGCATAAATTTTCCTTTAGCTCATTCCTTTCTCTCATTTTAACTCAAAACAAATTTTATTTAGCTAGTAAATTTAGAAAAGTGTTTAAATGGTCACCCAGTTTGTCAAAACTCAAGAGTATGTATTTAAAGTTCGTGCTCCCATGGGGCTATTTTCACCAATATATCTGTTGAATTCTGACAATTCTGTATTTATACAGAACTTAAACTTCAGAACTGAAGTATTAGAAGATCAATAGTCTGAAATAGTTGTATTTGTACTATCTACTTCTCTTTGGGCTGGGTGCTTCACTCCTGGCCCATTCTCAGATGCATGTCTGCCAGGGGCCTCACTTCCTCCTTGGCAGTAGTGTCATGTATTATAAAAATATTATAAAAATTATTTTATAAAATGATCATAATATGATTTATAAAATGACTTTTAATGACTTACAAAATCATTTATAAAATGATTTAGGGGGCTTCAAAAGGCCATCCTTTATTTTTGGGGCTCCAAAATCACTGCAGATGGTGACTGCAGCCATGAAATTAAAAGATGCTTACTCCNTTATTTTATAAAATGATCATAATATGATTTATAAAATGACTTTTAATGACTTACAAAATCATTTATAAAATGATTTAGGGGGCTTCAAAAGGCCATCCTTTATTTTTGGGGCTCCAAAATCACTGCAGATGGTGACTGCAGCCATGAAATTAAAAGATGCTTACTCCTTGGAAGGAAGGTTATGACCAACCTAGATAGCATATATAAACAGAGATATTACTTTGCCAACAGAGGTCCATCTAGTTAAGGCTATGGTTTTCCAGTAGTCATGTATGGATGTGAGAGTTGGACTATAAAGAAAGCTGAGTACAGAAGAATTGATGTTTTTGAACTGTGGCATTGGAGAAAACTCTTGAGAGTCCCTTGGACTGCAAGGAGATCCAGCCAGTCATTCCTAAAGGAGATCAGTCCTGGGTATTCGTTGGAAAGACTGATGTTGTAGCTGAAACTCCAATACTTTGGCCACCTGATGTGAAGAGCTAACTCATTTGTAAAGACCCTGATGCTGGGAAAGATTGAGGTCAGGAGGAGAAGGGGATGACAGAGGAGGAGATGGTTGATGGCATCACCGACTCCATGGACATGAGTTTGGGTAAACTCCGGGAGTTGGTGATGGACAAGGAGGCCTGGCATGCTATGATTCATGGGATTGTGGAGATTGGACATGACCGAGCAACTGAACTGAACTGAAAGGCCACCCATTTTGCTGTCCATGGTGCATTATTCTAATTTCAGGGACCTGTCTCAGGTAACTCTCCATGTGGCTGGGCATCTTGAGCTGTGTAGCAGCAACATCACAGCACAGGCTGTCCACTTTTAGCATCCCCCAACTATAAGCCCCTGGAGAAGGAAATGACAACCCACTCCAGCATTCTTGCTCAGGGAAATCCCATGGACAGAGGAGCCTGGTGGGCTATAGTCTATGGGGTTGCAAAGAGTCTCAAATGACTGAGCACCTAAGCACACTTCTCTTTAGAGAAAAAGAGATTTTCTGTCCTTTTGTCCTTGCAATAGAGAAAAGTTCGTAACAAAATACTTTTTAAAAAAGATGTCTAGAATTAAAATATCAAAAAAATGAAGCATGTATGGACTTTAACTTCTTGACACATGATAAGACAGTCTATAACTGTGTAGAGCAGAGTTTTAAATTTTTAAAATATCAGTATCAGTTCAATAATCTATCTGTCTAGCCCAGGATGCATGAATATGCCATATGCAGATGACACCACCATTATGGCAGAAAGTGAAGAAGAACTAAAGAGCCTATTGATGAAAGTGAAAAGGGAGAGTGGAAAAGTCGGCTTAAAACTCAAACATTCAGAAAACTAAGATCATGGCATTTGTTCCCATCACTTCATGTCAAAAAGATAGGAAAACAGTGGAAACATTGGCTGATTTTAATTTTATGGGCTCCAGAATCACTGTAGGTAGTGATTGCAGCCATGAAATTAAAAGATGCTTACACCTTGGAAGGAAGGTTATGACCATCCTAGACAGCATATTAAAAAGCAGAGACATGAGTTTGTCAACAAAGGTCCATCTGGTCAAGGCTATGGTTTTTCCAATGGTCATGTATGGATGTGAGAGTTGGACTATAAAGAAAGCTGAGCGCTGAAGAATTGATGCTTTTGAACTGTGGTGTTGAGAAGACTCTTGAGAGTCCCTAAAGGAGATCAGTCGTGGGTGTTCATTGGAAGGACTGATGTTGAAGCTGAAACTCTAATACTTTGGCCACCTGATGTGAAGAGTTGATTCACTGGAAAAGATCCTGATACTGGGAAAGACTGAGGGCAGGAGGAGAAGGGGACGACAGAGGATAAGAATGTTGGATGGCATCACCAACTCAATAAACATGGGTTTGGGTGGATTCCGGGAGCTGGTGATGGACAGGGAGGCCTGGCGTGCTGCAGTTCATGGGGATGCAAAGAGTTGGACACGACTGAATGGCTGAACTGAACTGAACTGATAGCATCAAATTACAGATACAGGTTTCTCTCCTAGATTTTCAATGATAGAAATATCCTGTAGTTACCTAGAGGTCTAGGTACAAGATCTGCAAGCTGAACAATGGTTCCATTATTTTTAAAGTTATTATACTAGAGCTTTTCATGATTATATTCAGTTTGCAGAATATCATGCCATGGGTTCTGTCTTGTAGTACATTGATCTTCCCTAAATCACCAAACTCCTAAGAGACCTCACCCAAAATGCAAAGTCCTAGATCTAGGGTCATCCTCTACTTTCAACCACTTTGACATTTGATTACTGTTCACATTTTCACTACCCCTTATAATTGAAAGCTATAAATCTATTTAAAAAATCATGTATAATGACCATATAGTCATGTAAACTGAATTTAAAAAATCAAAGTATGAGGACTGTGAGTTTTATTTGAGGACCTTATTGAGGATTATAGCCTGGGAAACAGTCTTTCAGTAGCTCTGAGGTCACTGATCTGAAGAGGTAGGAGGAAAGTCCTGTAAATATATATGATTTTGGCTAAGGAATATGTGCAATCAGAATTTATCTTGGTAGAGGGTTACTTGCTAGTTATGAGGAAAAGGTATCTAAGTGATGTTAGAGCTTCTTTATGTTTGGAAAATGAAGATGCAAGGATCTGCATTCATATTTTTTTGTGCAGAGATATTTTTATGTAACTAAGGGGCTAGTTTTGCCAAAGCACAGAATGCTTTATTCTGGTTTTTGTCGTGAATCCCTTTTAAGCACTGTTGTCAATAACTTTAGTTATTTAGCAAATGACTTATTCTTTGTATAACTGAGAGGTGAGCAACATTCTTTGCTTTATAACTAAAAGAGCTAATGATCTTAGAACAGAACTCCAAAGTTTAGCATCTCAAATATATTTAGTATGCACTTAAAAATATCCTGTATCTACCTCCTTGAAAGAAATGATAATATGCTTTTATTTCTTCGTAATCCATTTTTCTTCCTCTAGATTTGTTTGGACATTGCTTTCACACCATATCAACAATGAAGCAATGGGAAAAAAAAGAAAGAACAATCAAACAAATCACAATTTGAAAACTAAAAATATGATGCTATAATTAAATAGAAAATGTAAAATAATAAGAGATGTTGAATAACCAGAATTATCAGAATAATATGAAAATAAAGTCAGTTGACACAGATAATATATTTATTCATAGCTTGCTTCAACTATTCATCCTGTTTGTTTTCATAAATCCAAAATCAATAAAAATTAGTACAAATATACAACTATTTTACAGTCAGTAAAAGTGACCTTAAATTATTCATATAAATTTAGTGTTTTGGATAGTTAATTGTTTTATTATTTTCTTCTAACTTTTATCATGTTGTACTGCAAAAATCTTAGCTAAAAGGAAAAACTCAATAGAAATAAGAATTGAAAATATACTATACAAGAAACTTAATGAAACCATCATTTTTCTTCTACTACAAATGATAAAACATCCGGAATGATTATATTTCCATTCCCTCCTCTCACAGTAAAAACAAAGCAAATGTTTTCAATGATTATTGCCATAGTATTATATTTAGAAGTAAAGAAGCAATCAGTTTTACCTTTGTCTACAAACTGTGTTATATAGTGCTATATAGAACATAAATAGATGTTCTTTGAATATATGCTATTATAAAATAATTTTTGGAAATTCTGATATAAACAAAAGTTTTCACTTACTGTAGAAATTCTTAGATGCTTAAAAATTTTTTTGGTAAGAATTATCCAAGGCAACGGAGAAGGCAATGGCACACCACTCCAGTACTCTCGCCTGGAAAATCCCATGGACGGAGGAGCTTGGTTGGCTGCGGACATGACTGAGCGACTTTCCTTTCACTTTTCACTTTCATGCATTGGAGAAGGAAATGGCAACTCACTCCAGTGTTCTTGCTGGAGAATCCCAGGTATGGGGGAGCCTGGTGGGCTGCCGTACATGAGGTCACACAGAGTTGGACACGACTGAAGTGACTTAGCAGCAGCAGCATCCAAGCCAATGCCTTATTTTTATGCACTTTAATTGATCACAAATTCTTCCACCAAACATTGAAAATATTTCTCTTATATTTCTTGAAACATCAGGATATTAATCTAATAAATTTTAAACTGCATGCTACCTCTTCTTAAAAATGTATCATTTATTCTAACTGATACATTATCTTAGATAATGTATTCATAGTTTGTCTAAAGACATACAGTAATAAAATATAATTAAACTCATGTTACACAATTGTCATTTATCTAACTTTACAATACAAAACATTAAATTTGGATAGATATAAGAGAACAGCTATGAAACTCATCCTTTTTTTTGGTAGTTTTGCTTTTTTGATTGTTAACCTTTATTAATAATATTCTTCCTTTCATAGGTGAGAAGAACTAAAACAGTACGTTAAACTCTGTTAATGGTTTAGAATCTGATTTCAAAGATGAGAGTTAAACTTGGATATACTTGTTAAGATCTGTGTATAGCAGCAAAGCATGCCTGCTCTCCATTGGACTACATATTGATAAAGTTTGCCTTAAAACTTTGGGAATCTTAAACATGCAGCAAATAAATTAAAATCATTCTATAAAATATGTCAAGCTTGAGTCTTTATTAGAATTACTAATTATCGGTATCATTTGATTGAGAAGACATATGATTCTGAGCACAGCAAGGGGTATGTAAAACCATTAACTGTCACTCCCGCTAGATATTACAAGTGATGTATAGTCCTAAACTCAGCAGGGGCTATCTTTATAACCATGCCCTGAGGGGGAGTGGAACATGCTTGAATGGAATACTGTTAAGTGAGCTTAATATGACCCTTCTTTCTCTCTTTCTCCATGTTTTTATTCTCTGTAGGCCTTGAATTTTGAAATGTAGGCATTAACTTTCATTTCATATATGTAAGATGTAACATGCTATATTACTAATTTTAGGCATTGAACCACAAAGAATGTCAATAATGTAACTCATATTTTGAACTTTATAAAGAACACTGGTATTCTGAAAAGTTATTTCATAGCATAAACTATGATTTTAGCAGGATCATATGTTCGGGCTACCCAAGAGAGCAATACAATATTTGCTCAATGCCTTCTCTCAGAATGTGCCCTATGTCAATTGTCTCAGAGTAAAGAAGGAAGTTAAATTGGCCTTCACCCCTGGGAACTCTGCTTCTATTTACATGACATTATGAGAAGTTTCCTGGACTGTTCACCTTTGTAATAAAATAAACTCTTCTCACTCTGTAGCTCTACTGCCCCTCAAAAGAAAATTTTGGTTAGAGAAAAAAAAAATCTCCCAAATTGAAATAAATCTCAATACCGTTTTTAGCTAATTTAATAGGTCTGGAGGGGAAAAAACAGAAAGAAGGCAGGGAATGATAAGTCACACCTTGGAGGCATTTCCTCTTTTACACACAGTGTATAGGGGAAGCCTCACATGATTCTTTAAAGAAATGAATTAAACAAGAATATGGACCAGATAATCGTCTGGAAGAAAATAATTTCAAGCATATGTGGTCAAGAAGTCCAATGTGGTTGAAGTAGAAGAATCGGGTATTGCAGAAGGGAAATATAGGCCAGATTATGTAGCTTATTTTAAGCCACATTAAAGGTGGTCCACCAACTTTCAGGCTTTTATCCTGGTGGCTCAGATGGTAAAAAATCTGCCTGTAATGCAGGAGACCTGGGTTAGATCTATGGGTTAGGAAAATCCCCTGGAGAGGGGTATGGCAACCCATTCCAGTATTCTTGCCTGGAAAATTCCATGGACTCTGGAGCCTGGTGGGCTACAGTCCATGGGGTCGTGATGAGTCAGACACAAATGAGGACCTAACACTTTCACATTCACTTTTGAATAAGATGGAAGGCAATTATAGCATATGCAATGGAGGAGTGACTTAATCTGACATAGGAAGGTGAAGGAAGGTGAAGTCGCTCAGTCGTGTCCGACTCTTTGCGACCCCATGGACTGTAACCTACTAGGCTTCTCTGTCCATGGGATTCTCCAGGCAAGAATACTGGATTGGATTGCCATTTCCTTCTCCAGGGGATCTTCCCAACCCGGATATTGAACCCAGGTCTCCTGCATTGGAGGCAGACATTTTAACCTCTGAGCCACCAGGGAAGCCCCAATCTGACATATTTGTATATTATTGCTTTCAATGTCAACTAAAGATGTATAGGTTAAATATGGAAGCAGAAATACCAGTGTAAGGCTCTTGCAATTATTCAAGAAATATATAACAACAGTTAGTATTTGGATGACATTGATGGCAAATAGATGGGGAAACAGTGGAAACAGTGATAGGCTTTATTTTGGGGGGCTCCAAAAATTATTGCAGATGGTGACTGAAGCCATGAAATTAAAAGACAGTTGCTCCTTGGAAGAAAAATTATGACCAACTTACATAGCATATTAAAAAGCAAAGACATTACTTTGCCAACAAAGATCCACATAGTCAAAGCTACGGTTTTTCCAGTAGTCATGTATGGATGTGAGAGTTGGACTGTGAAGAAAGTTGAGCGCCAAAGAATTGATGCTTTTAAACTGTGGTATTGGAGAAGACGCTTGAGAGTTTTTTGGACTGCAAGGAGATCCAACCAGTTCATCAAGGAAATCAGTCCTGGATATTCATTGAAGGACTGATGCTGAACTGAAACTCTAATATTTGGCCACCTGATGAAAAGAACTGATTCATTGGAAAAGACCCTGACGCTGGGAAAGATTGAAGGTGGGAACAGAAGGGGACAGCAGAGGATGAGATGGCCAGATGCCATCACTGATTCGATGGACATAAGTTTGAGCCAGCTTCGGGAGTTGATTATTGACAGAGAAGTCATGTATGGATGTGAGAGTTGGACTGTGAAGAAAGTTGAGCGCCAAAGAATTGATGCTTTTAAACTGTGGTATTGGAGAAGACGCTTGAGAGTTTTTTGGACTGCAAGGAGATCCAACCAGTTCATCAAGGAAATCAGTCCTGGATATTCATTGAAGGACTGATGCTGAACTGAAACTCTAATATTTGGCCACCTGATGAAAAGAACTGATTCATTGGAAAAGACCCTGACGCTGGGAAAGATTGAAGGTGGGAACAGAAGGGGACAGCAGAGGATGAGATGGCCAGATGCCATCACTGATTCGATGGACATAAGTTTGAGCCAGCTTCGGGAGTTGATTATTGACAGAGAAGCCTGGAGTGCTGCAGTCCCTGGGGATGCAAAGAGTCGAACACAACTGAGTGACTGAATTGAGCTGAACCCATGGAGCTGTAAATAGTGGTTTATTTCAAGTGTGTGATGAATAAGCCATGATAGCTTTTGCAGATGGATTAAGTGTGGTTTATGAAAGAATGCGAAGAGTTGACTCATTGGAAAAGACTCTGATGCTGGGAGGGATTGGGGGCAGGAGGAGAAGGGGACGACAGAGGATGAGATNCTGAACCCATGGAGCTGTAAATAGTGGTTTATTTCAAGTGTGTGATGAATAAGCCGTGATAGCTTTTGCAGATGGATTAAGTGTGGTTTATGAAAGAATGCGAAGAGCTGACTCATTGGAAAAGACTCTGATGCTGGGAGGGATTGGGGGCAGGAGGAGAAGGGGACGACAGAGGATGAGATGGCTGGATGGCATCACTGACTCGATGGACATGAGTTTGAGTGAACCCCGGGAGTTGGTGATGGACAGGGAGGCCTGGCGTGCTGCAATTCATGGGGTCACAAAGAGTCGGACAGGACTGAACGACTGAACTGAACTGAACTGACTAATGAAAGAGTGATGGTTTTTGTCACTGCCTCCTGTACAATGTTATGAATCTCTGTCCATAGTTCCTTAGGCACTCTATCTAATCCCTTAAATCTATTCACCACCTCTACCTTAAAATCTTAAGGGATTTGATTTAGGTCATACCAGAATGACATAGTGGTTTTTTCTACTTTCTTCGATTTAAGCTTGAATTTTGAAGTAAAGAGCTCATGATCTGAGCCACAGTCAGTTCCAGGTCTTATTTCTGCTGACTGTGTATTTGATTTCAGTATTGACCATTAGGTTATATCCATATGTAGAATCATTTCTTCTGTTGTTGGAAAAGGGTGTTTACTATAACCAGTGTGTTCTCTTGACAAAAATCTGCTAGCCTTCACCCTGCTTCATTTTGTACTCCAAGGCCAAACTTGCCTGTTACTCCAGGTATCTCTCAACTTCCTACTTTTGCATTCTGGTCTCCTATGATGAAAAGCACTTTTTTTTTTTTTCTTTCTTGTATTGGTTCTAGTAGGTCTCTAGGTCTTCACAGAATTGTTCAACTTCAGCTTTTTCTGCACTAGTGGTTGGGGCATAGACTTGGGTTATTGGTGATATTGAATGGTTTGCCTTGAAAATGAACCAAGATCATTCTGTCATTTTTGAGATTGTACCCAAGTATTGCATTTCTGACTTTTGATGACTCTGACAGCTATTCCATTCATTCTAATGGATTCTTATCCACAGTAGAAGATTTAAATAATAAGAATTAAATTTGCTTATCCCATACATTTTAGTTTATTGATTTCTAAGATGTGGATGTTCAATCTTGCCACCTCCTGCTTGACTACATCCAATTTACCCTGATTCATGGACCTAACATTCCAGGTTGCTATGCAATATTGTTCTTTACAGCATTGGACTTTAATTTCACCACCAGATATAACCTCAACTGTCATTTCCTCTTTGACCCAGTGACTTCATTTTTTCTGGCACTGTTAGTAATTGCCTTGCACTCTTCTTCAGTAGTACATCGAACACCTTCCAACCTGGGAAGCTCATCTTCTGGTGTCATATCTTTTTGCCTTTTCATAGTGTATGGGATTATCCAGACAAGAATACTGGAGTAGGTTGCCATTTCCTCCTGCAGTGGACCATGTTTTGTCAGAATTCTTCACTACGATCTGTCTTTCTTGGGTGGTCCTGCATAGCATGACTTAATTGAGTTATGCAAGCCCCTTCATCTCCACATGCAGTGTATCATGAAAGGGACATATCAATGAACATGAATTTGAGCAAACTCTGGGAAATAGTGGAGGACAGGGAGTCTGGCGTGCCACAGTCCCTGAGGTCACAAAGAGTCAGACATAACTTAGCAACTGAACAGCAACAAATGAATGATGGTAAGTAAATATGTGTTCTTGGGTTTTTGTCCTGAGCAAGTGGTAGAATAGTATTGTGATTTACAAATATGGGGGAAAAAAATCAGTAGGAGTAGGTATGATTAAGGTGAAAAAATGTTTGCTCTTGGACATATTATTTTGAAGTGCTTTTTACAAGTAATAAAAGAGTTAGGCAGTTGGCTATATAAATTGGATGTTTAAACAAACCATCAGATTCACAATTAAATTCTCAAGACATCAGTGAAGAAGCATTATTTAAAAGTAAAGGACTTGATGACATCCTTTAAGAAGATGAGCATATAGAGTAGAAAAAATGTCAGAGATAGAGACCTCAGTTGTGCTAACCACAGTGATTGGGAAGATGAAGAGAAAACAACAAAATGGACTGAGGAGCTGGGATAGCTAGAATGCAGGGATTAGGTGTTTGGTTCTTGAAAAAAGAGAATGAACATCTGGGTTAAATGTTGGTGGCTGATAAGAATTAAGAACTGCTAGTGGATGAGGCTACATGAATCTTCTATTTAAAAGATTTTAAAAATTGAAACATCTTTTTAATTGTGGGGTTAAAGTCAAGTGGAAGAACATTTATAGAAAATCAAAGGATAATTATTATTATGTGTTTTTTTTTTTAATTTAGAGACTGCACATAAAGAGTTTTGCCTACAAAAAGAACTCAACACTTTGTACTTATAGGTCACAGAATGATTTTTTCTTTTTAATAACAGAGGAGCAGATAATAAACATAAGATGTTCTATATGATACAATTGTCTACTAGAAATTGAAAGCAAACAGCCAACTAATGAAATCAGTTCAGTTCAGTCACTCAGTCATGTCCGACTCTTTGTGACCCCATGAACTGCAGCACACCGGGCCTCCCTATCCATCACCAACTACTGCAGACCATCCAAACCCATGTCCATTTAGTCGGTGATGCCATGCAACCATCTCTTCCTCTATCGTACCCCTCTCCTCCTGCCCTCAATCTTTCCCAGCATCAGGATCTTTTCGAATGAGTCAACTTTTCACATCAGGTGGCCAAAGTATTGGAGTTTCAGCTTCAACATCAGTCCCTCCAATGAACACCCAGGACTGATCTCCTTTAGGATGGACTGGTTGGATCTTCTTGCAGTCCAAGGGACTCTCAAGAGTATTCTCAACACCACAGTTCAAAAACATCAATTTTTCAGTACTCAGCTTTCTTTATAGTCCAACTCTCATCCATACATGACCACTGGAAAAACCATAGCCTTGACTAGATGGAACTTTTGTTGACAAAGTAATGTCTCTGCTTCTTAACATGCTGTCTATGTTGGTCATAACTTTTCTTCCAAGGAGCAAGCGCCTTTTAATCTCATGGCTGCAATCACCATCTGCAGTGATTTTGGCCCCCAAAATAAAGTCTGACACTGTTTCTGCTGTTTCCCCATCTATTTCCAATGAAGTAATGGGACCAGATGCCGTGATCTTAGTTTTCTGAATGTTGAGTTCTAGGCCAACATTTTCATTCTCCTCTTTCACTTTCATCAAGAGGCTTTTTAGCTCCTCCTCACTTTCTGCCATAAGGGTGGTGTCATCAGCATATCTGAGGTTATTGATATTTCTCCCGGCAATCTTGATTCCAGATTGTGTTTCTTCCAGTCCAGCGTTTCTCATGATGTACTCTGCATATAAGTTAAATAAGCAGGGAGACAATATACAGCCTTGACGTACTCCTTTTCCTATTTGGAACCAGTCTGTTGTTCCATGTCCAGTTCTCACTGTTGCTTCCTGACCTGCATACAGATTTCTCAAGAGGCAGGTTAGGTGGTCTGGTATTCCCAT
>SJYX01005409.1:144513-184903 GCA_006410675.1 Oreotragus oreotragus
CAACATTCAGAAAACGAAGATCATGGCATCTGGTCCCATCACTTCATGGGAAATAGATGGGGAAACAGTGGAAACAGTATCAGACTTTATTTTTTGGGGCTCCAAAATCACTGCAGATGGTGACTGCAGCCATGAAATTAGAAGATGCTTACTCCTTGGAAGAGAAGTTATGACCAACCTGGATAGTATATTCAAAAGCAGAGATATTACTTTGCCAACTAAGGTCTGTCTAGTCAAGGCTATGGTTTTTCCTGTGGTCATGTATGGATGTGAAAATTGGACTGTGAAGAAAGCTGAGCGCTGAAGAATCGATGCTTTTGAACTGTGGTGTTGGAGAAGACTCTTGAGAGTCCCTTGGACTGCAAGGAGATCCAACCAGTCCATTCTGAAGGAGATCAACCTTGGGATTTCTTTGGAAGGAATGATGCTAAAGCTGAAACTTCAGTACTTTGGCCACCTTATGCAAAGAGTTGACTCATTGGAAAAGACTCTGATGCTTGGAGGGATTGGGGGCAGGAGGAGAAGGGGACGACCGAGGATGAGATGGCTGGATGGCATCACGGACTCGATGCACGTGAGTCTGAGTGAACTCCAGGAGATGGTGATGAACAGGGAGGCCTGGCATGCTGCGATTCACGGGGTTGCAAAGAGTCGGACACAACTGAGCGACTGAACTGAACTGAACTTTTCTTGTGTGACATAAAATGATAACTAAAAATGAAAATATTAGAAATTATTCATAGGACCCATGCCATGTGCCCCCAGAGGCAAAATTATATCCCACTACACAATTTGGCTACTCAGTTTAAAATGTCAATGTGATAACCATTAAAGATATAATTGTCCAAATTTGAGAGTACAGAAAATGTAATACAGAAGGGGTATCCTAATGAGAGAGAGAGAAAACACCAAACATCAATAAATAATAACCAATACCATAATCTTAAGAAAGAATTAAACTAATTAATATTATTATATTTCAGAGAAGACAGTAAAATTTATATAATTAACATGATTATTTTAAGATTTTACATTGTCAAAAACAGTCATTGTATCAATCCAAAACTAGCTCTTTGAGAAGCAGAATTCATATGAGAAATACTTTCAAATTGAGTCATTACTGAGATAACTAAATTTGACAAAGGGAAAACTATCTGTTTTTTAGGGCGTATTCCATTCAGAGGCTTGAACACATTTCTAAGTTCTGAATTAAAACAAGCACAAGGCAGTAAAGTAAACTTTAAAAGGAGATAAATTCAATTACTCAAAATCTTGACAGACATGCCACTCCTGCTAATTTTAATATTTTTTGACCACCCAGTATGGATAATAATATTTTGTCACTACTGGTAAATTTTTTAAAAACCTTAAAACAAACTCAGAATATTGATTTTAAAAAGCTAGCAAAAGTAATCTTTTCATTGTATTTATGAAAGATTTATTTCTGTGAGGTTTGTTATCACAGAGATAAAACTGTATTCCATGTAATCAATAAAACATTATTAAAAATATAATCAGAAAAAAATGAACTGCCACCAGATAATCTCTCATAACATTTTTCAGTGAACAGGATTTCATTAAATTAATTAAAACAATGTGCTATTAAAATGATGGTGTAAAGCTTTCAGATGTAACTATGTGTTTGGTGTACCACACTAAATAATAATGCAAATTCAAGTCTGTGAAGAATTTATGAGTTTTTTTTTTTTAAGATTTCATAGAAATGCTTTTATATATTGAAAGTTTAAATGCAAAAAGTGTTCCATTTTCTGGACTCAAATATAAGGTGCTTCAAAGTGATTAGGTGATCTATCATTGCTTTTTAAAAAGACAGGAAGCTTATATAATGACCAAAAACTAAAACCTCAGTTGATACCCATTTTGGAATTGATCACAGAAAATATGAACATATTTGTATAAGAAAAGAAAGCAAAGCTTATATTTATATGGCACAAGAGAGGTACAGTTGAGTTCAGTTCAGTCGCTCAGTCATCTCGACTTTTTGCAACCCCATGGACTGCAACAACCCAGGCCTACCTGCTGCTGCTGCTGCTAAGTCACTTCAGTCGTGTCCGACTCTGTGTGACCCCATAGACGGCAGCCCACCAGGCTCCCCCATCCCTGGGATTCTCCAGGCAAGAATACTGGAGTGGGTTTCCATTTCCTTNTCTGTCTCTTATACACATCTCAAAGCTTATATTTATATGGCACAAGAGAGGTACAGTTGAGTTCAGTTCAGTCGCTCAGTCATCTCGACTTTTTGCAACCCCATGGACTGCAACAACCCAGGCCTACCTGCTGCTGCTGCTGCTAAGTCACTTCAGTCGTGTCCGACTCTGTGTGACCCCATAGACGGCAGCCCACCAGGCTTCCCCATCCCTGGGATTCTCCAGGCAAGAATACTGGAGTGGGTTGCCATTTCCTTCTCCAATGCATGAAAGAGAAAAGTGAAAGTGAAGTCGCTCAGTCTGTCTGACTGTTAGCAACCCCATGGACTGCAGCCCACCAGGCTACTCCATCCATTGGATTTTCCAGGCAAGAGTACTGGGGTGGGGTGCCATTGCCTTCCCCGCCAGGCCTACCTATCCATCAGCAACTCCCAGAGTTTACTCAAACTCGTCCATTGAGTCAGTGATTCCATCCAACAATCTTATCCTCTGTCATCCCTTTCTCCTCTCACCTTCAATCTTTCCGAGCATCAGGGTCTTTTCCAGTAAGTCGCTCTTCACATCAGGTGGCCAAAGTATTGGAGTTTCAGCTTCAACATCAGTCCTTCCAATGAACATTCAGGACTGGTCTCTTTTAGTATGGACTGGTTGGGTCTCCTTGCAGTCCAAGGGACTCTCAAGAGTCTTCTCCAACACCACAGTTCAAAAGCATCAGTTCTTCAATGCTCAGCTTTCTTTACAGTCCAACTCTCATATCCATACATGACTACTGGAAAAATCATAGCCTTAACTAGAGGGACATTTGTTGGTAAAGTAATGTCTCTGCTTTTTAATATGCTGTCTAGATTGGTCATAACTTTTCTTCCAAGGAGTAAGCATCTTTTACTTTCATGGCTGGAGTCACCATCTGCCATCTGTAGTTTTGGACCCCCCCAAAATAAAGTCTGCCACTGTTTCCACTGTTTCCCCATGTGTCTGCCATGAAGTGATGGGACTGGATGCCATGGTCTCTGTTTTCTGAATATTGAGCTTTAAGTCCACTCTTTCATTCTCCTCTTTCACTTTCATCAAGAGACTCTTTAGTTCTTCACTTTCTGCCATAAGGGTGGTATCATGTGCATATCTGAGGTTATTGATATTTCTCCTGGCAGTCTTGATTCCAGCTTGTGCTTCATCCAGCCCAGTATTTCTCACGATGTTCTCTGCATATAAGTTAAATAAACACAATGACAATATATGAGTGGCAAGCAGCCAAGAGGGGATACCCCAGATGCAAGGTCAGGAGCAGCGGCTGTGCCTTGCTGGAGCAGCCATGAAGAAATACCCCATGCCCAAGGTCAGAGAAATCCCAGTAAGATGTTAGGTGCTATAGCAGCTGTGAGGAGATACCCCACATCCAAGGGCAAAGGAGAAGCCCCAGCAAGATTGTAGGAGGGGTGAGCTCACATTTAGAAACAAACCTCATTCCTGCCAAAGACACCCAGAGGGCTCAAACAAACCTTGTGTGCACCAGGATCCAGGGACCCCACAGAGATTGAGACCGAAGTGTGTTTGAGTGTCTCCTGTGGAGGTTTGGGTCGGCAGTGGTCTCCTGCAGGGACAGGAGCTCTGGGTGCAGCAGACTTGCCTATGGCTGGCATAAGCTCTCTTGGAGGAGGTCGCCATTAACCCCACCATCAGTTCAGTTCAGTCGGTCAGTCGTATCTGACTCTTTGCGACCCCATGGACTGCAGCTCCCCAGGCTTACCTGTCCATCACCCTGTCCAATTCCCAGAGTTTACTCAAACTCACGTCCATTGAGTCGGTGATGCCATCCAATCATCTCATCCTCTGTAATCCCTTTTTTCTCTCACCTTAAATCTTTCTCAGCATCAGGGTCTTTTCAAATGAGTCAGCTCTTTGCATCAGGTGGCCAAAATATTGGAGTTTCAGCCTCAANCCATTGAGTCGGTGATGCCATCCAATCATCTCATCCTCTGTAATCCCTTTCTTCTCTCACCTTAAATCTTTCTCAGCATCAGGGTCTTTTCAAATGAGTCAGCTCTTTGCATCAGGTGGCCAAAATATTGGAGTTTCAGCCTCAACATCGGTCCTTCCAATGAACATTCAATGAATGTTCCTGCTCCAGTGAACATTCAGTGAACATAACCCCACCATAGAACTGCTGGAATTTACACTGGACTGGGAAATATACCTTGGAGGGCACAACAGAAGCTTGTACACCAGGACCCAGGAGAAAGGAGCAGTGACCGAACAAGAGACTGTCCCAGACATGCTTGTGGGTATCTGGGAGGTTCCTGCAGAGGCATGGGTGGATGGTGGCCTGATGCAGGGTTGGGGGCACTGAGAGTAGCAGTACATGAATGGGATGTTTTGAGGGAGTCACCATTATCTTCATTACCTCCACCATAGTTTACTGACCAACCGAAAGTCGCTCAGTCGTGTCTGACTCTTTGCGGCCCGTGGACTAGCCCACCAGGCTCCTCCATCCATGGGATTCTCCAGGCAAGAATACTGGAGTGGGTTGCCATTTCCTTCTCCAGGGGATCTTCCCAACCCCGGGATCGAACCAAGACCTCCTGCATTACAGGCAGACGCTTTAACCTCTGAGTCACCAGGAAAGCCCCCCACCATAGTTTGACCCCAGGTAAATAGCAGAGAGGGAACACAACTCCACCCATCAATAGAAAATTGGATTAAAGATTTACTGAACATGGCCCTGCCCATCAGGAGACCCAGTTTTCCCCTCAGTCAGTCTATCGCATCAGGAAGCTTCCATAGGCCTCTTATCCTTCTTCCTCAGAGGGCAGACAGTCTGAAAAACCGCAGTCACAGAAAACTAACCAATATACATGGACCACAGCCTTGTCTAAATCAATGAAACTATGAGCCATGCCGTGTAGGGCCGACCAAGACAGAGGGATCATGGTGGAGAGTCCCAACAAAATGTAGTCCACTGGAGAAGGGAATGGCGAACCACTTCAGTATTCTTGCCTTGAGAACCCCATGAACAGTATGAAANTTGTCTAAATCAATGAAACTATGAGCCATGCCGTGTAGGGCCGACCAAGACAGAGGGATCATGGTGGAGAGTCCCAACAAAATGTAGTCCACTGGAGAAGGGAATGGCGAACCACTTCAGTATTCTTGCCTTGAGAACCCCATGAACAGTATGAAAAGACAAGATAAGACACTGAAAGATGAACTCCTCAGCTCGGTAAGTGCCCAATATGCTACTGGAGATAAGTTAAAAGTATAAAAAGAATAATATAATTGGAAAATTGCTTCTTATTAGATTGATGATTTAGTAAATGATCATTAGTGAATGCGAAAAATGTGAGTGAAGAATTATTGTGGATAAGATAATTTTAATGTCAAAAATATCTCACAGATTTCTTGCTAATAAAAAAGAAAACATCTTTACAATAGAGAAATATGATCTGTTACATTCTGAAAAAAGAAGATGAAAATTAGCATCATTTATTTTAGGACTACCTGATACTGTATGAGAACCAATGGGGTACAACTTATAGTGCATGGCGTTACTGGAACCATATTGTTAACAATAAAATAGTTTATATGAATCATATTAAGTCTGTGGATTTAATTTCCAGTTTAGAGATAATATGAAGTTTGAGGTAAAGGGTAAATTCTTTAAAAAAACATTGTCTTTAAAAAGCATTTTATTAGAGAATAAAATTTGTGGGTTTAAAATAGATTTTTAAAAGAATAAAAGACATAACCACAAATGCAATGTGTGGAACATTTTGGATCATGGTTGAAAATAAAATAGCTATAAAAGATACACTGGCAGGTACTTGGGGAATTTTGAATATGGACTCTATGTTAAGGTATTAGAAAAATACTACTCTTTTTTTTAGGTAAGGTACAGGTATTGTGGTTGTATTAGAGTATCTCCTGTTTAAGCAATGCATGCTGATTCATATATATATATATTTGTGCATATTTATAAGCATAATTTGTGAGTAATAATCAGTTCAGTAAAACACGTATAAACTAATTTTGATTGATAAAGAAATAAGAGAAAATGTAAGATAATTTTTAATCTAAGTAATGAATATGATACACTAGTATTTGGTAAAGATTCAGTCATTTTCCTACATATTCATATTTTTCATTATAATAAGAAGAAATTGAACCAGAATATTTTTAGAATAAGCAAAGTAGGATTTTGATACTAAGTACTTTTCTACCTTAATATGCATATTGTCCTTGGGCTAGTAAATCAGAATTTACAACATTGTTTAAATGATGCCTTCAATTTGAAACACAAAATGTCTAAATCTCAAAGAAGGTCTAAAATTATCAAAATAATATTAATTACATATTTACTAGATTGGTCTCCGTTGTCCTTTGAGCACTTCTAAATTTGTTATACTCTTCTCTAATTTATAAAACTGCCAAGACCATTTTAATGTTGAGATTTTACACATAAACTTTGTTTCATCAAGTTGAAGCAAAGGTTTTTTTTCCTGGGGCTTAAAGAGAGTTACTTCTGTTTTGCATTTAGTTCACTCTTGCTTAATAAATCTCATTGAAAATCATCCTGTGGGCTATTGATACATACTTTGTTAGATAATAAATAAGTAAAACATTTAAAAAATTAAACAAAAGGAATTCATGAATTATGGATAGTACTTTTGTGAGCAGCAATAATCAACTTACTGCTTCTTTGAAACCCAAGTCTAACTCTTTGCAGTAGTCACATTCCATTTTAATTTGGCATTCTGTAGTAGAGATCTTCTTGAAAACAAAATATTTTTCATAAAAAAAAATCAACAGAGTATCCTAAGAATATTTGGGCCTGTTTTAAACCATCCAATGTACTGCTTTTGAAAAATGAATGGACACGTGTTTGTTGTCATTTTTAATTATTTGTTACTCTATTGGGAGATGATAGTGTAATGTATATAAAGTGGATCTAGGAAGAAATATGCCAACTGCCAGGATTCTAAATAGCCTCAAATAGCTGATTTCACAATAGCTCAGATTCAGGTGGATCTGAATAAACTGTGGAAAATTCTGAAAGAGATGGGAATACCAGACCACCTGACCTGTCTCTTGAGAAACCTATATGCAGGTCAGGAAACAACAGTTAGAAATGGACATGGAACAACAGACTGGTTCCAAAAGGAAAAGGAGTACATCAAGGTTGTATATTATCACCCTGCTTATTTAACTTATATGCAGAGTACATCATGAGAAACACTGGGCTGGAAGAAGCACAAGTTGGAATCAAGATTGCTGGATGAAATAATAACCTCAGATATGCAGATGACACCACCCTTATGGCAGAAAGTGAAGAGGAACTAAAGAGTCTCTTGATGGAAGTGAAAGAGGAGAGTGAAAAAAGTTGGCTTAAAGTTCAACATTCAGAAAACTAACATCATGGCAACTGGTCCCATCACTTCACGGGAAATAGATGGGGAAATAGTGGAAACAGTGTCAGACTTTATTTTTGGGGGCTCCAAAATCACTGCAGATGGTGATTGCAGCCATGAAATTAAAAGACACTCCTAGGAAGGAAAGTTATGACCAACCTAGACAGCATATTCAAAAGCAGAGACATTACTTTGCCAACAAAGGTCCATCTAGTGAAGGCTATGGTTTTTCCTGTGGTCATGTATGGATGTGAGAGTTGAACTGTGAAGAAGGCTGAGTGCTGAATAATTGATGCTTTTGAAGTGTGGTGTTGGAGAAGACTCTTGAGAGTCCCTTGGAGTGCAAAGAGATCCAACCAGTCCATTTTAAAGGAGATCAGTCCTAGGTGTTCTTTGGAAGGATTGATGCTGAAGCTGAAACTCCAGTACTTTGACCACTTCATGCGAAGAGTTGACTCATTGGAAAAGACTCTGCTGCTGGGAAGGATTGGGGGCAGGAGGAGAAGGGGACGAGAGAGGATGAGATGGCTGGAGGGCATCACTGACTCTATGCACATGAGTTTGAGTGAACTCTGGGAGTTGGTGATGGACTGGGAGGCCTGGCGTGCTGCAATTCATGGGGTTGCAAAGAGTTGGACATGACTGAGCGACTGAACTGAACTGAACTGAGATATTGTTGAAAGTTGTGATATCTATTTAATGTTTAATCACATATTTAGAAGAATGGAGTGCACACAGTTGACATGTTAACATATATCCAAAATCATAGGTTTGGACATCAAATATTTCTAATAAAAATACCTATGATATGCTTTACTGGATTTTGTATTAGTGATATCAATTTTTTTAAAGTGTACCTAATTGAAGAAACAAAATCTGTTTATGTAAGGATGCTTAAGAAGGCTTGAGTATTTCACCAGTTCTCACAGTCGTCTACACTGCTACAGTGAGGCAGCTGCTTACTCTGTTCTTTCTCTAACACCCTTAATGTATTTTATTTAAGTGGCTGATTTTCACATACGACTATCTATGAAGAATATAATCTCTTTGGGTGATGGATCATGCCTTTTTTATCTTTGACTGACTGGATCCAACCACAGGACCCAACACATACCGATTCTTAATATATTTATGTTTAATGAAGTTGCAGACTTGATGCTAGGAGAGACCTGTCTTGTGTACCAGCTCATTTGGTCTACCAATTTAAGTCTCTGAGTAAACTTGAGAAAATATTATAACCTGGCATTAAAGATTCTTAATATGTCATATTCAAATTGTCAATAAGATCATCTACTCACAGGACTGTCACAAAGTTCAATTGCAATGATACTAGTAATAGGTAATCTTTACTGAGTAATTTTGTTAAGTGCCTACTATGTAGCAAGATTGGTCCTTGGTATGGTATGCCTAATTCTCTCAGAAAAGTTTTAGATAGTTTTATTTAATCCTCACCAACTCCATAAATTACCTCTATTTTACAGATTGAGAAAAAAGACAAATGGAGTTTAAATAACTTGCTCGTGATCAAACAGAAACTGAATTGAGAACCCAGATGATTTGATTCCAGGACCTTGTGCTATGTAAAGGGTTTGCAAATCATCAGTTCAGCTCAGTACAGTCACTCAGTCATGTCTAACTCTTTGCAACCCCATGGACCACAGCATGCCAGGCTTCCCTATCCATCACCACTCCCGGAGCTTGCTCGAACGCATGCCTACTGAGTTGGTGATGCCATCCAACTATCTCATCCTCTGTTGTTCCCTTCTTCTCCCGCCTTCAATCTTTCCCAGCATCAGGGTCTTTTCCAATGAGTCAGTTCTTCACATCAGGTGACCAAAATATTAGAGTTTCAGCTTCAGCATCAGTCCTTACAAAGAATATTCAGGATTGATTTCCTTTAGGATGGACTGGTTGGATCTTCTTGCTGTCCAAGGGACTCTCAAGAATCTTCTCCAACACCAGTTCAAAAGCATAAATTCTTTGGTGCTCAGCATATAATACACAATCAATAAATATTAGATTTAAAAACAAAACAAACATTTCAGTTGCTATTCATGTGGTTCTTTTTTTTTTTTAATGCGGAGTTTCCTTTGGTTCAATGAGTATGTCATTTTTATGAATGTATGAATATACTTAAGTCTTCAAAGACCCTCATTTCTGCAAGTAGTTGAACACTAAATGGATGTGAATAGCTGCAGGGAAATACTCTCTATATAACAGGATGGTCCTTTATTTTAAAGAAAATCACGTGTGACTTGGGTAGGATNTTGGTTCAATAACTGCTAATGAGTATGTCATTTTTATGAATGTATGAATATACTTAAGTCTTCAAAGACCCTCATTTCTGCAAGTAGTTGAACACTAAATGGATGTGAATAGCTGCAGGGAAATACTCTCTATATAACAGGATGGTCCTTTATTTTAAAGAAAATCACGTGTGACTTGGGTAGGATGTGGCACTTCTGTCATATGATTTACAATATATCTATTCCTTTAACTCCCCCTAGAAACTTCAAGCCAAGTTATGTATTTCTTTTTTTTTTTTTTTTTTGGCTTCAGTTGCCCTTGCCTTTCTGCAGAGATTAGACATTTGAAAATATGAAATAACAAGTGCTATTTCCATTTAATTCTAAAAAAATGTGGGTTCCAACTAGACAAGCACCTGATTTGGACAAAGTAGAGGCACCAGCCAGCTGGAAAGAAGGAAAATAAAAAAGAGTCAAGGTTTTCAAGAATGTAGATCTCTCCCCATTTAAATTGTTCCAAACTACACTCATTTAAAATCATAGCCCAAAAAAGTCTTGACTCTTTCGCCACAGAACCTTTTTAATCATCTATGGCAGGCCAAGGCTTATAGCTCGAGGCAGCCACATGGCCAGAATCTCTGTTCTCACAACTTTGGCTATAAGAAAAGTCTGTAAACCAATTTCCAGACTATGTTAAAAGTAGTTTAACTGTCAGAAGAAAAAGAAAATGCTTTGATGTTCCGTGTTTGAAATTAAACATTTGGTTTATATATGTGGCCTTTTTAGATCATTAAACCTGTAGCCAATCACTTATACTTGAGACTCACATTGCCATACCTAACAGTTATACCACTTTTCAGCTGCCTCCAGTATTAAGTTCACAAGGCCTGTTATAATTAAAAATAATATTTAAAGAAAATTCACTCTACAGTTTATTCACAATAGTGCATGTGTTTATTTTGTTGAGTTCCCTATAGATAAGCTAAGCTAAACAGGTAGATTCACCTAAAAACTGCCACCCAATTTTTTCTCAAATATTGATAGCTTCCAAAAAAAAAAAAAGATATTTTCCATGATAACTGTTATGATATAGGAAAAACAGTTCCTATGAGGAGTAACTCCTGCTGCTGCTGCTGCTGCTGCTGCTGCTGCTGAGTCGCTTCTGTCGTGTCCGACTCTGTGCGACCCCACAGACTGCAGCCCACCAGGCTCCCTTGTCCCTGGGATTCTCCAGGCAAGAACACTGGAGTGGGTTGCCATTTCCTTCTCCAAATGCATGAAAGTGAAAAGTAAAAGTGAAGTCGCTCAGTCATGTCCAACTCTTCATGACCCCATGGACTGCAGCCCACCAGGCTCCTCCGCCCATGGGATTTTCCAGGCAAGAGTACTGGAGTGGGTTGCCATTGCCTTCTCCAAACTCAGTTCTAAGAGAATGCATATTTATCTGCCCCACTATAGGGATATATATATATATATATATTTTACCATTGTGATTATTGTCTCCATTAATACTAGTGTCAGGATACAAATTCNCAGGCAAGAGTACTGGAGTGGGTTGCCATTGCCTTCTCCAAACTCAGTTCTAAGAGAATGCATATTTATTTTCCCCACTATAGGGATATATATATATATATATATTTTACCATTGTGATTATTGTCTCCATTAATACTAGTGTCAGGATACAAATTCCAAGAGACAGAAATAAAACTTTAATATCTGAATAAAACTGAGACTAGTTAACTTGGTACATCCCAGCATAGCAGATGAGTTCCTAATGATAACAGTCTATTCTCTGCATTGCAATCCAGCTCCTAGAGAACTTTCATGAGTCTCTAAAGAGAAGTTCTATTTCCACAGGACTATTTATACAGAACACTATTTACTGGCAGTGCTAAGATATTTGGTGCATTGATAGCTTTTTCCATCTTCATCAGCTCTTCTAGGTCTTCCTACATAGATACAATATGGAAATAACACTGTGTTTGCTATTCAAAGGTTACCTTCAGTAGTAGTGGCCTACCATCCCATTCCAGCCAGATTTCTCTCCTAAGCCCCACTTAAATACACATTCTAAAGCTGCTTCTGGTGTTATTCCTTCTGTTTTGAAACAGCTTAATCAAAATATATTTTGAGCACAGTAGTTGTCCTTTTCTCATGTTTTAAAGGTTTGCCAGCTTCACAGAGTTCTATTTATGCTGCCTAAGTAAGAAAAGTTAACATTTTTTTTTTCCTTCTATGCAATTAGGGAAAATGGCTCTAATCTTATGTAATTCTTATAAACTTTGGGTATAAAACAAAAACTTACTTTCAGTATTCATCTTGACAGGATCATGTCTAAGTTGTTCAAAATATTCAAAACTAATATAGATATTTTAATTAATAACCAGACCCCTTATCAAGCCCGAATTTATTAACAATTAAAATAAATTAATTTTTTTAAAATATGTGTTTAAAGTAACCCCTAATGATATCAGCATATTTGTTGAATCTTTGTATCTTGATGAATTAGAAGGGAAATAATGGAGAATAGTCCAGTTATTCAGCAGGGACAAATTGCTTACATATTTCTAGAGAACAATTCATACTTTCATACTTCCATCTATTACAGAAATATGATATTCATTTTGGCTTGTAGATTTTTCCTTTGTAATTCAATTATACAAAACTTTTTTCTTGGAACATAAATATAAGGAAAGTGTTTTGGCCAATACAGTTTATAAATTCACAAATATTAATGTGCCCACTATTTGATTTATTGGGGAGATGTGCATATTGCTAACTTCCCTTAACTATGTTATTATTAGACTATAAATTAGATGAGATCCAATCAAGATATTTTCAAAATTTTTTTAGTAATTTCATGAATTTAATATAAACAATTTGGAGAGTCATAACAATAACAATATTGTTCTTCCAGGTGAGATGTTTTGTTTACATCTTCTTTAGCTTCAATTAACAATGTTTTATAGTTTAGAGTGTACAAGTCTGGCATTTCTATTACATTTATTTCTAAGTATCTATTCTTTTTGATGCTATTGGAAATGAAACTTAATTTTGGAATTGTTCATTGCTAAATTGTTAAAACATGATTTTTTAAATAAAGAGCTTATGTCCTACCAGTTTGATAAACTTATTGATTAGATCTGATATAATTTTGTTTATTCCTTTTTTTCTAAATAAAATGTCATGTAATATGTAGAGATAATTTACTTTCTTTTTTTTTGAATCTAGATATTTTTAAATTTTTTATTGCCTGTATGCAATAAAGCATACAATGACTATATCCTTCATTTTAATGTTCAATAAAATGGTATTGTGGACTTCCTTTTGTTGGTTATGCTCTTGGATGAAATATTTNAAAATGTCATGTAATATGTAGAGATAATTTACTTTCTTTTTTTTTGAATCTAGATATTTTTAAATTTTTTATTGCCTGTATGCAATAAAGCATACAATGACTATATCCTTCATTTAAATGTTCAATAAAATGGTATTGTGGACTTCCTTTTGTTGGTTATGCTCTTGGATGAAATATTTTTTCTTTTCCCATTCAGTTTGAAGTTAGCTTTGGGTTTTTCAAGTATAAGTTTTTTATCTGCTTCAGCAAGTTCTCTTTAATTTTTAGTTTGCTGAGTGTTTTCATCATTAAAAAATGTGCTTATTTTGTAAATTTTTTTTCACTGTGCCATTGAAATAATAATAAAGTTTTGTTATTTTTATCACTGTAGGGTATTACATTAATTAATTTTGATATATTAAACCAACTTTATCATTTTGAGCTAAATCTACACAAGTCATATTGCTGAACAAAGTTTGGTAGTATTTTTAAGGAAATTTTGTGTCTATATTCAAAAGGAATTTTTGAATTTTTGCATTTTTTGCATTTTTCATTTGTGATACTAAACCTGGTTTTAATATCAGCATAACCCCGGAATGTGTTTGGAAATACTTCTCCCTCTTTTACTTTTTGAAAGAATCTGTGTATTGGTGTTGAATCTTTAAATGTTTCTTAGAATTAAAAAATGAATTATTATGATTTGAAGTTTTTTGACCAATAATTCAATTACCTTACTTGTTACAAATCCATTTAGACTTCTATTTCGCCTTAAATCCTTTCTGTAGCCTGCATCTTTCTAGGCATTTGTCCATTTCATGTAGGTTATCTAATTTATTGATGTACAATTGTTCATAAAATTTTCTTATAATTATTTTTTAAATTTCAGTAAGATCAGAATTAATATCCCCTTTTATATTCCTTAGTTCAATAATTTGATTTTATTGTAAAATCTAGAAAAAAAATTTTTTTCTTTAATTTTGTGGAACTTATAAAACAAGACTGGTTTCAATATTTTTTTCTATTTTTCTATTGCTTATTTTATTTATCTGCTCTAATTTTGTTCTTTTCTTTCTGCTTTCTTTGAGCTTAGTTTTCTCTTCTACTGTAGTTTAGTAATTTGAAATATTCATTTTTAATAGGGCATTGTTTATGAATTTTCTTTTAAATACCATTTTAGCTACATTACAAAAGTGTGAGTGTGCTGTTTTTATATTCATTCATCTCAAGCAAGTTTTAAAATTTTTCTTATGATTTCTTGTTTTAATCTTCAGATTACCTTAAGAATGCTGTTTAATTTGCACATATTTCTTCCTGTTGTTTCTTTCTTCTGAATACCCCAAATTTCTCTTTGCTGTTGTTATTGAATTGCCTTCCATTGAAGTCAAAAAACAAATTTTGATGATGAGTACTTTTAACCTTTTTTCAGGCTCATTTTAGAACCTGATGTATGACCTATCCTGAAGATGCACTCTCTTTTTTTTTTCATTAATTTTTCTTACTATTACTCCAGAAAATATCAGTTGTTCCACCTCCAAATATGCTGATTCTTTTTCTCTCTGGCTTGAGCCCTTTAGTCAATTTTCATTTCAGTTATCATACTATTCATCTCCTATATCTTTATTGATAGTCTCTGTTTGATGGTAATTTCTGTTTTCCATACATTGTANTCCAGAAAATATCAGTTGTTCCACCTCCAAATATGCTGATTCTTTTTCTCTCTGGCTTGAGCCCTTTAGTCAATTTTCATTTCAGTTATCATACTATTCATCTCCTATATCTTTATTGATAGTCTCTGTTTGATGGTAATTTCTGTTTTCCATACATTGTATAATTATCTGGACATTATTTGTTTGTTTTAGTTTCTGAAGATATTTTAAAAAGCTGATCTAAAATCTTTGTCTCTTAATCCATCATCTGTGTTTCCTCATGGGCTGTTTCATTCAATTCCTTATGTTCTCATGTATTGGCCATATTTTCTGCTTTTTATACGTCTTTAAATATTTTTGTTGATAATGTATGTTTCAAATCAAATAATGTGGCAACTGTGTTAATTAGATTCTTTTCCCTCCCCATAGTTTGCTGTTGTTACTAGTTAGTATAGTTGTTCTTCGTTTGCTTAATAACTTTTCTAAACTAATTCTGTAAATTCTGTCTTCACTGTCATGTGTATGTACTTACTGAAATCTCTGCTGAAATAACTTAGTGGTCAGCTAATGACTGAACAGAGACTTCTTTAAATGCCTTCTTTTGAGAACTCCTCCAAGCTTTGCTGAGGTGTTCTGGTGTCTATTTTTAAGAAAATAGTTTACAACAATCTATTATTCTTCACTTTTTGTTTATTCAGACCTTAAGATTAGCCACACTTGAGCACGCAAAAACTCTGAGTATGCCTATCATTCTGTGCATGAGTGCAGTCTTCTAAATTCTCAGGGACATATCAAAGCTCTTCAAAGTTCTCTATGAAGAACCATTGACTAGATTTCTTAAGTTTTTTTGGACATATTTAAGAATCCCAGGGACAAAGGAGCCTAGTGGGCTGCCGTCTATGGGGTCGCACAGAGTCAGACACGACTGAAGCGNTTTTTTTTTTTTTTTTTTGGCTTCAGTTGCCCTTGCCTTTCTGCAGAGATTAGACATTTGAAAATATGAAATAACAAGTGCTATTTCCATTTAATTCTAAAAAAATGTGGGTTCCAACTAGACAAGCACCTGATTTGGACAAAGTAGAGGCACCAGCCAGCTGGAAAGAAGGAAAATAAAAAAGAGTCAAGGTTTTCAAGAATGTAGATCTCTCCCCATTTAAATTGTTCCAAACTACACTCATTTAAAATCATAGCCCAAAAAAGTCTTGACTCTTTCGCCACAGAACCTTTTTAATCATCTATGGCAGGCCAAGGCTTATAGCTCGAGGCAGCCACATGGCCAGAATCTCTGTTCTCACAACTTTGGCTATAAGAAAAGTCTGTAAACCAATTTCCAGACTATGTTAAAAGTAGTTTAACTGTCAGAAGAAAAAGAAAATGCTTTGATGTTCCGTGTTTGAAATTAAACATTTGGTTTATATATGTGGCCTTTTTAGATCATTAAACCTGTAGCCAATCACTTATACTTGAGACTCACATTGCCATACCTAACAGTTATACCACTTTTCAGCTGCCTCCAGTATTAAGTTCACAAGGCCTGTTATAATTAAAAATAATATTTAAAGAAAATTCACTCTACAGTTTATTCACAATAGTGCATGTGTTTATTTTGTTGAGTTCCCTATAGATAAGCTAAGCTAAACAGGTAGATTCACCTAAAAACTGCCACCCAATTTTTTCTCAAATATTGATAGCTTCCAAAAAAAAAAAAAGATATTTTCCATGATAACTGTTATGATATAGGAAAAACAGTTCCTATGAGGAGTAACTCCTGCTGCTGCTGCTGCTGCTGCTGCTGCTGAGTCGCTTCTGTCGTGTCCGACTCTGTGCGACCCCACAGACTGCAGCCCACCAGGCTCCCTTGTCCCTGGGATTCTCCAGGCAAGAACACTGGAGTGGGTTGCCATTTCCTTCTCCAAATGCATGAAAGTGAAAAGTAAAAGTGAAGTCGCTCAGTCATGTCCAACTCTTCATGACCCCATGGACTGCAGCCCACCAGGCTCCTCCGCCCATGGGATTTTCCAGGCAAGAGTACTGGAGTGGGTTGCCATTGCCTTCTCCAAACTCAGTTCTAAGAGAATGCATATTTATTTTCCCCACTATAGGGATATATATATATATATATATTTTACCATTGTGATTATTGTCTCCATTAATACTAGTGTCAGGATACAAATTCCAAGAGACAGAAATAAAACTTTAATATCTGAATAAAACTGAGACTAGTTAACTTGGTACATTCCAGCATAGCAGATGAGTTCCTAATGATAACAGTCTATTCTCTGCATTGCAATCCAGCTCCTAGAGAACTTTCATGAGTCTCTAAAGAGAAGTTCTATTTCCACAGGACTATTTATACAGAACACTATTTACTGGCAGTGCTAAGATATTTGGTGCATTGATAGCTTTTTCCATCTTCATCAGCTCTTCTAGGTCTTCCTACATAGATACAATATGGAAATAACACTGTGTTTGCTATTCAAAGGTTACCTTCAGTAGTAGTGGCCTACCATCCCATTCCAGCCAGATTTCTCTCCTAAGCCCCACTTAAATACACATTCTAAAGCTGCTTCTGGTGTTATTCCTTCTGTTTTGAAACAGCTTAATCAAAATATATTTTGAGCACAGTAGTTGTCCTTTTCTCATGTTTTAAAGGTTTGCCAGCTTCACAGAGTTCTATTTATGCTGCCTAAGTAAGAAAAGTTAACATTTTTTTTTTCCTTCTATGCAATTAGGGAAAATGGCTCTAATCTTATGTAATTCTTATAAACTTTGGGTATAAAACAAAAACTTACTTTCAGTATTCATCTTGACAGGATCATGTCTAAGTTGTTCAAAATATTCAAAACTAATATAGATATTTTAATTAATAACCAGACCCCTTATCAAGCCCGAATTTATTAACAATTAAAATAAATTAATTTTTTTAAAATATGTGTTTAAAGTAACCCCTAATGATATCAGCATATTTGTTGAATCTTTGTATCTTGATGAATTAGAAGGGAAATAATGGAGAATAGTCCAGTTATTCAGCAGGGACAAATTGCTTACATATTTCTAGAGAACAATTCATACTTTCATACTTCCATCTATTACAGAAATATGATATTCATTTTGGCTTGTAGATTTTTCCTTTGTAATTCAATTATACAAAACTTTTTTCTTGGAACATAAATATAAGGAAAGTGTTTTGGCCAATACAGTTTATAAATTCACAAATATTAATGTGCCCACTATTTGATTTATTGGGGAGATGTGCATATTGCTAACTTCCCTTAACTATGTTATTATTAGACTATAAATTAGATGAGATCCAATCAAGATATTTTCAAAATTTTTTTAGTAATTTCATGAATTTAATATAAACAATTTGGAGAGTCATAACAATAACAATATTGTTCTTCCAGGTGAGATGTTTTGTTTACATCTTCTTTAGCTTCAATTAACAATGTTTTATAGTTTAGAGTGTACAAGTCTGGCATTTCTATTACATTTATTTCTAAGTATCTATTCTTTTTGATGCTATTGGAAATGAAACTTAATTTTGGAATTGTTCATTGCTAAATTGTTAAAACATGATTTTTTAAATAAAGAGCTTATGTCCTACCAGTTTGATAAACTTATTGATTAGATCTGATATAATTTTGTTTATTCCTTTTTTTCTAAATAAAATGTCATGTAATATGTAGAGATAATTTACTTTCTTTTTTTTTGAATCTAGATATTTTTAAATTTTTTATTGCCTGTATGCAATAAAGCATACAATGACTATATCCTTCATTTAAATGTTCAATAAAATGGTATTGTGGACTTCCTTTTGTTGGTTATGCTCTTGGATGAAATATTTTTTCTTTTCCCATTCAGTTTGAAGTTAGCTTTGGGTTTTTCAAGTATAAGTTTTTTATCTGCTTCAGCAAGTTCTCTTTAATTTTTAGTTTGCTGAGTGTTTTCATCATTAAAAAATGTGCTTATTTTGTAAATTTTTTTTCACTGTGCCATTGAAATAATAATAAAGTTTTGTTATTTTTATCACTGTAGGGTATTACATTAATTAATTTTGATATATTAAACCAACTTTATCATTTTGAGCTAAATCTACACAAGTCATATTGCTGAACAAAGTTTGGTAGTATTTTTAAGGAAATTTTGTGTCTATATTCAAAAGGAATTTTTGAATTTTTGCATTTTTTGCATTTTTCATTTGTGATACTAAACCTGGTTTTAATATCAGCATAACCCCGGAATGTGTTTGGAAATACTTCTCCCTCTTTTACTTTTTGAAAGAATCTGTGTATTGGTGTTGAATCTTTAAATGTTTCTTAAAATTAAAAAATGAATTATTATGATTTGAAGTTTTTTGACCAATAATTCAATTACCTTACTTGTTACAAATCCATTTAGACTTCTATTTCGCCTTAAATCCTTTCTGTAGCCTGCATCTTTCTAGGCATTTGTCCATTTCATGTAGGTTATCTAATTTATTGATGTACAATTGTTCATAAAATTTTCTTATAATTATTTTTTAAATTTCAGTAAGATCAGAATTAATATCCCCTTTTATATTCCTTAGTTCAATAATTTGATTTTATTGTAAAATCTAGAAAAAAAATTTTTTTCTTTAATTTTGTGGAACTTATAAAACAAGACTGGTTTCAATATTTTTTTCTATTTTTCTATTGCTTATTTTATTTATCTGCTCTAATTTTGTTCTTTTCTTTCTGCTTTCTTTGAGCTTAGTTTTCTCTTCTACTGTAGTTTAGTAATTTGAAATATTCATTTTTAATAGGGCATTGTTTATGAATTTTCTTTTAAATACCATTTTAGCTACATTACAAAAGTGTGAGTGTGCTATGTTTTTATATTCATTCATCTCAAGCAAGTTTTAAAATTTTTCTTATGATTTCTTGTTTTAATCTTCAGATTACCTTAAGAATGCTGTTTAATTTGCACATATTTCTTCCTGTTGTTTCTTTCTTCTGAATACCCCAAATTTCTCTTTGCTGTTGTTATTGAATTGCCTTCCATTGAAGTCAAAAAACAAATTTTGATGATGAGTACTTTTAACCTTTTTTCAGGCTCATTTTAGAACCTGATGTATGACCTATCCTGAAGATGCACTCTCTTTTTTTTTTCATTAATTTTTCTTACTATTACTCCAGAAAATATCAGTTGTTCCACCTCCAAATATGCTGATTCTTTTTCTCTCTGGCTTGAGCCCTTTAGTCAATTTTCATTTCAGTTATCATACTATTCATCTCCTATATCTTTATTGATAGTCTCTGTTTGATGGTAATTTCTGTTTTCCATACATTGTATAATTATCTGGACATTATTTGTTTGTTTTAGTTTCTGAAGATATTTTAAAAAGCTGATCTAAAATCTTTGTCTCTTAATCCATCATCTGTGTTTCCTCATGGGCTGTTTCATTCAATTCCTTATGTTCTCATGTATTGGCCATATTTTCTGCTTTTTATACGTCTTTAAATATTTTTGTTGATAATGTATGTTTCAAATCAAATAATGTGGCAACTGTGTTAATTAGATTCTTTTCCCTCCCCATAGTTTGCTGTTGTTACTAGTTAGTATAGTTGTTCTTCGTTTGCTTAATAACTTTTCTAAACTAATTCTGTAAATTCTGTCTTCACTGTCATGTGTATGTACTTACTGAAATCTCTGCTGAAATAACTTAGTGGTCAGCTAATGACTGAACAGAGACTTCTTTAAATGCCTTCTTTTGAGAACTCCTCCAAGCTTTGCTGAGGTGTTCTGGTGTCTATTTTTAAGAAAATAGTTTACAACAATCTATTATTCTTCACTTTTTGTTTATTCAGACCTTAAGATTAGCCACACTTGAGCACGCAAAAACTCTGAGTATGCCTATCATTCTGTGCATGAGTGCAGTCTTCTAAATTCTCAGGGACATATCAAAGCTCTTCAAAGTTCTCTATGAAGAACCATTGACTAGATTTCTTAAGTTTTTTTGGACATATTTAAGAATCCCAGGGACAAAGGAGCCTAGTGGGCTGCCGTCTATGGGGTCGCACAGAGTCAGACACGACTGAAGCGACTTAGCAGCAGCAGCAGCAGCATGACAATGTTATCGCAGTCTCACAATGTTAGGTAGCTGAGATGTTGAGCAGTTTCTGCAAGTTCTCACAAACACTCTCGGAAAGGGCTACACTGAATGGATTCTGAGAGAATTCACTGAGTAAATTCAGGTCAAATATATACAACCTCTGCAAATAAGAATCTTCAATAGACCCATAAGACAGGTAAAATAGTGACTATCAAGTAGCTGCAGGGGAACAAGGATGGCACAGGGCAAAATAAAATTCCCACACAAACTTTTGTTCTTGCTGAGATCATTCATTTTTTAAAAATAAATATTCCTTAGGTGGCCACAGACCTTTGGATATTCAGAACTCTGAAAAAAGAAATCTGATATGTTTTGTTAATTTATTCATTACTCTTAGAGACAACAAATTCACTAGCCCTTACTCCACAACTTTTGAACATGTCATTCTCTTATCATTTTTCTGAAAACTGGGTATAAAATTATGGGTTGAAATTGTTCTTTTTGCATTTTAAATATATCACTTTCTTGTCTTCTCACATGATTTCAACAAATGACTTCTTTATTTTCCTCATTTCTAATCAGGCAATCTCTATTTTTTTCCTCTAGTTATATTTCTCTATTTGTGTTTAGTTTTCAGTAGTTTGAAGGATATCCTTTTGTATATACTTTTTATTGTTGTTTCATTATTTTCCCCTATTTATCATATTAGTTTTCTCTGAGGTTCTTAGTTCTGTGCTTGGTGTCAGTTCATTAACATTAGGAATGTCTTGTCCATTATTTCTTGAATATTTGTCCTTTTTCTCTCTCCTTTTTCCAGATGTCAATCATGCAAACATTAGTTTGATATTGTGCCAAATATTGGATGCTCTTTTATGCATTTTTCATTTTTTTCTCCTTGTATTTCAGTTTGATCTGTGTATTGAGTGTAATCGGAAAATAGGGCTTCCTTGGTGGCTAAGATGGTAAAGAATCCACCTGCAGTGCAGAAGACCTGTGTTTGATCACTGGATTGGGAAGATCCCCTGGAGTAGGGCATGACAACCCACTCCAGTATTCTTGCTTGGAGAATCCACATGGAGAAAGGACCTTGGTGGGTTACAGTCCATGGAGTCACAAAGAGTCAGATACAACTGAGCAACTAAACATACATAACTACTACAGTAAGAGATATTTGTGTTGTGATGGAGAACATTAATAATCTCATCATCTGAGAAGGCAACACTCCAGACACTGGGAGGGAGGTATACTAAGTTTGTTTTTTAGAGTCACTCCTAGAACCTTCTTCACAAGTGACACTTCCCATGTGATTTTCTTGAACTGTTGCAAATACTTTTAATGTTAAAGTGCAGTGTGAAAATTTTAAAATAAAAGGTTTTTATTAATATCCATAGTAAAAACTTACTACTGGTCACAGACAGACAACACCAACCAAGATTTTACTGAAATTTTCTTAATTTTCACTCATACATATATTGGAACAGAAGAGAGTCTCCCAGCAACTCCATCTCCAACACAAAACACTTCTAGATGTCTTTGGATGTTTTGCTCACCTGCATTCCAGAACTTTCACTCACTTATTCTGTGGGGCAGACAGATGCCATTTTGTTGCAATTCCTTTTGAAACAAGAATTAAATCAATTATTCAAATTGAACTTGGAAACAAAGTTTATTAGTTTTTAGGAAGATTACATTGCAGGCATTCTCAATCTTGCAGGACCCCACATTTTTGTAAATAATTTCTTTTTAGGGACATTACATCTGCCTCTGGCTTTGTGCTTTTTATATGGGAACAGTGCAATAATTCACCCTTTTTCCCAAATCAGAGAGACATAGGTTAGGAGTAGATATATGAAACCTTCAGTTATTTTATGAAACACTAACAGTAGGTCATGCAGCTTACATTTAACTGTGGATATCTTTTCAAAATGAGGCAACACTTGGTTGCTTGGAGCTGCTTCCCAGAGGACTAGCTGATTCATTATTTATATGCTACTTGGAGGCATTTATCTGTACAATGTGTCAACAAATTAGAAATCATGGTATAAAATTTATCCCTGACTTTAACTGAAGTGATCAATTATATTGCAATGGTCCTGGAAGGCATTTAGCCTGGACTCACTGGTCATAGTAGTTATGGATGATTGCTTGAATCTTGTTCCTTACAGACCAAGGCAGAATCTGTACAATCACTAATGCATCTGTGCCTGGACTAATTCCTCAAGCCAAGTGGAAAGGTCAGTGCTAAAACTTACAGAGTAAGACACCAGGCTTTCTGAGTTAAAACCTGACTTGTTCAGCAGTGTCTGCTACCTTGGACAGCATATTTCAGTCAACAGTTCAGGTTAATTTCATTAGGCTCCTTGGAATTTTATTGAGTAGAGTCTTAATAAAATATTGTATAAAACAGTTGAATTGATTTTTTTTTTTACTAACCTCTCTAGATCAGATTAATCAGATTGGCATCATATTTACTTGAAAGTTCTTCAGAACTCAAGACAATGTAGAAACAAGGGATGAAAATTTTGGGGGGTCAATACTCCACAAATCTCTCATGTTTCTGCATGCTTTGTGAGTGAGGCACTGATGGCTCTTTCCAATGACATTCACACAGAGCATTTCTTTGGCAGACAGAAATAGTATCACCCTCAAAATCAAAGTGAAGACATGTTTAGTGTCCAGTACAATAAAGTTTATGACTCCCTACAGAGCAATAAGTAAGTATAATTATAGACTATTATAAAAACCAAAATTTCCTAAGCTTAGATTTAATTTCCTGAAACACAACCCACTTCATATGGCACGTGTTTGTGTGTGCTAAGTTGAAGTCACTTCAGTCATGGCTGACTCTTTACGATCCTACGGGTTGTAGCCTGCCAGGCTCCTCTTTCCATGGGATTCTCCAGGCAAGAATACTGAAGTGGATTGCCCTTGCCCTCCTCCAGGGGATCTTCACCACCCAGAAATCAAATCCCCATCTCTTATGTTTCCTGCATTGGCAGGAGGGTTCTTTACCAATGGCACCTGCTGGGAAGCCCCTCCACATGGCACACTTTACCAATGTGAAATTCTACAGGACAGATTAACCCATTTACTCAAATAATAAATGGCCTGGACAAACAATGAACAAGGATGGATGATGCCCTAGAATTAAAAAAAAAATCAATCAAATGCAATATATATATATATATATATATATCTTTTTGATCTTATTGTATAGAATCAATAATGAAATACATTTTTGAAATGGTGACATTAAACATCAGCTTTCTATTGAATAAGATCAAATAATTATCAATTGTGCTAATTGGGTTACTCAATTAAGGTTGCACATGAAAAGAAAGTTATGTTAGAAATACATACCAAATATTAACACATGAAAGGATATTTGGGGTATTTTGTATTGGTAAAAATTTAATGAAATTCTTTGAAAAATTAAGGTTTAGTAAAGAAAACAAAGCGTATGCTGTGAATATAATCATGTACAAAGTTTTAAGTACTCAAATGCCTACATTTTATGGTTATAGTGATCCATAACCACTTTCAAAATGGGGGTAAGCCTGGTCTAATGGTCCAATACTTGGCCAGTGGTTTCCCATGTGAAGCAATTTTATTCCTCAGACAACACTTGGCAATGTCTGGAGACATTTCTGGTTGTCACAACTGGGGAATTACTACTGGCATCAGATGCGTAGGAGCCAGGAATGCTGATAACTATCCTAAAATGCACAGGCCATCTCTCAAAGAACTATGTAGTTCAAAATATCATTAGTGCCAAGTTTGATAAATCTTGTACTAGACAATTAAATAACAGAATTATCCACTGTTGTGATGTTTAAAGGAGCACCAAGAGTAAGAGTAGGAAAAATCTGGGTATGCCAGTGTATGGTAAGCACACTCATGATGGCTTTTCCCTTGCTTTTGTATGTCTCCTGCTCCCCTAGCCCTGCTTCATCTATAGCTACTCACACAAACTTGCCTGCCCCGGCCCCTTAAGTCAGATTGGCTCCACATACTAGTTTATTTAAGGAAAATATTTGCCCTCTTAATGATCCTTAACCTGAGTGGCTGTGAGGGATGTGCCCAGCTGCTGGTTTCCCTAGTAGCTGATGAGTTAACCTGATGTCAATTTCTCTTATAAAGTGTAGCCTCCTTCTCCTCTGAGTAGCAAAGGTGGCTGCCGTGTCTTGTCTGCCGTCTACAGCACATGGTGCAGTGTTGATCTAGGACTTTGCTGTACATGAGCAAGATTCCCCTTCGATTGTATTAATGATGTCTCTGGAGCCATCTTAGGACCTTTTCTTCAGTTGTGAGGTTGGGCAGCTACAAGACTTGCAGGCCTGCAAAATGCCTCCCAAGAGCCAAAAGTTTTATAATCAAGTTCTGGACACCTGCAAATATCCCAGCCACACCACTGTCATAATTAGCTTATTCAAGAGAAGAGTGTGATTCTGCAAGCTGTAGTGGAGACAAGCAGCATTTAGTGTCAACATGTGCTTATCTTCAGTGAATGTGATCACGTCTGAAGTAGCATGTAAGAAGAACCTGCCAGCTTTCCTGGATCCACAGTGGACTTACATTTTCTGACAACTTCTCTCCAGAGGAACAACAAACCAGTACTCCGTTGCTTCCTTCCTTTGTCATACTCCCAGATCATAGCTGCAGTGTGAGTAGCAAGTAATTTTCTCATAGATTTTCCCTCTTTAATGTACAGAAACATGGGTGGAATCTTTTCTTTGGAAGGAAACATATTTTCATGGTACCTGAGTTATCTGTAATAGCCATAATTGAATTTCAGATTTATTATCCATGTGCACCTCTGAAGATGATATCTGGAGTAGATAACAAAGAGGAATCTAGAGACACTTACTCAGATCTTTTGTTAAAGAACCTAGTTGCAGTGAAAGAGACTTTCTCTTTCACTCAGGTTTTATCTAGCTCTTAATTGCCCTCAGTTGAGGGAGGGATCACACACCTTTAGAAAAGAACTGCTAAGGGTGATGCCTTTCCCACTAATTCAATAAATTTACCATCATTTAATCTATTTTCTGCAAGTTTTCAGATATCTGTGACCATCCTTTGTTCTTTTTAAGGCAATATTCAATGAGTTTAACTTTTTATCTTCATGTATGTTCAGTGTCTTTTCCACTTAGCTTTCTGGGAAACCAAATTGTTTGTTCACCTTTAGCGTTATATCATGATTCTCATGGGGTTCTAAATCTAGTGCCCTCTCAGTTCAGCATCGCAGTCTGTTCCCCTAAATTTCAAGGTTGGGTATACCTGAATTTCTGTAGCAGAACTGATTATTTGTGACTTAGCCTACCTTAGCTCCTCACAGTCAAGAGAAAGTAGTTCTTTTGAGGCATCTTTTTTGTTCATTCTACTATCAGTTTGAGAAGAAAGTTCTTCCAAGTAAGCAAAATCATCATCTTCCCCTAAAAAGGAATTTTCTTTGGCAATAGATTCAAATGCAACATAAAAGTCAGGGGGTTTTGCTGACCTTACTCACTTAGTTACATCTAATGCTAAAATATGAATATATTGAAAAAGATATAGTTAAAAAAATCAGACATGTATTTCTAGTTGAAACTGAGTGATGAGTATATGAGGATTTATTATGCTATTATCTCTCACAACCAAACAGATGTGAAACTTAGAGTATAACTTTGCTGATTCAAATCCCAGGCATAGTTGTATGACTCTAATGTTATTTCTTCAAATTTGCCTCAGTGGAAAGTAGGAAAATATTAGCACCTATTTTATAGAGTTGTAATAAGTTTTAAATGTGTAAATATGTTTAGATGCTTAAGAACAATGCTTTGCTATATGTATTACTTACATACTAAAATATAAATATTTCTGGATTATAGTAATTATAAAGAATTTTGCCTCATATTATTTTAAGGTTAATTAATGCATATGATGGAACAAATATATCTAATATTAAGCACACAAATGGTAATCCTTTGTAGAGAACCAATTAACACAATTTATAACTGTTCATATACTTGTATTTTTACCTTAGAATGATAATGGGAGGCTTTTAGAGAATTTAATTCTAATTCAAAATCTCCCAGTATTTTCATGACTCCCATTGTATACACTAAGTCTACGAAGTAGATTAAAATTTCCCTTTTACTTATATTCAAGTTGAAAATTTTCACTTCTCCTCCAGGCCTGAATAAATATAGGTAATTTTTACAAGAAAAAAATCCCCAGAAAGCAAAGAAGATATTTTCTTTACTGAAATATAGATTCAGAACTGTAGCTCTAATGCTTGGCAGATAGATACTATTCCATTAACCAAACAAATCAATCAACCAATCGATCAATATTTAAATGAATTACTTAACAGAATTCAAATATTTCCTGATTCAATGTAGCACTAGTAAAACTGCTTGCTTCATAAAATTCCCCTGTTAATTCATAATAGAGAGTAAAACTCACAGCAAGAAAATCATATTAGCTACTTTCTTTTCCCTTAATAAGTTAAAAGTGGTTCTTATATCTCCTTCTGCCAGAGAATCGCATTTCCTACTCACTGCTGAATGCCCTTGCCTCTAATATACTTCACAGAAGAGTGATAATTTACTTTTCTCACTAAAAAATAAATGCTCAGTGATTTAGAGAAGAAAAATGTCTCATCTACTTATTCATTTCAAATGTTTTCCCACAAATTCACACCAGTTATACTGAAATTTCTCTGAACATGAGGATGTAAAGTATTGGAACAGAAATTCCATTTCCCAAGTTAAAAGCTATGGCAGCTTTACAACTCAAGTGGCTATGGTACTACACTTCAAATTTTCTCAATGAGGATAATAAACCCTAGAACAAGTGAATGGTTAAGAATTAATAGAGAAATTTATATAAAAACTGAAATATATTCTTAGGAAGAAGAGGTCTACTTATGTTACATAACAAACACAGTGAAACAATTCTGGGAAGATTTTGCCTGACAAATTTTCCATGATTAAAATATCTATTCAATTAATTATCTAAAAATAACTACTTTTCTACCATAGAATTAAATAAAAACTTTTTTTGAGTATAGTTGACATACAACAGTATGTTGGTTTCAAGTGTTCAGTTCAGTCAGTCATGTCCGACTCTTTGTGACCCCATGGAATGAAGCATGGCAGGGTTCCCTGTCTATCACCAATTCCTGGAGCTTGCTCAAACTCATGTCCATCAAGTCGGTGATGCCATCCAGCCATCTCATTCTCTATCATCCCCTTCTCCCATTTTCAATCTTTCCCAGGATCAAGGTCTTTTCCAATGAGTAGGTCCTTCACATCAGGTGGCCAAAGTATTGGAGCTTCAGCTTCAATATCAATTCTTCCAAAGAATATTCAAGACTAATTTCATTTAGGATGGACTGGTTGTATCACCTAGCAGTCACAGGGACTCTCAAGAGTTTTCTCCAACACTGCAGTTCAAAAGTATCAATTATTTGGTGATCAGCTTTATTTAGAGTCCAACTCTCACACCATACATGACTACTGGAAAAAGCATAGCTTTGACTAGACAGACCTTTATTGACAAAGTAACATCTCTGCTTTTTAATATGCTGTCTAGTTTGGTCATAGCTTTTCTCCAAGGAGCAAGCATCTTTTAATTTCATGGCTGCAGTCCAAGCTGCAGTGACTTTGGAGCCCAAGAAAATAGTCTCTCACTGTACGCATTTTTTTCCCCATACATTTGCCATGAAGTGACTGCAAGGAGAACCAACCAGTCCATTCTGAAGATCAACCCTGGGATTTCTTTGGAAGGAAGGATGCTAAAGCTGAAACTCCAGTACTTTGGCCACCTCATGAGAAGAGTTGACTCATTGGAAAAGGCACTGATGCTGGGAGGGATTGGGGGCAGGAGGAAAGGGGACGACCGAGGATGAGATGGCTGGATGGGATCACAGACTCGATGGACGTGAGTTTGGGTGAACTCTGGGAGATGGTGATGAACACGGAAGCCTGGTGTGCTGCGATTCATGGGGTCGCAAAGAGTTGGACACGACTGAGTGACTGAACTGAACTGATGGGATCAGATGCTATGATCTTAGTTTTTTTGAATGTGAGTTTTAAGCGAGGTTTTTCACGTTCCTCTTTCATTTTCATCATAATATTCTTTAGCTCCTCTTCACTTTCTCAGATAAGGGTGGTGTCATCTGCGTATCTGAGATTGTAGATATTTCTCCCTGCAGTCTTGATCCCAGCTTCTGCTTTATCCAGACTGGCATTTCACTTATATGCATGATGTATACTGCATATAAGTTAAATAAGCAGGGTGACAATATACAGTCTTGATATACTCCTTTCCCAATTGTCAACCAATCTGTTGTTCCTTGTCCAGTTCTAACTGTTGCTTCTTGACCTGCATACAGGTTGCTCAGGAGGCAGGTAAGGTGGTCTGGCATTCCCATCTCTTGAAGAATTTTCCACAGTTTTTAGTGATCCACAAAATCAATGGTTTTAGCATAGTCAGTGAAACAGAAGTAGATATTTTTCTGGAATTCTCTTTCTTTTTCTGTGATCCAATGGATGTTGGCAATTTGATATCTGGTTCTTCACTTCAGTTCAATGGCTCAGTCATGTTCAACTCTTTGTGACCCCATGGACTGCAGCACACCAGGCCTCCCTGTCCAAAACCAACTCCCAGAGTTTACTCAAACTCATGTCCATTGAGTCAGTGATGCCATACCACCATCTCATCATCTCTCATTTCCCTCTCCTCCCACCTTCAATCTTTCCCCAAATCAGGGTCTTTTAATATGAGTCAGTTATTCACATCAAGTGACCAAAGTACCAGAGTTTCAGCTTCAGCATCAGTCCTTCCAATGAATATTCAGGATTGATTTTCTTTAGGATGGACTGGCTGGATCTCCTTGCTGTCCAGGGGACTCTCAAGAGACTTCTCCAGCACCACAGTTCAAAAGCATTAATTCTTCAGCACTCAGCTTTCTTTATGGTCCAACTCTCACAACCATACATGAATTCTGGAAAATCCATAGCTTTTACTAGATGGCCATTATTTGGTAAAGCAACGTCTCTGCTTTTAATATGCTGTCTCGGTTTATTATAACTTTTCTTCCAAGGAGCAAGAATCTTTTAATTTCATGGCTACAGTCACCATCTGTAGTGATTTTGGAGTCCAAAAAAAAAAAAGTCTGTCACTGTTTCCATTGCTTTCCCATCAATTTACCATGAAGGGATGGGACAAGATGTCATGATCTTCATTTTCTGAATGTTGAGTTTTAAGCCAACTTTTTCACTCTCCTCTTTCACTTTCATCAAGAGGCTCTTTAATTCTTCTTTGCTTTCTACAATAAGTGTGGTCATCTGCATTTTTGAGGTTATTGATATTTCTCCCAGCAATGTTGATTCCAGCTTGTGCTTCATCCAGTCCAGCATTTTTCATGATGTACTCTGCATATAAGTGAAATAAGCAGGGTGACAATATACACCCTTGAAGTATTCCTTTCCCAATTTGGAACCAGTCTGTTCTTTCATGTCCAGTTCTAAATGTTGTTTCTTGACCTACATACAGACTTCTCAGGCAGCAGGTCAGGTGGTCTGATATTCCCATCTCTTGAAGAATTTTTCACAGTTTGTTGTCATCCACAAAGGCAAAGGCTTTGGCATAGTCAATAAAGGAGAAGTAGAAGTCTTTCTGGAACTCTCTTGTGTTTTTGATGATCAAACAGATATTGACAATTTGATCTCTGCTTCCTCTGCCATTTCTAAATCTGGTTTAAACATCTGGCTGCTTATGTTTTACATACTGTAGAAGCCTGGCTTTGACAATTTTGAGCATTTATTTTTTTTTTTTTGCTAGCATGTGAGATGAGTGCAATTATGCACCAGTTTGAGTATTCTTTGGCATTGTCTTTCTTTGAGATTGGAATCAAAACAGACCTTTTTTAGTCCTGTGGCCACTGCTTAGTTTTCCAAATTTGCTGGCATGTTGTGTGCAGCACTTTCACAGCATCATCTTTTAGGGTTTGAAAAAACTCAACTGAAATTCCATCATCTCCACTACCTTAGTTTGTAGTGATGCTTCCTAAGTGATGCTTCCACTTTGTTTCATTCCAGGATGTCTGGCTCTAGATGAGTGATCACACCATCATGATTATCAGGGTCATGAAGGTCTTTTTTATATAGCTCTTCAGTGTATTTTTGCCACCTCTTCTTAATATCTTCTGCTTCTGTTATGGCCATACCATTTCTGTCATTTATTGTGCCCATCTTTGCATGAAATGGTCTCTTGGTATTTCTAATTTTCTTAAAGAGATTTCTAGTCTTTCCAATTCGATTGTTTTCCTTTATTTATTTATTTATTTTCATTGATCACTGAGAAAGGCTTTCTTATCTCTCCTTGCTATTCTTTGGAACTCTGCATTCAAATGGGTATATCTTTTCTTTTCTCCTTTGCTTTTTGCTTCTCTTCTTTTCACAGCTATTTGTAAGGCACCCGCAGACAACCATTTTGACTTTTTGCAGTTCTTTTGCTTGGCGATGGCCTTGATCACTGCCTCCTGTACAACGTCATGAACCTCTTCCATAGTTCATCACTCTGTATCAGATCTAATCCCTTGAATCTATTTGTCACTTCCACTGTATAATCATAAGGGATTTGATTTAGATCATACCTGAATGGCCTACTGCTTTTCCTTACTTTCTTCAATTTAAGTCTGAGTTTGGCAATAGGGAGTTGATGATCTGAACCACAGTCAGGTACTGGTCTTGTCTTTGCTAGCTGTATAGAGCTTCTCCATCTTTGGCTACAAAGAATATAATCAATCTGATCTCAGTATTGACCATCTAGTAATGTTCATGTGTAGAGTCAGCTCTTGTTGTTGGATGAGGGTGTTTGCTATAACCAGTGAGTTCTCTTTGCACAACTCTATTAACCTTTTCCCTACTTCATTTCTACTCCAAGGCCAAACATGCCTGCTACTCCAGGTATCTCTTCCTACTTTTGCATTCCAGTCCCCCATGATGAAAAAGACATTTTTTTTTTTTTTTTTTAGTGTTACTTTTAGAAGGTCTTGTAGGTCTTCATAGAACCTCTCAACTTCAGCTTCTTCAGCATTAGTGATTAGAGCATAGACCTGCATTACTGTGATAATGAATGATCTGCATTGGAAACAGAGATTATTCCGTTATTTTTGAGATTGCACTAAAGTACTGCATTTTGTACTCTTTTGTCGATTATGAGGGTTACTCCATTTTCTAAGGGATTCTTGCCCACAGTCATTAATATAATGGTTGTCGGAATTAAATTCACTCATTCCTGTAAATTTTAGTTCACTTATTCCCAACATTTTGATGTTCACTCTTGCCTCTTTGGCCTGAGTGTTTGGCCACTCAGGTTTTTTTGGCCAAACTCCAGTTTGGCCACTTCCAATTTACCTTGATTCAGGGACCTAACAGTTCTGGTTCTTTTGCAATATTGTTCTTTACAGCATCAGACTTTACTTCTAAGACACATCTACAACTAAGTGTTGTTTTCATTTTGGCTCAGCCTCTTCATTCCTTCTAGAACTTTTCTCCACTCTTCTCGGGTAGCATATTGGGCTCTTACCAACCTGGGGAGTTCATCTTTCAGTGTCTTATCTTTTTGCCTTTTCATACTGTTCATGGGGTTCTCAAGGCAAGAATATTGAAGTGAAGTGATTTGCCATTTCCTTATCCAGTAGAACATGATTTGTCAGAAATCTCCACTATGACCCATCCATCCAGGATGGCTCCACGTGACATGACTCATAGTTTCATTGAGTTAGACAAGGCTGTGATCTATGTGATCAGTTTGGTTAGTTTTCTGTGATTGTGGTTAATGTATATATATAATTCTGTGATTATTATAGTTTACTATCATGTTATTGAATACTACTAGTACATTGATATGAACCTGGCTTATTTCACAAATCAGCCAAAATTATTTTTGTAAAAAGTGACAAATTTCAAGTTACAGATATTTTAGGGTAACTAAAAATTTTTGGTACATTTGTTTGCTTAAAATTAATGCTGAACTTATGTTAGTAAAACTTATCTCTATAAATATATACAAATTTTTATAGATATATTACTTGCCTTTGAATTTGAAAGAAAAATGAGAAAATGGTGTTTCTGGACAAAATAAAGAAAGCAAAATTAGAAAATGATAATTTCTGCAATGCTACATGAGGGTTCATTTTAATATTTTCTCTTCTGGGTACATTTGGAATTTACCTAATGAAAAAAAAGTTNTATTTCTGGATTATAGTAATTATAAAGAATTTTGCCTCATATTATTTTAAGGTTAATTAATGCATATGATGGAACAAATATATCTAATATTAAGCACACAAATGGTAATCCTTTGTAGAGAACCAATTAACACAATTTATAACTGTTCATATACTTGTATTTTTACCTTAGAATGATAATGGGAGGCTTTTAGAGAATTTAATTCTAATTCAAAATCTCCCAGTATTTTCATGACTCCCATTGTATACACTAAGTCTACGAAGTAGATTAAAATTTCCCTTTTACTTATATTCAAGTTGAAAATTTTCACTTCTCCTCCAGGCCTGAATAAATATAGGTAATTTTTACAAGAAAAAAATCCCCAGAAAGCAAAGAAGATATTTTCTTTACTGAAATATAGATTCAGAACTGTAGCTCTAATGCTTGGCAGATAGATACTATTCCATTAACCAAACAAATCAATCAACCAATCGATCAATATTTAAATGAATTACTTAACAGAATTCAAATATTTCCTGATTCAATGTAGCACTAGTAAAACTGCTTGCTTCATAAAATTCCCCTGTTAATTCATAATAGAGAGTAAAACTCACAGCAAGAAAATCATATTAGCTACTTTCTTTTCCCTTAATAAGTTAAAAGTGGTTCTTATATCTCCTTCTGCCAGAGAATCGCATTTCCTACTCACTGCTGAATGCCCTTGCCTCTAATATACTTCACAGAAGAGTGATAATTTACTTTTCTCACTAAGAAATAAATGCTCAGTGATTTAGAGAAGAAAAATGTCTCATCTACTTATTCATTTCAAATGTTTTCCCACAAATTCACACCAGTTATACTGAAATTTCTCTGAACATGAGGATGTAAAGTATTGGAACAGAAATTCCATTTCCCAAGTTAAAAGCTATGGCAGCTTTACAACTCAAGTGGCTATGGTACTACACTTCAAATTTTCTCAATGAGGATAATAAACCCTAGAACAAGTGAATGGTTAAGAATTAATAGAGAAATTTATATAAAAACTGAAATATATTCTTAGGAAGAAGAGGTCTACTTATGTTACATAACAAACACAGTGAAACAATTCTGGGAAGATTTTGCCTGACAAATTTTCCATGATTAAAATATCTATTCAATTAATTATCTAAAAATAACTACTTTTCTACCATAGAATTAAATAAAAACTTTTTTTGAGTATAGTTGACATACAACAGTATGTTGGTTTCAAGTGTTCAGTTCAGTCAGTCATGTCCGACTCTTTGTGACCCCATGGAATGAAGCATGGCAGGGTTCCCTGTCTATCACCAATTCCCGGAGCTTGCTCAAACTCATGTCCATCAAGTTGGTGATGCCATCCAGCCATCTCATTCTCTATCATCCCCTTCTCCCATTTTCAATCTTTCCCAGGATCAAGGTCTTTTCCAATGAGTAGGTCCTTCACATCAGGTGGCCAAAGTATTGGAGCTTCAGCTTCAATATCAATTCTTCCAAAGAATATTCAAGACTAATTTCATTTAGGATGGACTGGTTGTATCACCTAGCAGTCACAGGGACTCTCAAGAGTTTTCTCCAACACTGCAGTTCAAAAGTATCAATTATTTGGTGATCAGCTTTATTTAGAGTCCAACTCTCACACCATACATGACTACTGGAAAAAGCATAGCTTTGACTAGACAGACCTTTATTGACAAAGTAACATCTCTGCTTTTTAATATGCTGTCTAGTTTGGTCATAGCTTTTCTCCAAGGAGCAAGCATCTTTTAATTTCATGGCTGCAGTCCAAGCTGCAGTGACTTTGGAGCCCAAGAAAATAGTCTCTCACTGTACGCATTTTTTTCCCCATACATTTGCCATGAAGTGACTGCAAGGAGAACCAACCAGTCCATTCTGAAGATCAACCCTGGGATTTCTTTGGAAGGAAGGATGCTAAAGCTGAAACTCCAGTACTTTGGCCACCTCATGAGAAGAGTTGACTCATTGGAAAAGGCACTGATGCTGGGAGGGATTGGGGGCAGGAGGAAAGGGGACGACCGAGGATGAGATGGCTGGATGGGATCACAGACTCGATGGACGTGAGTTTGGGTGAACTCTGGGAGATGGTGATGAACACGGAAGCCTGGTGTGCTGCGATTCATGGGGTCGCAAAGAGTTGGACACGACTGAGTGACTGAACTGAACTGATGGGATCAGATGCTATGATCTTAGTTTTTTTGAATGTGAGTTTTAAGCGAGGTTTTTCACGTTCCTCTTTCATTTTCATCATAATATTCTTTAGCTCCTCTTCACTTTCTCAGATAAGGGTGGTGTCATCTGCGTATCTGAGATTGTAGATATTTCTCCCTGCAGTCTTGATCCCAGCTTCTGCTTTATCCAGACTGGCATTTCACTTATATGCATGATGTATACTGCATATAAGTTAAATAAGCAGGGTGACAATATACAGTCTTGATATACTCCTTTCCCAATTGTCAACCAATCTGTTGTTCCTTGTCCAGTTCTAACTGTTGCTTCTTGACCTGCATACAGGTTGCTCAGGAGGCAGGTAAGGTGGTCTGGCATTCCCATCTCTTGAAGAATTTTCCACAGTTTTTAGTGATCCACAAAATCAATGGTTTTAGCATAGTCAGTGAAACAGAAGTAGATATTTTTCTGGAATTCTCTTTCTTTTTCTGTGATCCAATGGATGTTGGCAATTTGATATCTGGTTCTTCACTTCAGTTCAATGGCTCAGTCATGTTCAACTCTTTGTGACCCCATGGACTGCAGCACACCAGGCCTCCCTGTCCAAAACCAACTCCCAGAGTTTACTCAAACTCATGTCCATTGAGTCAGTGATGCCATACCACCATCTCATCATCTCTCATTTCCCTCTCCTCCCACCTTCAATCTTTCCCCAAATCAGGGTCTTTTAATATGAGTCAGTTATTCACATCAAGTGACCAAAGTACCAGAGTTTCAGCTTCAGCATCAGTCCTTCCAATGAATATTCAGGATTGATTTTCTTTAGGATGGACTGGCTGGATCTCCTTGCTGTCCAGGGGACTCTCAAGAGACTTCTCCAGCACCACAGTTCAAAAGCATTAATTCTTCAGCACTCAGCTTTCTTTATGGTCCAACTCTCACAACCATACATGAATTCTGGAAAATCCATAGCTTTTACTAGATGGCCATTATTTGGTAAAGCAACGTCTCTGCTTTTAATATGCTGTCTCGGTTTATTATAACTTTTCTTCCAAGGAGCAAGAATCTTTTAATTTCATGGCTACAGTCACCATCTGTAGTGATTTTGGAGTCCAAAAAAAAAAAAGTCTGTCACTGTTTCCATTGCTTTCCCATCAATTTACCATGAAGGGATGGGACAAGATGTCATGATCTTCATTTTCTGAATGTTGAGTTTTAAGCCAACTTTTTCACTCTCCTCTTTCACTTTCATCAAGAGGCTCTTTAATTCTTCTTTGCTTTCTACAATAAGTGTGGTCATCTGCATTTTTGAGGTTATTGATATTTCTCCCAGCAATGTTGATTCCAGCTTGTGCTTCATCCAGTCCAGCATTTTTCATGATGTACTCTGCATATAAGTGAAATAAGCAGGGTGACAACATACACCCTTGAAGTATTCCTTTCCCAATTTGGAACCAGTCTGTTCTTTCATGTCCAGTTCTAAATGTTGTTTCTTGACCTACATACAGACTTCTCAGGCAGCAGGTCAGGTGGTCTGATATTCCCATCTCTTGAAGAATTTTTCACAGTTTGTTGTCATCCACAAAGGCAAAGGCTTTGGCATAGTCAATAAAGGAGAAGTAGAAGTCTTTCTGGAACTCTCTTGTGTTTTTGATGATCAAACAGATATTGACAATTTGATCTCTGCTTCCTCTGCCATTTCTAAATCTGGTTTAAACATCTGGCTGCTTATGTTTTACATACTGTAGAAGCCTGGCTTTGACAATTTTGAGCATTTATTTTTTTTTTTTTTGCTAGCATGTGAGATGAGTGCAATTATGCACCAGTTTGAGTATTCTTTGGCATTGTCTTTCTTTGAGATTGGAATCAAAACAGACCTTTTTTAGTCCTGTGGCCACTGCTTAGTTTTCCAAATTTGCTGGCATGTTGTGTGCAGCACTTTCACAGCATCATCTTTTAGGGTTTGAAAAAACTCAACTGAAATTCCATCATCTCCACTACCTTAGTTTGTAGTGATGCTTCCTAAGTGATGCTTCCACTTTGTTTCATTCCAGGATGTCTGGCTCTAGATGAGTGATCACACCATCATGATTATCAGGGTCATGAAGGTCTTTTTTATATAGCTCTTCAGTGTATTTTTGCCACCTCTTCTTAATATCTTCTGCTTCTGTTATGGCCATACCATTTCTGTCATTTATTGTGCCCATCTTTGCATGAAATGGTCTCTTGGTATTTCTAATTTTCTTAAAGAGATTTCTAGTCTTTCCAATTCGATTGTTTTCCTTTATTTATTTATTTATTTTCATTGATCACTGAGAAAGGCTTTCTTATCTCTCCTTGCTATTCTTTGGAACTCTGCATTCAAATGGGTATATCTTTTCTTTTCTCCTTTGCTTTTTGCTTCTCTTCTTTTCACAGCTATTTGTAAGGCACCCGCAGACAACCATTTTGACTTTTTGCAGTTCTTTTGCTTGGCGATGGCCTTGATCACTGCCTCCTGTACAACGTCATGAACCTCTTCCATAGTTCATCACTCTGTATCAGATCTAATCCCTTGAATCTATTTGTCACTTCCACTGTATAATCATAAGGGATTTGATTTAGATCATACCTGAATGGCCTACTGCTTTTCCTTACTTTCTTCAATTTAAGTCTGAGTTTGGCAATAGGGAGTTGATGATCTGAACCACAGTCAGGTACTGGTCTTGTCTTTGCTAGCTGTATAGAGCTTCTCCATCTTTGGCTACAAAGAATATAATCAATCTGATCTCAGTATTGACCATCTAGTAATGTTCATGTGTAGAGTCAGCTCTTGTTGTTGGATGAGGGTGTTTGCTATAACCAGTGAGTTCTCTTTGCACAACTCTATTAACCTTTTCCCTACTTCATTTCTACTCCAAGGCCAAACATGCCTGCTACTCCAGGTATCTCTTCCTACTTTTGCATTCCAGTCCCCCATGATGAAAAAGACATTTTTTTTTTTTTTTTTTAGTGTTACTTTTAGAAGGTCTTGTAGGTCTTCATAGAACCTCTCAACTTCAGCTTCTTCAGCATTAGTGATTAGAGCATAGACCTGCATTACTGTGATAATGAATGATCTGCATTGGAAACAGAGATTATTCCGTTATTTTTGAGATTGCACTAAAGTACTGCATTTTGTACTCTTTTGTCGATTATGAGGGTTACTCCATTTTCTAAGGGATTCTTGCCCACAGTCATTAATATAATGGTTGTCGGAATTAAATTCACTCATTCCTGTAAATTTTAGTTCACTTATTCCCAACATTTTGATGTTCACTCTTGCCTCTTTGGCCTGAGTGTTTGGCCACTCAGGTTTTTTTGGCCAAACTCCAGTTTGGCCACTTCCAATTTACCTTGATTCAGGGACCTAACAGTTCTGGTTCTTTTGCAATATTGTTCTTTACAGCATCAGACTTTACTTCTAAGACACATCTACAACTAAGTGTTGTTTTCATTTTGGCTCAGCCTCTTCATTCCTTCTAGAACTTTTCTCCACTCTTCTCGGGTAGCATATTGGGCTCTTACCAACCTGGGGAGTTCATCTTTCAGTGTCTTATCTTTTTGCCTTTTCATACTGTTCATGGGGTTCTCAAGGCAAGAATATTGAAGTGAAGTGATTTGCCATTTCCTTATCCAGTAGAACATGATTTGTCAGAAATCTCCACTATGACCCATCCATCCAGGATGGCTCCACGTGACATGACTCATAGTTTCATTGAGTTAGACAAGGCTGTGATCTATGTGATCAGTTTGGTTAGTTTTCTGTGATTGTGGTTAATGTATATATATAATTCTGTGATTATTATAGTTTACTATCATGTTATTGAATACTACTAGTACATTGATATGAACCTGGCTTATTTCACAAATCAGCCAAAATTATTTTTGTAAAAAGTGACAAATTTCAAGTTACAGATATTTTAGGGTAACTAAAAATTTTTGGTACATTTGTTTGCTTAAAATTAATGCTGAACTTATGTTAGTAAAACTTATCTCTATAAATATATACAAATTTTTATAGATATATTACTTGCCTTTGAATTTGAAAGAAAAATGAGAAAATGGTGTTTCTGGACAAAATAAAGAAAGCAAAATTAGAAAATGATAATTTCTGCAATGCTACATGAGGGTTCATTTTAATATTTTCTCTTCTGGGTACATTTGGAATTTACCTAATGAAAAAAAAGTTTTTGTTTTTTTTTTAGTTTGATGTCAATAGAAAGTTTTGCCACCATAAAATTTCAAATATCTCTCGTGATTTATTTTTGTTAAGCCCTTTTTAAAAAAATATAACTTTTCATCAGTGCATTATTATAGAGCAATTAGAAAATACACATAAGCCAGAGGAAGAATATAAGCATGCATGATCAAACTACTTAGAGATAAGAACGTTAATAATTTTCACTTAAATATGTATTATTGAAAGAAAAAAAAACAAAAACAGTCTCTAAGGGTATCTTTGCATATTAAAGGCTATGGTATATAATGCAATGAAGAACATTGATTATCTTTGCTTAATTACATGGTGTGTTGAAATATGTGTGTGTTTGTGTCTGTCATGGGTGTAAATGCCGAAGAGTTTATGCAGAAGTGTAAGGCAAAACTTGTTATGTTTTTTTATGATTCAGTTTCAGACACCATCCATTTATATTTTCATATAAACATAACTTTAACTTTTTATATAATAAAATAGTTTCATATTCACCTTTTATGATTTTTTCATAAATGAACATTAAAGTTTGTGAAATGCAGTTTTGGTATATATTAAAGTGATTGTAAGTTATTTTAATTAAATTGATTAATCAACCAAGATAGAGAAAACATTAACAAACAAAAAAGAAAGGAGTAAGAGAAATTAATAATAAAAACATTTACTGTTAATAAAAGTAAGTATAATTGTTTAAAGAAACATCAAACAACATTATAATTATTTTGAAAGAATTGAAACAAGGAATGTTGGAAGGTAATTTTTAAAAAATTAGCTAGCCATACATAAACACGTATGGCAAAACCAATACAATATTGCAAAGTAATTAACCTCCAATTAAAATAAATAAATTTATATTTAAAAAA
>SJYX01005409.1:185971-199268 GCA_006410675.1 Oreotragus oreotragus
AAAAAAAACAAAAACAGTCTCTAAGGGTATCTTTGCATATTAAAGGCTATGGTATATAATGCAATGAAGAACATTGATTATCTTTGCTTAATTACATGGTGTGTTGAAATATGTGTGTGTTTGTGTCTGTCATGGGTGTAAATGCCGAAGAGTTTATGCAGAAGTGTAAGGCAAAACTTGTTATGTTTTTTTATGATTCAGTTTCAGACACCATCCATTTATATTTTCATATAAACATAACTTTAACTTTTTATATAATAAAATAGTTTCATATTCACCTTTTATGATTTTTTCATAAATGAACATTAAAGTTTGTGAAATGCAGTTTTGGTATATATTAAAGTGATTGTAAGTTATTTTAATTAAATTGATTAATCAACCAAGATAGAGAAAACATTAACAAACAAAAAAGAAAGGAGTAAGAGAAATTAATAATAAAAACATTTACTGTTAATAAAAGTAAGTATAATTGTTTAAAGAAACATCAAACAACATTATAATTATTTTGAAAGAATTGAAACAAGGAATGTTGGAAGGTAATTTTTAAAAAATTAGCTAGCCATACATAAACACGTATGGCAAAACCAATACAATATTGCAAAGTAATTAACCTCCAATTAAAATAAATAAATTTATATTTAAAAAATTAGCTAGCATAATTGTAATATATATTACAACAGAAAATGAGGATGGTAGACAAAATTAAATAAATCAATAAATATAGTTAACTCTGTAGCACTGTATATTTTTAAACAAATCAAATGCTTGGATAGGAAAGTGGCTTTTTTTTTCAATATTTTAGTCTGTGTGAATGTGTGTATAGTCAAAATATTTACAGAGATTATGACTCATAAAATGGAGATTGTCTTTGAATAAACTTTTTTTGTAAATATTTTATTGATGTAAAAACTTCAATTATGAAGAAGGTACAAAAATAATACAAAGTGTATCATCCCTTCAATAAACTAAACGAATTATTTATACCATTAAAAAAACACTATTTTTATATATATTTTGTGCAGTTGATCTGCTAAAGATGGGGAAGGATAAAAAAAGGAAATAACTGCTTCTCTAATCCTATCTACCTATATTTGCATTGCCTGACTGTTTTATACAAAGTATTTTTATGACTGCAAACATTTTCATCACAATTATATTTTGATCATGAATCTCTCCATTTCATTAAAGTATAATTTAATATTCATTATGTTGAGTTTTATTTTATGTAGTATTAATATGGGTTTGGGTATTCTTTTTATTTACATCAGTTAGACATAACTTTGATCAGTCTTTTGTTTTTATATTTTGTTTTTAACATTTTTAATGTTCAATCTTAAATATTTAAATAATATTTACATTAGTTAGACATAACTTTGATCGATCTTTTGTTTTTAATATTCTGTATTTTTCTTGTAGTATACCTTAACTCTTCAGCATAGACTATATTGTATGTTGGAAANTCTTTTGTTTTTATATTTTGTTTTTAACATTTTTAATGTTCAATCTTAAATATTTAAATAATATTTACATTAGTTAGACATAACTTTGATCGATCTTTTGTTTTTAATATTCTGTATTTTTCTTGTAGTATACCTTAACTCTTCAGCATAGACTATATTGTATGTTGGAAAACAGGAAATATGTATTTAAGCAGGAAATTTTAATGCATTTAATTTTTTTTAGTTTGTTTACAATTTGTCATCTTGTTAATTTCTATATTTCATATCCTTGTAGACTTCTTGCTTTTATTTTTGAGTTTATTATTATATATTTAGTGTGCTTTTGTTGTTGTTGAAGTAAAGTTTTAATAGTATCTTTAAGACTGAGGCCCTCTATGTTAAAAAGAGCTTAAATAAGCTCTTTCCTAGTTCTCCCCCAATCTACTTCACTTTTCAGCAATTATTGATATTATTATTTTGATTACATTTTGCTAATAGTGATGTGGAGCATCCTTCGATGTGCTTGTTGGTCATCTGTATGACTTCTTTAGGGAAATGTCTATTTAGGCGTTATGTCTATTTTTTGATTGGACTGTTTGGTTTTGTTGTTGTTACTGAGTTGTAGGAGCTGTTTGTATGTTTTGGATGTATGTATGTAATTTGTATGTTTTGGATGCATGCGTGTAATTTGTATGTATATAATTATTGGTCCTATCATTTGCAAATATTTTCTTTTAGGGTTTTTATGTTGTTGTTGTTTAAGGTTTCCTTGTTGAACAAAACCTTATGTTTGATTAGTTCTCATTTGTCTATTTTTGCTTTTATTGTATTGCCTTGGAAGACTGACCTAAGAAAACATTACCAAGATTTATGTCAGAGAATATTTTGCCTAAGTTCTCTTTTAAGAGTTTCATGGTTCAGTTCAGTTCAGTTCAGTTCCGTCACTCGGTTGTGTCTGACTCTGCGAACCCATAAATCTCAGGACACCAGGCCTCCCTGTCCATCACTAACTAACAGAATTTACCCAAACTAACGTCCATCAAGTCAGTGATACCATCAAGCCATCTTAACCTCTGTTGTCCCCTTCTCATCCTGCCCCCAATCCTTCCCAGCATCAGGGTCTTTTCCAATGAGTCAACTCTTCACATCAGGTGGCCAAAGTATTGGAGTTTCAGCTTCAGAATCAGGCCTTCCAATGAACACAAAGGACTAATCTCCTTTAGGATGGACTGGATGGATCTCTTTGCAGCCTAAGGGACTCTCAGGCATCTTCTCCAACACCAATAGTTCAAAAGCTTCAGTTCTTCTGTGCTCAGATTTCTTCACAGTCCAACTCTCACATCCATACATGACCACTGGAAAAACCATAGCCTTGACTAGATGGACCTTTGTTGGCAATGGCAAACCACTTCAGTATTCTTGCCTTGAGAACCCTATGAACAGTATGAAAAAGCAAAATGATAGGATACTGAAAGAGGAACTCCCCATGTCAGTAGGTGCCCAATATGCTATTGGAGATCAGTGGAGAAAAAACTCCAGAGAGAATGAAGGCTTGGAGCCAAAGCAAAAACAATACCCAGTTATGGATGGGACTGGTGATAGAAGCAAGGTCAGATGCTGTAAAGAGCAATATTGCATAGGAACCTGGAATGTCAGGTCCATGAATCAGGGCAAATTGGAAGTGATCAAACAGGAGATGGCAAGAGTGAACATCAACATTCTAGGAATCAGCGAACTAAAATGGACTGGAATGGGTGAATTTAACTCAGATGACCATTATATCTACTACTGTAAGCAGGAATCCCTTAGAAGAAACGGAGTAGCCAACGTGGTCAACAAAAGAGTCTGAAATGCAGTATTTGGATGCAGTCTCAAAAATGACAGAATGATCTCTGTTCGTTTCCAAGACAAACCATTCAATATCACAGTAACCCAAGTCTGTCCCAACCAGTAATGCTGAAGAAGCTGACGTTTAATGGTTCTATGAAGACCTACAAGACCCTTTAGAATTAACACCCAAAAAAGATATCCTTTTCATTATAGGGAACTGGAATGCAAAGTAGGAAGTCAAGAAAAACCTGGAAGTGAAGTGAAGTAGCTCAGTTGTGTCCGACTCTTTGCAACACCATAGACTGTAGCCTACCGGGCTCCTCCATCCATGGGATATTCCAGGCAAGAAACACCTGGAGTAACAGGAAAATTTGGCCTTGCAGTACAGAATGAAGCAGGGCAAAGGCTAATAGAGTTTTGCCAAGAGAATGTATTGGTCATAGCAAACACCGTCTTCCAACAACACAAGAGAAGACTCTACACATGGACATCAGCAGATGGTCAATACTAAAATCAGAATGATTATATTCTTTGCAGCCAAAGATGGAGAAAGCTCGATATAGTCAACAAAAACAAGACCAGGAGCTCACTGTGGCTCAGATCATGAACTCCTTATTGCCAAATACAGACTTAAATTGAAGAAAGTAGGGAAAACTGCTAGATCATCCAGGTATGACCTAAATAAAATTCCTTATGATTATACAGTGGAAGTGAGAAATAGATTTAAGGGACTATATATGGTAAACAGAGTGCCTGATGAACTATGGACAGAGGTTGGTGACACTGTATAGGAGACAGGGATCAAGACCATCCCCAAGAAAAAGAAATGCAAACAAGCAAAATGGCTGTCTGGGGAGGCCTTACAAATAGCAATGAAAAAGAAGAGAAGCCAAAAGCAAAGGAGAAAAGGAAAGATATAAGCATCTGAATGTAGAGTTCCAAAGAATAGCAAGGAAAATAAGAAAGACTTCCTCAGTGACCAATGCAAAGAAATAGAGGAAAACAACAGAATGGGAAAATTAGAGATACCAAAGGAACATTTCATGCAAAGATGGGCTGGATAAAGGACAGAAATGGTCTGGACCTAACAGAAGCAGAAGGTATTAAGAGATGGTAAGAATAGAGAGAAGAACTGTAGAAAAAAGATCTTCACTACCCAGATAATCACGATGGTGTGATCACTCACCTAGAACCAGACATCCTGGAATGTGAAGTCAAGTGGGCCTTAGAAAGCATCACTACGAACAAAGCTAATGGAGGTGATGGAATTCTAGTTGAGCTATTTCAAATCCTGAAATATGATGCTGTGAAAGTGCTGTACTCAATATGCCAGCAAATTTGGAAAACTCAGCAGTGGCCACAGGACTGGAAAAGGTCATTATTCATTCCTATCCCAAAGAAAGGCAATGCCAAAGAATGCTCAAACTACCGCACAGTTGCACTCATCTCACATGCTAGTAAAGTAATGCTCAAAATTCTCCAAGGCAGGTTTCAGCAATAGGTGAACTGTGAAATTCCTGGTGTTCAAGCTGGTTTTATAAAAGGCAGGGGAACCAGAAATCGAATTGCCAACATCTGCTGGATCATGGAATAAGCAAGAGAATTCCAGAAAAACATCTACTTCTGCTTTATTGACTATGCCAAAGCCTTTGACTGTGTGGATCACAATAAACTGTGGAAAATTCTGAAAGAGATGGGAATACCAGACCACCTGACCTGCCTCTTGAGAAACCTATATGCAGGTCAAGAAGCAAGAGTTAGAACTGGACATGGAACAACAGACTGGTTCTAAATAGGAAAAGGAGTCCGTCAAGGCTGTATATTGTCTCCCTGCTTATTTTGCTTATTTAACTTCTATGCAGAGTACATCATGAGAAACACTGGGCCAGAAGAAGCACAAGCTGGAATCAAGATTGCCAGGAGAAATATCAATAAACTCAGATATGCAGATGTCACCAGCCTTATGGCAGAAAGTGAAAAGGACTTAAATCCTCTCGATGAAAGTGAAAGAGGAGAGTGGAAAATTTGGCTTAAAGCTCGACATTGAGAAAACGAAGATCATGGCATCTGGTCCCATTACTTCAAGGGAAATAGATGTGAAAACAGTGGAAAAAGTGTCAGACTTTATTTTTTCCTCTCCAAAATCACTGCAAATGGTGATTGCAGCCATTAAATTAAAAGATGCTTACTCCTTGGAAGGAAAGTTATGACCAACCTAGACAGCATATTCAAAAGCACATACATTACTTTGCCAACAAAGGTCCATCCAGTCAAGGCTGTGGTTTTTCCAGTGGTCATGTATGGATGTGAGAGTTGGACTGTGAAGAAGGCTGAGTGCTGAAGAATTGATGCTTTTGAACTGTGGTGTTGGAGAAGACTCTTGAGAGTCCCTTGGACTGCAGGGAGATCCAACCAGTCCATTCTGAAGGAGGTCAGCCCTGGGAAATTTTTGGAAGGACTGATGCTAAAGCTGAAACTCCAGTATTTTGGCCACCTCATGCGAAGAATTTACTCATTGGAAAACACCCTGATGCTGGGAGGCATTGGGAGCAGGAGGAGAAGGGGACAACAGAGGATGAGATGGCTGGATGAACATGAGTCTGAGTGAACCCCGGGAGTTGGTGATGGACAGGGAGACCTGGCGTGCTGCAATTCATGGGGTCACAAAAGTCGGACACGACTGAGTGACTGAACTGATTGACTAGATTGGTCATAACTTTCCTTCCAAGGAGTAAGCGCCTTTTAATTTCATGGCTGAAGTCACCATCTGTAGTGATTTTGGAGCCCAAAAAATAAAGTCTGACACTGATTGTTTCCTCATCTATTTCCCATGAAGTGATGGGACCAGATGCCATGATCTTCATTTTCTCAATGTTAAGCTTTAAGCCAACTCTTTCACTCTCCTCTTTCACTTTCATCACAAGGCTTTTTAGTTCTTCTTTGCTTTCTGCCATAAGGGTGGTGTCATCTGCATATCTGAGGTTATTGATATTTCTCCCAACAATCTTGATTCCAGCTTGTGCTTCTTCCAGCCCAGTGTTTCTCATGGTGTACTCTGCATAGAAGTTAAATAAGTTAAATAAGCAGGGTGACCATATGCAGCCTTGATGTACTATTTGGAACCAGTCTGTTTTTCCATGTCCAGTTCTGACTGTTGCTTCTGACATGCATATAGCTTTCTGAAGAGGCAGGTCAGGGGGTCTGGTATTCCCATCTCTTTCAGAATTTTCCAGTTTCATGGTTAATATGTATTTAAGTCTTTAAGCCATTTTGAGGTTATTTTTGTGTGTGGTGTGAGGTAACTTTATTGATTTGCATGTTTTCATCCAAGATCCCCAATTCCACTAGCTGAAGAGACCATATTTTATACTTTCAATTTGTAATCTTTACAACAGTTTTCATTATATGGTTTTATTTTTTGTTATTAATGTTCAAGTTTTCTTTGTTACTTGGAAACTACCCTATTTATTTATTTATGATTACTTATTTTTTTCTCCTTCACTTTAATTTTATTTTTTTCCTTTACTCATTTCAATTGGATGCTGATTACTTTACAATATTGTTGTGGTCTCATGCCGGTTAGAGTGGCTGCTATCAGAAAGTCTACAAACAATAAATGCTGGAGAGGGTGCAGAGAAAAGGGAACTCTCTTACTTTGTTGGTGGGAATGCAACTAGTACAGCCACTATGGTGAACAGTGTGGAGATTCCTTAAAAAATGGGAAATAGAACTGGCATATGACCCAACAATCCCACTGCTGGGCATACACACCGAGGAAACCAGAATTGAAAGAGACATGTGTACCCTAATGTTCATCACAGCACTGTATAACAGCCAGGACATGGAAGCAACCTAGATGTCCATTGGCAGATGAATGGATAAGAAAGCTATGGTACACATACATAATGGAATATTACTGTTATTAAAAAGAATGTATTTGAATCTGTTCTAATGATGTGGATGAAACTGGAGCCTATTATACAGAGTGAAATAAGTCAGAAAGAAAAACACCGATACAGTATATTAACGCATATATATGGAATTTAGAAAGATGGTAACAATGACCCTATATATGAGACAGCAAAAGAGACACAGATGTAAAGAACAGACTTTTGGACTCTGTGGGAGAAGGCAAGAGTGGGATGATTGGAGAGGAAACTACTTTAAAATCACTTTTAGAGGAGTAAATGTGTCAAATGTTTTTGAAATCGTATTCATCTGATGTTCTTTCTGTGATATTTGTAGATGAAAATAACTTAGCTCGGTATAAGAATATCTCTGATAAACGCTTGTTCATTCTGTGTTGTCATTGTAAAAATTTCTATTTAAATTTGTAGAAGAGGTTTTGGTCATTTCTGAATTTTGTTTCTTTACATATATATTTAATATGATTTGTCTTTATCATACCATCACAGTATGCATGGGAGTGTGCATTTTTTAAAATATCACTTGGTCTTTTCCTGTCTTATCTTTCTACTTTGTTACATTTGTTTTATTTGCCTTGGTTTATTCTTCAGGAATACCCATAAACAATTTATTGTATATCCATTTCCTGAACTCCACATGTAAACTTTCCTCACTGACTTTTTCAACTCTTGAATTTATTTCATTTTTGGATGTTTTAAAATCTGTTTCTACCTCATTGATTTAATTTTCTTTATCAGTTTGACTTCTCACTTCAGGATTTAACTATTTGATTGTACTATTGTGATTTATTATATGCACTCTTATGTTTTCTTTTCTTTTAACCTTATTCCTGTTTCATTCTACTGCCATTTCATCTTTCCCAGTTTTGCTTTTTATTTTATTTACTAAAATTTTATTTACTTGTGTTCTTAATTTATGAAAAACTTGTTTTTTTCATGATTGTCATGGTGGCAAAGATTTTTTTCTGAAATTTGAAAAGTGAAGATCCTAAATTGTCTTTATTTCAGATCTAGCCACTTTTGGTATTTCCTTTTCCTCCTGCTATAGTTTTAGTGTAAACATTTTCAGGGTTTTTTGTTGTTGTTGTTTATTTTTACTTAATAAGGAGGCTTTGGCTTATATTTTATAGTTATGAACTTATGCCCTCTTGGAAGTATTATTTTTGACAAACAGAAATAAATCATTATCTTATATGTGAAGCTAACATCCAGTTGATACATTTTTCATACCATGTTTTAGATATTTATAGATGTCCTCTAGAAACTGCCTTGAACTCCACTACTCTGTTCTCTAATAATTTTAAATAATGTGCAAACCAAAGTTTTCCAGAATACATAATTAATAGCATGCTTTTGTCTTCAACTCTTTCTCTAGTAGTGTAATTGATAGACTGTTTATTCAACAATAGAATCAGTGGTTTCCCCAATTCATTTTTAGAACTTCCTCTTTATTCCTCTCTTTATGCATAAATATATCCTGTGATTTCTCACTCTGAAATGATGTTAAAAGATGATATCCAAGATGTACTGAAGGCTCATGGAGGCCACCAGAACAAAATCCTAAGAGGAGGTTGAGAGTTGTCCAGTTTTTTAATTGTTATATGTTCTGAGTCTCTAACACAGAAAATAGATGGTGTAGGGGACTGCTTAATTCTTGTAACATTTTAAATGTATTTTCTATATTATATTTTTAAATGGATATTTTACTCAAAGAGTTAAAGCTTAAATGTGCTTTAAAAAAATCTGGCCCCATCTGTCTCTAATTAGCATTAATAGTGTTGATCAGGCATTCAATTGTCTGAGTCTAATTTGGAGAGTACACCAATGATTCTATGGTTATCTTAGTGGAAGTTTTGTATAGACAATATTGTGAGTTTCTAGCCATATTATTTTTAATGTATTACTTATTTAATAGAGAAAAATTCATTTGTCCCAGTCTTCTCATAATCTGTTAGAGTAGTCAGAAGTTAGTTGAAACTTTTAGATGGCAATTTGGCAGTATCTACTTGCCAATTTGAAACTGAAATAATAAACCTGAAAAGTTGAAATATTTCAGTGGAGGATTGTTTTGACATTAAGCATACCTTGAAAATAGAATGAGGTCTACCTAATTGAACTTTATATGCATTAAATCAAGTTTTTGAAGGATATGAATAATATTTTCCATTTATGCACATAGTGGTAGTAAGATGATACATAGGTGAGTATGTTTATAGTCTTTATAGAACATATATTTCTATGCTAATTGGTTTAACTCTAGGATGTATAACTGGAGGATTGTGAAGAAGCGAGGAGATATGTTATACTTTTGAGTGTATATGTTTTATTTTTAAGCAGATTTATTTACATAAATTAAAAACATTCAGTGATGGAATAAAGCAAAATGAAATTTTTAAAGAAAATAATAAATCCTATTTCCAAGTATAAAAATATCATGTAAATGATTAGAGCTTTGTAATCTATCACATCCTATTGAAAAGTTGTCTTCCCTGGTGGCTTAACAGTAAAGAATCTGCCTACAATGTGGGGGTCCTGGGTTTGATCCCTGGGTCAGGAAGAACCTATGGAGTAGGAAATGGCAACTCACTCTAGTATGCTTGCCTGGAGAATTCTGTGGACAGAGGTTTTTCTTGTGATCCTCACAGGACAGCATTTATGCATATGGTTGTTCATATATAAAATATAGTGTGCTTCGGTAATATATGCATCTGTGGTGTAAATTTATGTTCTTTCTTTTATAATTGCTTAATTCTAACTTATTTTGAATACTTATTTACAGCCAGAGGAATTTTTCTTGAAACATATCATTGTACTTGTGCTTCAGTTGCTCATTTACTCTTTTTTTTTTTTTTTGTATCTAGCCTTCATAATTCCTCTCTCTAAATGTAGACAATAATATTTTATAGACTTTTTTATTTATTTTTTTCTTTCTTTTTTTTNTTTACACGAACTCCCAAACATGAACCCCCCTCCCACCTCCCACCCCACATCTTCCCTCCAGATCATCCCCATACACCAGCCCCAAGCATCCTGCATCCTGCATTGAACATAGACTGGCAATTCATTTCTTACATGATAGTATACATATTTCAATGCTGTTCTCCCAAATCATCCCTCCCTCTCCCTCTCCCTCTCCTTCTCCCTCAGAGTCCATAAGTCCGCTCTACACATCTGTATCTCTTTTGCTGTCTTGCATACAGGGTCCTCATTACCATCTTTCTAAATTCCATATATATGTGTTAGTATACTGTATTGGTGTTTTTCTTTCTGGCTTACTTCACTCTGTATAATACTCTTAAAAATTAATGTATTGCTTTTTGAAAAAAGTGTAAAAAAATGTTCTTTGCATAATATTAATAGGAGACAACTATATTTTAGCTAAATATCAAACAGTTCCAATTTTTATGTCATTGCATGTACTGTTCTGAATCAAAATAATGCATTAAAATATAGTGATGAGTAGATAGATTTATGATTTTAACAATATCGAATCTGACTTCATTTCCTTTATTTTCGTTTATCATTGTCATATTGACTCACTGAAGTCTTGTGGGAGAATGCAGATAACTATCTATATTAGCACTGACATGTTGAAACCAGAAGGCATATATATTCTTAAAGACTTTTGCAGCCTTTAAATAACAAAAAGTAAGGCTATTGCATGTAGCACAAAATTCATGTATATGCAGTGTTCTTAGGCAAATTGAAAGTACAGCATGCTTTATTAACTAGTGGACAACTTTGTCTTTGGGAATTGGTTGAGAACTTGCAGTATAATACTACAAATACCTCATCTCCCTACACTGACAAACAAAAGCACTTATGAGCTACAATTGCTGACTAGAAACATATATGTTGAACTAACAAACATCTTGGTCTTTCCATTGGTCTCTTCCTGCCCTGCATCCTCTGAAAGCCATCTGAAGATTGACCATCATTTCCTTTATGTCCCCCAACTCTTCCCCTGTTGCTCCAGTGGGTTTCACTGATAGCATTCCTGAAAAGACACATCACAAAGACACACACACAGTGCCTGAATGGTTTGATTAAAGGCTTTTATCTCTGAAAAAAATCTCTCCAAATTTTTCTTTTTTAGTGAAATAGAACTGGCACAGTGGTTTTTATGGCAAATATTACTACAAATATAATGATGCACAAAATTCATTAAGTGGTTCTTATTTAAAGTTTAAATTCTACTAGGTGCGAGATTTTCACAAACCAAAGTTGAGACACCATTTGAGGCCTTGGGTTCCATTCAAGGCACATGAATCTGATTTCCTGGGCAATCCTTTGGCAGTTACTTGCGTGGCCTTAACCTAATGTAATGGGTGTTCCCCCATCTGTAAAAAAAAATATGTTAATAATACATATTTTTAAAGTATGCTAGGAGTAAAAATGTCACAAGTGCAAATATTGTTAGTCATCTAGTCTAGTCAAGGCTAGGGTTTTTCCAGTGGTCATGTATGGATGTGACAGTTGGACTGTGAAGAAAGCTGAGCACTGAAGAATTGATGCTTTTGAACTGTGGTATTGGAGAAGATTCTTGAGAGTCCCTTGGACTGCAAGGAGATATAACCAGTCCATTCTAAAGGAGATCAACCCTGGCTGTTCTTTGGAAGGAATGATGCTGAAGGTGAAACTCCAGTACTTTGACCACCTCATGCAAAGAGTTGACTCATTGGAAAAGACTCTGATGCTGGGAGGGATTAGAGGCAGGAAGAGAAGAGGATGGCAGAGTATGATATGGCTGGATGGCATCATCGACTCAATAGACGTAAGCCTGAGTGAACTTTGGGAGATGGTGATGGACAGGGAGGCCTGGCGTGCTGCAATTCATGGGGTCACAAAGAGTCAGACACGACTGAGCAACTGAACTGAACTGAAAGAGACAGAAGAACTGTATAGAGAAAACTATAAGACACCAATGAAAGAAATCAAAGGTGACATAAACAGATGGAGAGATATTCAATGTTCCTAGATAGGAAGAATCAATATTGTGAAAATTACTATCTTACCAAATGTAATCTACAGATTCAGTGTGATCCCTATCAAGTTACAAATTAGACAGAAGAACTGTATAGAGAAAACTATAAGACACCAATGAAAGAAATCAAAGGTGACATAAACAGATGGAGAGATATTCAATGTTCCTAGATAGGAAGAATCAATATTGTGAAAATTACTATCTTACCAAATGTAATCTACAGATTCAGTGTGATCCCTATCAAGTTACAAATGGCATTTTTTCATAGAATTAGAACAAAATATTTCACAATTCATAAGGAAACACGAAGAATCCCGAATACACAAAGCAGTTTTGAGAAAGAAGAATGAAGCTGGAGGAAACAACTTGCCTGATTTCTGATTATACTACAAAACTACAGTCATCAAGACAGTATGGTACTGGCACAGAAACAGAAATATAGAACAATGGAACAAGATAGAAAGCCCAGAAGTAAACCTATGCACCTATGGGTAACTTATATTTGACAAAAGAGACAAGAATATACAATGGGACAAAAACAGACTCTTCAATAAATGGTGCAGGAAAACTGGACAGCTACATGTCAGTTCAGTTGAGTCGCTCAGTCTTGTCCGACTCTTTGCGACCCCATGAATCACAGCACGCTAGGCCTCCCTGTCCATCACCAACTCCTGGAGTTCACTCAGATTCACGTCCATCGAGTCAGTGATGCCATCCAGCCATCTCATCCTCTATCGTCTCCTTCTCCTCCTGCCTCCAGTCCCTCCCAGCACCAGAGTCTTTTCCAGTGAGTCAACTCTTCACATGAGTTGGCCAAAGTACTGGAGTTTCAGCTTCAGCATCATTCCTTCCAAAGAAATCCCAGGGTTGATCTCCTTCAGAATGGACTGGTTGGATCTCCTTGCAGTCCAAGGGACTCTCAAGAGTCTTCTCCAACACCACAGTTCAAAAGCATCAATTCTTTGGCACTCAGCCTTCCTCACAGTCCAACTTTCACATCCATACATGACCACAGGAAAACCATAGCCTTGACTAGATGAAACTTTGCTGGCAATGTAATGTCTCTGCTTTTCAATATGCTATCTAGGTTGGTCATAACTTTTCTTCCAAGGAGTAAG
>SJYX01005409.1:202037-212603 GCA_006410675.1 Oreotragus oreotragus
ATCATTCCTTCCAAAGAAATCCCAGGGCTGATCTCCTTCAGAATGAACTGGTTGGATCTCCTTGCAGTCCAAGGGACTCTCAAGAGTCTTCTCCAACACCACAGTTCAAAAGCACGAATTCTTTGGCGCTCACCTTTCTTCACAGTCCACCTCTCACATCCATACATGACCACTTGAAAAACCATAGCCTTGACTAGATGGACCTTTGTTGGCAAAGTAATGTCTCTGCTTTTCAATATGCTATCTAGGTTGGTCATAACTTTTCTTCCAAAGAGTAGGTGTCTTTTAATTTCATGGCTGCAATCACCATCTGCAGTGATTTTGGAGCCCCCCAAAATAAAATCTGACATGGTTTCCACTGTTTCCCCATGTATTTCCCATGAAGTGATGGGACCAGATGCCATGATCTTCGTTTTCTGAATGTTGAGCTTTAAGCCAACTTTTTCACTCTCCTCTTTCACTTTCATCAAGAGGCTTTTTAGTTTCTCTTCACTTTCTGCCATAAGGATGGTGTCATCTGCCTATCTGAGGTTATTGATATTTCTCCCAGCAATCTTGATTTCAGCTTGTGCTTCTTCCGGCCCAGCGTTTCTCATGATGTACTCTGCATATAAGTTAAATATGCAGGGTGACAATATACAGCCTTGAAATACTCCTTTTCCTATTTCGAACCAGTCTGTTGTTCCATGTCCAGTTCTAACTGGTGCTTCCTGACTCGCATATAGGTTTCTCAAGAGGCAGGTCAGGTGGTCTGGTATTCCCATTCCTTTCAAAATTTTCCACAGTTTATTGTGATCCACACAGTCAAAGGCTTTGGCATAGTCAATAAAGCAGAAATAGATGTTTTTCTGGAATTCTCTTGCTTATTCCATGATCCAGCAGATGTTGGCAATTCGATTTCTGGTTCCTCTGCCTTTTATAAAACCAGCTTGAACACCAGGAAGTTCACGGTTCACATATTGCTGAAACCTGCCTTGGAGAATTTTGAGCATTACTTTACTAGCGTGTGAGATGAGTGCAACTGTGCGGTAGTCTGAGCATTCTTTGGCATTGCCTTTCTTTGGGATAGGAATGAAAAATGACCTTTTCCAGTCCTGTGGCCACTGCTGAGTTTTCCAAATTTGCTGGCATATTGAGTGCAGCACTTTCACAGCATCATCTTCCAGGATTTGAAACAGCTCAACTGGAATTCCATCACCTCCACTAGCTTTGTTCTTAGTGATGCTTTCTAAGGCCCACTTGACTTCACATTCCAAGATGTCTGGCTCTAGATTAGTGATCACATCCTCATGATTATCTGGGTCGTGAAGATCTTTTCTGTACAGTTCTTCTGTGTATTCTTGCCACCTCTTCTTAATATCTTCTGCTTCTGTTAGGTCCATACCATTTCTATCCTTTATCGAGCCCATCTTTGCATGAAATGTTCCCTTGGTATCTCCAATTCTCTTGAAGAGATCTCTAGTCTTTCCCATTCTGTTGTTTTCCTCTATCTCTTTGCATTGATTGCTGAAGAAGGCTTTCTTATCTCTTCTTGCTATTCTTTGGAACTCTGCATTCAGATGCTTATATCTTTTCTTTTCTCCTTTGCTTTTCGCCTCTCTTCTTTTCACTGCTATTTGTAAGGCTTCTCCAGACAGCCATTTTGCTTTTTTGCATTTCTTTTCCATGGGGATGGTCTTGATCCCTGTCTCCTGTACAATGTCACGAACCTCATTCCATAGTTCATCAGGCACTCTATCTATCAGATCTAGGCCCTTAAATCTATTTCTCACTTCCACTGTATAATCATAAGGGATTTGATTTAGGTCATACCTGAATGGTCTAGCAGCTTTCCCTACTTTCTTCAATTTAAGTCTGAATTTGGCAATAAGGAGTTCATGATCTGAGCCACAGTCAGTTCCTGGTCTTGTTTTTGTTGACTGTATAGAGCTTCTCCATCTTTGGCTGCAAAGAATATAATCAATCTGATTTTGGTGTTGACCATCTGGTGATGTCCATGTGTAGAGTCTTCTCTTGTTGTTGTTGTTGGAAGAGGGTGTTTGCTATGACCAGTGCATTTTCTTGGCAAAACTCTATTAGTCTTTGCCCTGCTTCACTCCATATTCAAGGCCAAATTTGCCTGTTACTCCAGGTGTTTCTTGACTTCCTACTTTTGTATTCCAGTTCCCTATAATGAAAAGGACATCTTTTTTAGGGTGTTAGTTCTAAAAGATCTTGTAGATCTTCATGGAACCATTCAACTTCAGCTTCTTCAGCATTACTGGTTGGGGCATAGACTTGGATTACCGTGATATTGAATGGTTTGCCTTGGAAACGAACAGAGATCATTCTGTCTTTTTTGAGATTGCATCCAAGTACTGTATTTTGTACTCTTGTTGACCGTTGGTTCATATCTAATTTATCCCGTGAAAATAAATATATTCCTGATTGCAGAGAAATAAGTTCTGTGTTCAAAAGATAAAGAGACAAGACAAATTCATAAACAGGATAACCTGTTATACTGGAGTATTTTTTATTTTAAAACCCCTAAATTTAACCCATTGAGGAGATAAGTTTCCACTCTATAATAAACTTATTACAAATGATCATTATTTGCTCTGGTGAAATTCCTCAGGCATGTAAACTTTCATACACTCAAGTAGTAACATAGCATGTAACATGTAGGGAAGTACAGAATCTGATATAATTGAAGGAAGTTATCTTTCATCTAAGCAAACAAATGCTAAATTATACATTAAAGTAAATAGATACTGATATCTGGTCTAATGCTTCCTCAGATTTTCCTATATAGTAAGCCAACTATTTTGACATTAAGGACATTAAAGCTTCTGTTCTCTCCCTTTCAGTTTTGGATGTTCCAATTACATTTTTGGCTGTTGATGACCTAAGATTAAAGTCCAATCAAACATATCTTTTCTTTCTCCCTGTTATTTTAGATGTATTAAGATTCAAGTGAAAAGTTAAGATATTAGTGAAACTTGAAGAATTTACTTTCTAATGTAAAGCATATAGATGTTTTTTTCCTATAAGTATTAAAATATAAAGCTTAGTCATTATTATATGTAACTCCAAGGATAAATTTCCCTGTTTAAAGTCTTAGGAATTATACTTGCCTCTCAGAAACTTTATATATGAGTTACAGTGAAAGTTACACCCAGAATTGGTTGACAACTTAATTTTAATTATTAGCAACATATTGACTATGATATTGAAATTAAATTAATGCTTTGAAAAAACTGAATGTAGATATAAATAAAATCTTATGCAAAGTAGACAAATTGAACAATATGCTTTGAAAACTTGAAGGCTAAATTAAATGCAAACATATACAAATTATTAACCTTTTTTTGTCAAAGATGAAATGTTTTGTCAATACAAGGGCATATTTTCTAGCTATATATTGAGGAAATAAATTAAACCTGATTTTAACTAATCAGATATACAGCATTATGTAGATATGGCATAACACTCATCTCAGTAGGGTTACTTCTTCTGTAATACTTAATTATTTTAACTCATGAATGTTTACTGAACAATAAATTCCTCTTGTATACAAGACTGAATTCAACATAACATACAGCACTCCAGGAGCAAGTCCTCTTGAAAGGAACACATGTATAACTAAAAATAATATTCAAGGAAAGGCAAATACTATAAAAGAGGTGAAAATGACATGTAAAAAGTAATTAAAGATGTGATTAACTCCACCAGGAGGACTAAAAACTTCTAAGAAGAGTTATCAAATAAAAGTAGCAGTATATCAAAGAATAGAGGTTAACAGAAGATTTTGAGTACCTAAAGAGAGGAAATAAAAGTGGAATACTTTTGGTTGGTTATCAGGTCATTAAGCAGAGTGGTTAAGTGCTTTACATACACTGTAATTTAATTGCTTCAAAAATTATTTGAGATAAACAGCATTCGAGGGCTGAGTTACAACATTTATAACTGTTTCCAGTCATATCAGAGCCCATTTTTATAACAATCAAAGCAACTTATCTTTTTGAACAGAAGAAAGCAATATTTCTGAGTCTAATGCTGATAGGCTAGCTTTGGGGATCATTTCAGAGTCAGCCAGTTTTTTTCTTAAGCTAGGTCTGCAATCATACATGCAAATCTAATTTTTTACTTTAATTTGGATATTTGCCATCATATTTATAACTTTGGGGAATTCATTATCAATTTATGAACTTAGGTGACTTTTCATCAAATAGAAGAGAATAAAAGTAAACTTTTGTGGAGAAAACCAGTTCAATATAATAAAATGTTTCTAGTTAAAAATGTCACACATGTGTTTATGCCGTAAGGACTTTATGTGGTATATTTAGCTTATATTCAAGTCTGAGGGAGAAAAAAAGAATCACATGAAAGTATTTTAAAATGAACCCCCTGAAAAAGATAAAAATTGATTCAAATAAGAATGCTTAAACCTGATCCTATAATTTCAGTAGAAATAGTAGAAAGGCTTCTAGTGTCCATTTGTTTTATGGAATCTGTATCTTTTAGCACTACTGTAAAATAATGATGGTACTTTCCATAAAGAATTAAAAGAACATCTTAAATGTTTCTCTTTACCCAATGTCAATTTGTAAACCAAATTATAAAATATTTAAAAGATTTCTCAAAAAGTAAAGGAAATGAAATTTTAAAGCATGTGGCAGAATAAGAATATTCTCTTTTTTTCCTCACTGGTATAAATGTTACATTTCCTTCAGGCTTTACACAAAAAACTGTTTCAATTTCAGCAATTTTTTTTGTAAGGTAATCAAGTCAGCTTCTAACTAGATACGTGACCATGGGAAAATAATTCAAACTCTCAGACACTCAGTTCTTTCATGTGTAAACTGCTAGGATTGAAATATATGTTCCTTATGTCCCAATCAACTTTAAAAATTCTGCTGGAAGTAGATGTTTTCTTGAATTACAGCTGCTATAGCATGGAATGGAGAAGGAAATGGCAACCCACTCCAGTATTCTTGCCTGGAGAATCCCAGGGACAGAGAAGACTGGTGGGCTGCCATCTATGGGGTCACACAGAGTCGGACACGACTGACATGACTTAGCAACTGACATGACTTAGCAGCAGCAGCATAGCATGGAAAGATGCACAGCTATGGGAGACTGATTAGAATGTAACTAGTTCACTAGGAACACATACAATTTGAAACCAAATGTACAAATGTTGCAAATACTTTCTGGAAATTGGAAAACATATTTAAAAGTTGTTTTCCTCAATGGGCCAAAATCAAGAAAATCTATGGATCTATTGTTCAACTTTTCTGAAACACAAAAGATTTTTTTCTATTCCCTCATTTGGCTGCCTTTTTTTTTTTTTTTTTGGTATTCAGTATGATCAGAATGATAGACTAGGCTTAAAGTCTCAAACGGTATAATTTAATGTAGATTCTGATGGTTATATATAAATAAATTTATGTTTCTCTGTGCTGAAATCCTTTCATTGTTCACGTTTATTTTTCATTATTTGTTATATATATAACACTTTTGTTACTTTTATTCTTTCCCATTTAATATTTGCTATCCATTCTATTATTACTAAGGTTAAGCTAAATTATATTTAGAAGGGGATCAACTCTATGATGATGGATAGAAACTAGATCTGTCGGTAGTGAATTTGTATTTCAAAAAATGTAAAACTATAACTGTACACCTGAAATTTATATAATGAAAAAGAGCGTCTGTGACTTAAACTGCATAAACATTTTATTCAAAGCAGTCTACTAGGCAGGGCTTCCCAGGTGGCTTAGTGATTTTAAAAAATCTATCTGCCAAGCATGAGGCATGGCTTCAATCCCTGGTTTGGGGAAATCTGCTAAAGAAGGAAATGGCAATCCACTCCAGTATTCTTGCCTGGAAAATCTCATGGCCAGAGGAATCTGGCAGGCTGCAGTCCACGGGGTTACAAAAGAGATGGACAAGACTTTGCAACTAAACAACAACATGTATTACACAATGCATAGTGAATAATTACTGCTAATTTGAGCATCTTTCCTGTACCTCGTGGTTATCTGTATGTCTTCTTTAGGAAAATATCTCTTTGGGTCTTTAATTGGTTTGTTCACTTTATTGAGTTTTAACAGTTCTTTGTATACTTTGAATAGCAGTTATTTATCAGATATTTATTTTGAAATCATTTGTTCCAGTATTTAGCTTTTCTTCTCATTCTTTTGACAATGTCTGTGCAGAATAGACAGAGAAGGCAATGGCAACCCACTCCAGTACTCTTGCCTGGATAATCCCATGGATAGAGGAGCCTGGTAGGCTGCAGTCCATTGGGTCGCTAAGAGCCGGACATGACTTCACTTTCACTTTCACTTTCACTTTTCACTTTCATGCATTGGAGAAGGAAATGGCAACCCACTCCAGTGTTCTTGCCTGGAGAATCCTAGGGATGGGGGAGCCTGGTGGGCTGCTGAATATGGAGTAGCACAGAGTAGGACACGACTGAAGCGACTTAGCAGCAGCAGCAGTGCAGAATAGAAGTTCATTTTGTTCTGTTTTTTTTTTTTTGCCTGAATGAAGTTTATTTTGCCATTTGTTTCTTTAATGGACAGTCTGTTTGGCATTGTCTTTAAAAATTCCTTGCAAAACCCAACATCATCTGATTTTCTCTGATACTATTTTCTAGGAGTTTTATAGTTTTTGGCTTTAATATTTTTATCTATGGTCCATTTTGAGTTAATTTTTTGAAAGGTATGAGATCTGTGTCTAAATTTGTTTTTTCCTCTTATATATAGACTTTTTTTTAGAGTAGCTTTTGTTTAACGTCAAAATTGAGAGAAACATACAGAGAGTTCCCATTACACACTGTCTCAACAATGCATAGCTTCTCCCATTATCAACATTCCCCTACTAGTGTGGTGTACTTATTGCAATTGATGAATCTATGTTGACAAAATGGTAATCACCCAAGACCATAGTTTACATTAGGGTTTACTCTTGGTACTGCACTTTCTATAGGTTTGGACAAATGTATAAAGACATATATCCATCATAGTATCATACAGAGCATTTTCACAGCACTGTACTCTGCCTATTCATCCATCATTTCATCCCAACCAACTCCTGGCAACTACTGTCCAGAATGCCATATAATTAGGATCATACAGTATATAGGCTTTTCAGATTGGCTTTTTTTCACTTAGTTATATGTATATGCATATGTGTATATATATTGTTTGTTTCTTTTTGCACAAGGCTGTTCAGTTGTTCTAGCACTGTTTGTTAAAAAATGAAACAAAACTATCCTTTCTCCATTGGAAAATCTTTGCCCCTTTGTCAAAGATCAACTATATATTGTATGGGTATATTTTGAGGTTCTATATAATGTCCCATCGATCTATCTATTCTTTCCCTCATTTAATTTTATTGTTTTAACCTTATATCTAGAAGGTTATTTTTATAAAGTATCACTTATATTATCAGTTTCTAGAATAGCAATAGTCTAAAGCTAATACATCCATGGAATGCATTTAATGCACACATTTTCATTTTTAATTTCTTCACTCAGAGCTTAAACAAAAGCATTGCATAATTGAATAGTAAAATAAATTTTTTAATTTTACACATCTTTATTTTATACATTTGAGAATTAAGAATTGTGTTATTTGCAATAAGTCCAAATGATGAAAATTGTTCTTAGTTTTAGTTTTACAAGATAAATATTATATCATTAAACTCATGCAGATTGGTTATCTATTTAGATAAAAGTTATTTTTGCCATGTGCCATATTCTAAGATAAGTTTCAGATATAGTAAATATGACAAATGAAAGTAACTTTTAAAAAGCATAGGAAAATATATGTTTGAACTCAAGCTGAGGAAGTTCCTACAAAGTATTTCATCAAAGGAAAGATTGATGTCTTGACTATAAAAAATTTAATTATCCTGAAGTGAAAAAAAAAAGATATCATAAGCAAATGTCAAATGTTTGCCATATATGTAAATCAAAGACTTTATTTTCTAATCTATAAAACTTTCAAGAAATCAATAAGCAAAAGATTAATACTCTATTAGAAAAATAAAAGGGAAACCCATGCAAGGAATAAAAGAAATACTAATGGCCAATAAACTTTTGGAAAAAAAGGTTTAATAACAAAAAATGCATATTAAAACAATAAAATAACTTTTTTCCCTTTCACATTGGATTTTTAAAAAATTTTAATACCAAACATTGGCAAGATTGCATAGAAGCAAGTTAATGAAAGGGACTGATATTTATCGAGGATTAACTCTGAGCCAAGAAATCTCACATATGTCTGATAAGATTGTACATTGTTACCAAACTAAAACAAAAACAAAAATGTGTACTTTATAATTATTTTCTCACCTCATTTTGTTTTATAAAGATAATAGTTGTTTTCTTTTTAAGAATGTGCTTACATTTTTTTTTTTTGGTCTCCTAGATGTAAGGTTTTTTGATTAAGGCATGAGTAGCATGATGTGCTTATTATATATTTGTCCTAAAATTTATTAATATAACTTATTTTGTCATATAATAACTTTAAATTTTATTTATTTGCTGCTATGTAATTCTTGGTGATTGCAGCCATGAAATTAAAAGACACTTACTCCTTGGAAGAAAAGTAATGACCAACCTATTTAGTATATTCAAAAGCAGAGACATTACTTTGCCGACTAAGGTCCATCTAGTCAAGGCTATGGTTTTTCCTGTGGTCATGTATGGATGTGAGAGTTGGACTGTGAAGAAGGCAGAGCACCAAAGAATTGATGCTTTTGAACTGTGGTGTTGGAGAAGACTCTTGAGAGTCCCTTGGACCACAAGGAGATCCAACCAGTCCATTCTAAAGGAGATCAGCCCTGGGATTTCTTTGGAAGGAATGATGCTAAAGCTGAAACTCCAGTACTTTGGCCACCTCATGCGAAGAGTTGACTCATTGCAAAAGACTCTGATGCTGGGAGGGATTGGGGGAAGGAGGAGAAGGGGACGACCGAGGATGAGATGGCTGGATGGTATCACTGACTAGATGGACGTGAGTCTGAGTGAACTCCGGGAGTTTGTGATGGACAGGGAGGCCTGGCGTGCTGCGATTCATGGGGTGGCAAAGAGTCAGACATGACTGAGTGACAGAACTGAACTGAACTGAATTCATCTATTAGCAGAACAGAATAGGACAATGAAAAACTCATCATGTTTCTATATTTTCCCTGATGTTTACTGTCTTAGTTAAATCATTTTTGTGTTCCCTTCCAATCTAAATACTTGCACGTTTTGTAACTGCCCAAATTTGTGCCAGAATTCCTGTAGTAGAAGCATATAGAGCACTATGATATAATTACATCGTTAAAATCGAGACATGGTTTCTTAAGAGAAAAATAGAAAGCTGTAACCTGAAACTTGCAAAATATTTTTCTAAGAGAAGCAAGAAAATGAGCAAGAAACAGTGAATGCACATTTACTGTTAATTCCAGAGGGGCCCCATATTTTCTGTCTTCAGTAAGAAAACATTGTTAATCAGTCCCAACAATTTTTAGGACTAAGATTAACTTCTATCTGAGAACCTAAATAAGTCTAAGTCATGACTAACAATATATTCAAAACTTACATCATACCACAAGGGGTTTTATCCTAGTGGAAAACTTTGGGATATTGTTAAAATTGCCATTGCCTTCTCCTAACAGCAGGTCCTTATTAGTATCTGTTTTATAAAGAGTAGTGTATGTATGTCAATGCCAATTTTCTTCTTCATCCTACCTCCCACTTCCCCCTTGATGTCCATATATTTGTTCTCTACATCTGTGTCTCTATTTCTGCTTTGCAAATGGGTTCATCTGTATATCGTGTATTGGCACACATATGTGGACTCTCATGGCTTCCCAGTAAAGAACCTGCCTGCAATGCAGGAGACCTGAGTTCAACCCTTGGTTTGGGAAGATCCCCTGGAGGAGGCCATGGAAACCCTCTCTAGTACTCTTGCCTGGAGAATTCCATGGACAGAGGAGCCTGGGGGGCTACAGTCCATGGGATCGCAAAGAGTCGGACACAACTGAGCAGAATCTTATGGAATCTCACGCTATGATTTAATTTGTCCCTATTCTTATAACCATGCCCTCACTATTTATTTATTCCAAATACCTTCACACAAGTACACCTTCTTAGATGCTTTCTCTAACATTCAGGACTACCTTGCTATCTTTGACTTCCAATAAGCTAAGGATTAACCTACTGCCACCTCTCTGTTGAAATCTGAGCCAAGAGATCATTTCTGAAGTTGAGTTTTACTTATTTGGCTTTGCTGTTTGAAGTTAATTTATGACGTAGCCCAACTAACTTACCTCCTTACCAGTGGTTTAACTTTCAAAGTGGCAAGGGAATATTAATAGTATAAATATAGAATGGTCTCAGGCTTTCAAATGCTATATTTGTCCTTTTTCCTGTGCCTTTAAATATCAACCATCAAGTCAATAAGCCACTATTTGGCATTACTGGTCAATATGCAAATATATCTTCATCTGAAAGGGCATTTCTGATAGATTGCATTGAACTACATGTATGGATGTGAGAGTTGGACTGTGAAGAAGGCTGAGCGC
>SJYX01005413.1:0-17265 GCA_006410675.1 Oreotragus oreotragus
GGGTTCATGTTTGGGAGTTCATGTACACTCATGATGGATTCATGTCAATGTATGCCAAAACCAATACAGTACTGTAAAGTAAAATAAAGTAAAAACAAAACAAAACAAAAAAACTTGCTGTATATTTTCCCATATGTTATTAGGTTTATATCATCATATGCATACTATATGTTATCAGTCAATGTTTAAAGTAGTCATAAATGTATAATGGAAATTCTTCCACTTAACACAGAACTAAGCATTAAAACATATATCTATTTTCTTTGTTCACATAGCCACAAATAAATATAATCTTATATAAATGCATGCTTATTCTCATAGTTATCCATTTTTTACCATCTTTATTTGCTTTTTGTTCCTTTCTTTCTTTATCTTCCTTTTTTTTTTGAGGGGTAGGCATTCATTCTCTTCCTCTAATTCATCGTTTTTGATGGCTGCATAATATTACATATATACTTATCTATCTCTATTTTACTAGCCACCTGTCAAAGGCTATCCATTTTGTTCCCAGTTTTTTGTACCAAGATAATACTACAGTGAGCATGTATGTGTATGGTTTGTGTGTAGTGTGTGTTTGTGTGAATTCTTGATTTTAATTTGATGTATTAGATTTCCAATTCAAAGGAAATACATATTTCTGCCTTTAATTGATATTAACAAGTTGCTTTCCAAAAGGCTGTAGAACTCATATTTTCATTAGCAATGCATCTTTATACATTTATCTGAGTCTTATCTGAGAATTAATGTGATTCTTTCACTGCCATTGTAATTTACATTTTCACAACTACTATGGACTTCCTCTTTAGTGAATTGCCTATTTCTACCATTTGCTCACATTTAAATTCCATTGTCTTTTTCTAACTAGTATGTAAAAGCAATTTTTTTTTTTTTTTTTAGGGGTTTTTACTGTGGTTTATTACAGGATATTGCATATAGTTCCCTGTGCTATTCAGTAGGACGGCAGCCTTCCAGAAAGAATCTGAATGACTTGCATGCTAGTATTCATGCTCTTATGTAATCCCCTCCTGAGTGTGGGCTCTATCTAGTGATTTACTCCTAAAGATTATTATATAGCGAAAGTGACAGGATGCCACTTCTGTGATTATGTCACAGAGACCATGACTTCCATTTTGCTCATACTCTTTCTGTGGCTCTTCTCATGTTCTTTCTCTGATGGACAGGGCCACCTGGCATGGAACTAAGGTGGCCTCCAGCCAAAAACCCGTGAGAAGCTGAGGCCCTTATTCCAATATTCCTCAAGGAAATAAATGCTGCAAACATTAATATAAGCTTGGCAGTAGATTCTTCCCCATTCAAGCCTTCAGATGAGACTGCAGCCTGGCTAACATCCTGACTGCAATCTTGTGAGGGGCCCTAAAGCCAAGGACACAGTTTATTTGGGCCTGGATTCCTGACCCATGGGTTTCCCTGATAGCTCAGCTGGTAAAGAATCCACCTGCAATGCAGGAGACCATGGTTTGATTCCTGGGTCAGGAAGATCCACTGGAGAAGGGATAGGCTACACATTCCAGTATTCTTGGGCTTCCCTTGTGGCTCAGCTGGTAAAGAATCCCCCTGCAATGCAGGAGACCTGGGTTCGATCCCTGAGTTGGAAAGATCCCCTGGAGAAGGGAACGGCTACCCACTCCAGTATTCTGGCCTGGAGAATTCCAAGGACTATATAGTCTATGGGGTTGCAAAGAGTCAGACATGACAGAGTGACTTTCACTTTCACTTCCTGATCCACAGAAACTGTGAGTAACAAAGGTGTATTGTTTTAAGCTGCTAAGTTTGGGGGTTATTTATTTTTCAGAATTAGATAACTAAATCTGTATGCAGGTCAGGAAGCAACAGTTAGAACAGGACATGGAACAAAAGACTGGTTCCAAATAGGAAAAGGAATATGTCAAGGCTGTATATTGTCACCCTGCTTGTTTAACTTATATGCAGAGTACATCATGGGAAATGCTGGACTGGAAGAAACACAAACTGGAATCAAGATTGCTGGGAGAAATATCAATAACCTCAGATATGAAGATGACACCACCTTTATGGCAGAAAGTGAAGAGGAACTAAAAGACGTCTTGAAAGTGAAAGAGGAGAGTGAAAAAGTTGGCTTAAAGCTCAACATTCAGAAAACGAAGATCATGGCATCTGGTCCCATCACTTCATGGGAAATAGATGGGGAAACAATGGAAACAGTGTCAGACTTCATTTTTTTGGGCTCCAAAATCACTGCAGATGGTGATTGCAGCCATGAAATTAAAAGATGCTTACTCCTTGGAAGAAAAGTTATGACCAACCTAGATAGTATATTCAAAAGCAGAGACATTACTTTGCTGAGTAAGGTCCATCTAGTCAAAGCTATGGTTTTTCCTGTGGTCATGTATGGATGTGAGAGTTGGACTGTGAAGAAGGCTGAGCACCGAAGAATTGATGCTTTTGAACTGTGGTGTTGGAGAAGAGTCTTGAGAGTCCCTTGGACTGCAAGGAGATCCAACCAGTCCATTCTGAAGGAGATCAACCCTGGGATTTCTTTGGAAGGAATGATGCTAAAGCTGAAACTCCAGTACTNCTTTTGAACTGTGGTGTTGGAGAAGAGTCTTGAGAGTCCCTTTGACTGCAAGGAGATCCAACCAGTCCATTCTGAAGGAGATCAACCCTGGGATTTCTTTGGAAGGAATGATGCTAAAGCTGAAACTCCAGTACTTTGGCCACCTCATGTGACGAGTTGACTCATTGGAAAAGACTCTGATGCTGGGAGGGATTGGGGGCAGGAGGAGAAGGGGACGACCGAGGATGAGATGGCTGGATGGCATCATGGACTCGATGGACGTGAGTCTGAGTGAACTCCGGGAGTTGGTGATGGACAGGGATGCCTGGCGTGCTGCAATTCATGGGGTCACAAAGAGTCAGACATGACTGAGCGATGGAACTGAACTGAACAATTATATATGCTAAATTTGGGGGGTTAGCTATATATTGCAAATATGTTTCCTGATCTTTTGTTTATTGATTTTGTTTATGACATCGTTTTCTTAAACATCTATTTTTTTTCTTATGACATCTATTAAGTTAATACAGGATTAAACTTTTTATATAACTTATTATGCCTATTCTTTTCTTGGCTTTTAGACTTGATAGAGTATTAGGATTGGGATAGGATTAGATTGGGGGTTATTAGGTCACTCCAGCTCTCTAAGGATGGAAATAAACATGTTAGCTACAGATTTTCTTTAAAATATGTTTTAGAGTTCTTTCGTCTAGATTTTATGTTGGCCAAAAGTTTCCCAGTTATTCTCTAGTTCTTGCTTTCTATTGTAATTAAAAAAAAAATAAGGTAACATCTTTAGGTACAATTATTAGGTAATAAATCACTCTTTCTTGGAAAACAATATTATTTTCTGCGCTGTAGGCGATCACAGCAAATATTGGGGGTTAAGCTGTAAAGTCAAAGAGGAAAGTGATAATCTCGTCTTTTCAAAGTAATTCTAGAGAATTTCTTAAATTGAACATAGGATAGAATATACGTGGTTTGGCATAAAAGTTCCTCTAAGGGAAAACACACAATAATGTAGAGAATATAACACAGTGTAAACATGCAGAATATAATCCTACAGGGTATTAAGTTATGGTATAGCAAGAGAAGAAGAAGGATGCATTTAACAAAGCAGGAGAAACAATGATGGTGAATACTCACCCTGCATCCTGGGTATTTTGCCCAGCTCTGATAGTAATAACATTGACCACCATGATGACTGATGCTGACAACAAAGATGAGTTCACTGTCCGTGAGATGAGATTTGAGATGATAAAGATGGGTGTAGTACACACTCCAGGGATTCATTTTCTTCCTCTGGACAACACTATTGTAGGTCACGTGAGCGGTGGAGAGACCTGCTCATAATATTTAAATTGCTACTTTCTCAGCTCTCACTTTTCTTCTTGCTCTCTCTTTAGTAGCTCATCTATCATTAATTTTATGGAAGTCAAACACACACTTATGCTTTTCCCCTGTATGTGGTATAAGCAGTTTAGCTGACTCCAAACGATAGTCAGTTGACAGACTTCAGTGTCGGTGGCAACATCCTGCAAAATGGAAGATCACAAGAAAAAAATTCATCTGTGGTGCTCACACTTGGAGGAGAATTTGCTTGTTTTATTTTGTTTGGTTTCAATTTCTATTCAGTAGGAGGAAAATCAATTTATACTTTATGGTTATAATACATGGAAACCTGGATTAACTGATATGATATTTCTACAGCAACTTACTCCAGGGAGTTTTTTCACTTCTTACAAATTGACATGCTAGGTTGCTGCTCGGGTGAACTGAGGTTGGGGAAATGGTCAGTGTAAATTCTCTGAGATGCTGAGACATGATGTGAAAGATAAAACCTATGGGACACCTGACCTTTCGTAGGAGGAGGATCTCCTTTTCAAATGCAAGGTGCAAAGTCGGAAAGGGATGTGAATAAGATCATCTGTACCATTTTTCTAGACCACATAAAATGCATTAATATACAATATTTGTTTTTCTCTTTCTGACTTACTTCACTCTATGATGCTAAGTCCATCCAGATCTCTACAAATGATCCAGTTTCATTCTTTTTTATGGCTGAGTAATATTCCATGTGTATATGCCTCACATCTTCTTTATCCATTCCTCTGTTGATGGACATTTAAGTTGCTTCCGTGTCCTGGCTATTGTAAATAGTGCTTCAGTGAAAGAGAAAACAAATGTATGAACACCAAGGGGAGTAAGGGGCAGGGTGTGATGGACTGGGACGTACTGGGATCGACATATGTACACTGTTGATACTATGGATAAAGCAGATAACTAATGAGACCCTCCTGTCTAGCTCAGGGAACTCTACTCAATGCTCTGTGGAGAACAAAATGGGAAGAAAATCCCCCAAATGGGAAGGAAATCCAAAAAAGAGTCCTATATATTTATAGCTGATTTACTTTGCCATTCAGCAGAAACGCTGTAAAGCAACTACACTCCAATTAAAAAATTTTTTTTTAAAAAAGGAAAGGGATGTGAGAGCAAGTCAGTGTAGAGATTTGGAGAGTTCCAATTTGATGAGATAAGTAAGGGAGTCAGAAGTTTGGGGGGAGTTTTGAGGGGGAAATCAGAATATGAGTTGACTAGGGAAACAGAGAAGATTGACAGGCTGTTCCACTGAAGTTCCCAGCTGAAGATGAGGACCATATTTCCATGGAGACTATCATCTGCCCAGTTGGGGGGGACTTTCTCTAGTAGTGTAGCAGCCTGGATTTAGGACTGGGAAGGCCTTCATTTCAGGAAAAATATTTAGGAAGGACAATATCAGAAACCTGAAGAGAGAACAAACTGGCAAATACTAAGGTGTTAATACACAAAGGTAAGACTGACGAAAAAGTGAGAAGCATATGTCCCTAAGGCAGTGGGACCAGGCCCCCGTGTTGAGGCCCTGGGGATCCTGGCTGTGTGAAGCCCCAGTGATCATAAGCTGCAAGCATTAGTGTCACCAATGAAAGTGTCACAATGGAGTGTCACCACTCCACTAATGTGGAGTCAACCATTCTTACAGTCTATTGTCAACATTCTATTGGAAATATTGGTTATGAATTTTTATGACCCCACATAGGAGTTCCTGTTCTACTTTTTGCACACAGGGAAGGCTAAGCCACAAGTTGACTTGATGAGAAAGACTCCTGTTTCCTCATGGGAATAGAGGGGCCTCTAATAGTGGTCCACTTCCACTTTCTGCAGATTTTTAACAGGTTAAGTGAAGCTTCAAGCAAATTCTCAGGGAACAGAGCCATAGTTGTGTGACTCACCCAAGAAAAAACTTATGCCAGGCATGCTAGAGCAGATGTCTTACCCCAGCCAACGGGCAGTATATTTTCAGTCCAGATTTAGAAAAGACATGCGAAGAAGATCTCTGCTTCCCTGGGTCACAGAACACAAAGGTCAATAAACATTTTTGCTTTTAATAGACGGCATGGGAGAACAGGAAACCAAGCACTGGCTTTAGCTTTTGACATGTACTTTCTATGGGATTTCCAGGAAATTCCTTCACTTAGAGCCTGAATGTTGCAACGACTTTCTTAGACTCTAAAGTCTCTCTCTCAGAAATAATAGCACTGGTTGTAGACAATGACATAGTCTTTCCTAAGACACAGTGCTTGTCTTTCCTAAGACACAGGGCTTGGCACATAATAGCATTCAGTAAAAGCTGACTCTTGCGTGGGCCTCTTTATCTTCTGTGAAATACAGTTCTTAGGCTCATATCTTTTCCACCTCTGGAATTCTAAGATTCTGCAATGGAAACCATTTTTGGTTATTGCATCATAGCTAGCATGAGCAATCATTTTCTGGAAAAAAGGTAGGTAGTAATAGTTTAGGCCTTGCATGTCAGACAGCCTTCATCATGACTACCCACTCTGGCACTACAACACAAAAGCAACCACAGACAACACTTGAACGAACAGGCATGGCTGTCTTCCAGCAAAACAGTATTCACAAAACTAGAGCCACAGCCTAGACCTGGCCCACAGGAAACTATGTGCTGACCTCTGTTTCACAGAATAAAAAATGGGGACTAAAGAACTGAAAAGCAATTTTTGATAGAAAAAAAAGTACACGGGAAATCATGTACTGCAAAATTGCATAAGCTTATGGTACATTTAACTCAAAAACTTTTTTTTTGGTAATGAGCATATGAAAGAAAGCAGAGGTTCTACAACAAAGGTGGATAATAGAAATACAATAAACAGAGCTGGACACGACTTAGCAACTAAACCACCAAACAGCTTTCACAAACTTAAAGCTTTATAAATATTTTACTGACATAAATATGGAAAATAAGTGAAATGGAAAACAATGGCCCAGAAATTCCCTTTTGCTACAAGTTGAAAGAAGGCAAAAAGATAGCAATCATACAAACAGCATGAGAAGCCCAGATTGTAGCTCAAAGCTAATGTTGCATTTGACTCCGTAATTAAGGAGACAGTTATGCATTAAACTGGCTCAAACCCTTGCAGGGTGATTGCTCAACCTTCTAATCACATTCAATCTGATCTGGTCATCTGAATATTACAATGACTGGATTGTAGGCTGTTTTCCTTATGAACTTGGCTCAGTGACTAGCAACCAGTCCTTCATGGTATCTGGAAACCTTAACAAGGAATATCAAATTGTATGGTAAGCCCAACTTGAAGTTATGTCAAGGAAAGAAAAAGAAGAAAAATGCAATGAATAAAGAAAAAGAGATAAGCAAGGTACAAAGGAAGAAATACTAGTGGAGCAGCAGTGAAGAGTAGAGTCCAGATGCCTCGTAGAGACATTCAGTGCAGGGGTATTGTGAGAAATCACTGCCTGTAGCAACCACCATGCCTCTCCCGGGCCCCGCTATAGATGTCTGCATGTCACAACTGCCTTTTCCTCCCTGCCAGGTCTCCTCTAGGTGGTTCTCTTAACTAGAGTTTATTCATCTAAAAAAGAGCAAACAGGATAATATTTGAGCAAATAACTGACTCACAGTATTTTTCCATCTTCTCATTTCAAGCCTTCTAACACTTTGCTTGCATCAGGGATTTTGCACACCAGAAAACTTGACATCAAAGGCCTATTTGGCTTTTTGTGAAAGCTCAACCCCTCTGAAGAAATTGTGCCTGGTGTCCCAGAGAGGAAAGAGAGACAAGATGGTGACTTTCAAGAGAAAGAGAGATTTTCCAAAATGGTAAGGATGAGGGTCAGCACCTCTCTAATGTGGGGCTCAGCCGCTGCTCCTCGACAGAAGCCTGGAGAGAGAACAGGCCCAAGGATGATAGCGGACAACATCTGGGAAAGGTGGCCCTCGGCAGAAGGGGTTCCTTCCCTGGCTCCAGGGCGAACCCAAGGATGGCCTCGGGGGCCAGCGGCCCCAGCTGGGCTGAAACAACACGCATCACACCAGCAGCCAGCAAGGAACCGGCCCACAACCATAGGGACCAATCTGTGTCCTTGAGCAATACATTAAGTTCCTTTGCCCAGGTCCTGAAAGTAGGGAGTCCCAATAATGAGTGAAATTGTATTTCCCTCCAGCCTTAATGGAGGAGGGCTCAGAGCAGATTTAAGCTGATTTAAAGATATGAAGAAACATAATGATTCCTGCAGAATATCATCTGTGGGCTGATATTCATATACCAACAAATGTTTGGGAATGGAGGGGTGGGAAAGAAGAGGGGCTTATGTTCCACTTGGCACAGTCTCTGATGCAGAACTAGCAAGCTCCCTGAGGTACTTATTAGGTGTGTGGAGGCAGTGTGACCGCAGCGGCTGGGAAAGAGCAGAGGGCTGCTTTATAAATCCTTCAGCGGGTAAATGAATGCCCAGAAAAACAGAGAGTGGGTGGAGTAACATAATTGAAAACAGCTGAACTGCGAAGTGGACCTAATTTTTTTCTGAACTAAGAATGAGTAAAGTGTCTTTTCAAGAACTGGGTATAAAAATGGAACCAGGAGATAAAGAAAACCCACTATATTTAGTTGTTCACTCACACGCATGGTTAATATAGTAGCCCGGCGATGCATTAAGAAAATCTCCTCCTGTACTTGTCATAGCTTGCCTAGTTGTGTGATGATCCAGCCCTTGGAGATTGGGAAACAAAAGGCCTCCTGACCTAAGAGCCTGTGGGCCCGTCTGATGAGAAAGCATAACCCCTCAGGGGGCTCAACGAGGGCTTCTGGCTGCAAAGGCTGTGCCTTTTGGAGAAAAGCACATGGAGTGCAGGGGAGGAGGGGGCCACTGGCCCAGTAGGCCAGGTTGGCTGGTGCAGCCCTGGGCTGGGCTTGTGCTGTGGGCTAGTCTCACGCCTACTTTCTCATCCACCTCTCCTTTCAGGGAGATCAAAGGGATACAAGTAGTGAGTCACCAGGTTAATCAACAACTGGTGTTGTCTTCAACATTGTTATAAAATACTCCACTCATACTCTGAGTAAGAAGTAATTCCTCCCAAGCAAGTGATACAGCAGTCATTCAAATTCTGGATCCAGAACTCACTGACTCACCTGCTCTTTGTCACATGGCTTTCTGCAAGCACAGCAATGATGGCTCTCACCTGCACTCCGTGGACGTGCTGCCAGCTGTGTGCATCCATCAGTGGCACTGAGCCATCGTGGTCTGTCAGTGACCATGCAGGGTCAATGACAATTCACTTTTAAATGTCACACGAAGAAAGGAGGGAATCATATAAAGGAGAAAAATAGTTCCTCTAGAAACCACAATTACGAAGGTCTAATACTTAGCACCCTAGAAATACAATTTTACTTGTTATGTTAATCTACCCATTCTTAAGGCCCAGTTTTGGGATGGAGAGTCCAGTAAGTTGGGCAAGCTTTGAAAAGAGGGATCCAGACAAAACTATTGATTCACTTTTATAAAATTACATGAATTAAATAATAATAGGAGAAAACAGCCATAAAGATGAGAAAACAACAAAATGCTTTTTTTTCTATTTGAAAAATTACAATTCGTACGTAAGAATTAGCCACTATCTGCAAATACTGTTATTACATTTTCTCTTTCCTTATGCACACATTCTAATTTTCTTCCCTGCAAAAATTAATTGCCATGGATGTGGTCTTGAAATCACTGTGGTTTCTGAAATCTTGTTCAGAAGAAGCAATACATTTTCCTATTTGTGAAGTCTGAGCCAAGCAAAAACAGAGGAACTAAGTCAAATTATTCCATTTCCTTTTTTATAAAATATACTGGAAAATTAGCAAAATGTCATAGATATGGTCTACCCTTTGTTCACTGGTTTAATCACCCAGTCAATAAGCATTCAACGAGCATCTAATACATTTTAGGCACTGGGAAAGCAGAAGTCAATCAAACATTGGTCCCTGCCCACATGAAGCTGAATTTAGTAGAGTTGGTGGACAGATCAACAAAGAATTGGAATAATATTTTGAAATACTATGAGAAGTCTTTTTCTTTCTCAGAAAATCTTTTTTTTTTTTTACCTTGTGACTCTTTCACCATTTATGCAGACCAAGAGATGAAGGCTGACTGCCCCTAAAGAAAAGGCACAAAAGGATCCAGTCAGAATAGAGCCCAATTCCTGGCTGAGAATATAAAAAGCAAGCCTTGAAAGCTTTCAGTTCTAAGAGCAGGGCGCTTAGGGGAGGAGAGAAGCTGGGGGGTAGCTTTTGTTGTATTTATTTATTTATTTTTGAATGCTAAAACCTTGGTTCTGACTCAATAGAGTAAAGCCCGAAACACTAGCCAGTTTTTTCCAAAAGCCAGAGAGTGGGACAAAATGCATGATGACGCAAGAACAACTTTCCAGCCTCAGAGGAGACAAGGCCTTTTCTAAGAAGGAGCTTTGAAAGGATGGAGAAAAGAGAACTACCCTGTTGAGATGCAAATGGGGGGGTCTGCTAAAACCTCTGCACGGGGTGGAGGCTGTGGGATGGAGCTTCTAGGAGCCCTTAGGGGGCTGCCCCACTTTTTTCCTGCTGGCCTTCTCTTTGATCATTGCTTATGCTCAACTACTTGTTAAGTCTTTTTAATATTGCCCTTACACTGAAGAATTTGGGTGGTTTTATTCCGGGGTGTTAGAGAATATGACCCGCAGTTTTGAAAGAACTCCAGTGATGATGAAAAGGAAAGACAGAAGGAGAAAAGATCAGAGATGCGCAGAGATGCTTAAAGGCCGCTGCCAGGGTACCAGGAGGGAGCAGGGGTCCAGAAGGCCAGCAGCACCACCCTGCTTTCCACCATCCCCTTCTGAAGGAGGCGAGGGAAGGAGAGGATCAGGACTGTGCCCAGGGTTCCAGCACACGGCTGGGTGGTGCCATCAACCAGTAGACTATGAAGGAGTAGGAATAGGTCAAGGAATTCAGTTTTCATCCAAGCAGGTCACGAAGTCTCAAGAAATCCTTGAGAACTCAGAGAAATGTAAACTGGTTGGTAGAGTGGTAAGTGAGGAAGACCTGAAGCTAGCGGAACAAATGGACCCACTGTGCCTAGTAATGAATCGTGATGCCCCTCAGGGAGGGGCCTCTGGGGTTCCACTGGAGGCTCTGCCCTTGGCCCATATTTTTCAAGAACTTGGATGTAGACACTGAAGACATACGCATCCAGGGAGTGTAGGAGGCAAATTCAGAAGAAATAGCCATTATGATAAATGATAGAATGAAAAATTCAGAAGGCGGAAGCAAGTGTCTGAAAATACCAGGATGACACTGAACAGAATAAATAGAAAGTCCTGCGTTTAGGTTTAAAGCAGAGTGACGAGTCCACTTAGAAAATGTGAAGCCCGGCTTGGCAGCGCTTCCTCTGAACAGCGACATGAGGGTTTTGGTTGTCCTCAAGATGTTGGGAAGAAACAGCGAGATGCTGCCACTTAAAGGCAGTTCCACCTCTATGCAGGATGAGTTACAGTTGCGAAGATCTACTTCTTAGCAAGATGCCTCGGTTGTCCCAAACTAACACCTTTTTTTAGAAGTTTAAGAGTATCAAATTAAAAACTGAGGTTTTTGGCCACCTGTTCCAAAAAGGAGAGGCAGGGAACAGCTCTTCACTTGGTAATTTTATGTCCCTGGTTGAGTCATCCAGAGACAGCTAGTGGCGGGGGTTTAGTCCCTAAGTCACGTCCGTCTCTTTTGAGACCCCCTGGTCTGTAGCTAGTCCAGCTCTTCTGTCCGTGGGATGTTCCACATAAGGATACTGGAGTGGGTTGCCATTTCCATCTCCAGGGGATCTTCCCGACCCTGGGATTGACCCCCCGTCTCCCGCATTGGCAGGTGGGTTTTTTTTACCCCTGAGTCACCGGGGAAGCCAGAGACAGCTAGTGCTCACTGAGTGTCCATGTGCTCCCTGACACTTTGCAGGGGACTTTCACGTGGGCCGGAAGCTTGTCACTGAGTTCTGGTAGTTAAGAATGACAGCAGCAGTGATACGGCACTTCTGACCTAGGATCTGAGCAGTAAGTGTGCGTTCTCCATCCGTCTCCTCCCCTGCAGGATGCCCCTGGAGTCTCATAGTGAGATGTTTGCAGCACAAGATGGAGAGAGCCTGGACCACTTCACATGACCAAAACATAGGCCTTTGTGTTTGTCAAGCTCCTGAGATTTGGGAGTGTGTCCACTGCTGCCACCAGTATAACCTAATCCTAATAGTGTTTACTCTTGAGCATCCCTGGTCTTTGCATAAGAATGCCAGTGGTGCAGAGCCATCATGCTTCTCTTCAGGGAACCTTTGGGAACCTCACCCTGGAGTCCAGTTCAGAGCACTTTGATAGGTAAATGCTGTAGTCACATACAAAAAGAATGAGTGATGTGGCTGAGGAAACCATTCTTCAATCTATATAATGTATATTTCAAGGAAAGTTTCAGTTTATTCTAAGACATAAAGACATTCATTCATGAAATTCAATATCTCTCTTGACTTTTTGCATCTAACATTTGTATATAGGGTAAGGGTTTTGACTAGATGCCAGCCTGGGTCCCTTTCAGTTCTGTGAAGTAAAGCTGAAATAATGTAAGAACTAGAGGAAATCTAGGCGTCTATCTAACTGTACTAATGCCAGATTTTATAGACGAGGAAACTGAGCCCAAGGAAGGTTAAGATATTTGTTTCAGACCCCTTAGATCTCTGGATTTCATTTTCAGTGCTCTTTCTAGTACATTGCCTTAAAAGTATGGTACTTTAGAATGAACAAGCCAACAATAACTAAAAGCTCTCCTGATCCTTTTTACCTTAAAAGTGAACTAATGCCTTTATCTGGGATCCCTTTAATCTATATGACTCCACGAATGAGGGAAGGAAATGTTTCCTTAGGATCAAAGAGAAGGAATAGAGACTGGCAGAAGGAAGAAGGGAATTGTGAGCATAATGCCCTTATTTCAGGAACTACACATACCTTTCTTGGCCTCAAACTCCTGACCTTTTTTTTTTTTTTTCTGCAAGCCCTCCTCCTACTGCAAGTAGATACATACTGCAAAATCAGCATAGAACAGAGTCCTTACCTTTTTCTCCTTCCACTTCAAATTTATCTAGTACAGTGATTTTTTTAGTCCAATTCAATTATAAAAATTATACTTATCATTTCAGCCTCAAAATATTCTTATTTCAAGTTTCTTTCCATATTCTCTACCACCTAGTTTTAACCTTCTGGTGAGAAGCTGAAAACAAAGGGAATCTGCCAACTTATTAGAATAATTGCTCCTAGCATGAGAGCATCCAGGAGCTGGTATTGACAATTGCTTAAGTCTACAGCCCTCAGGGTCTCTGGTCAGCTCCATCATGGCGGTTGGGGCCTAGCCTGTCCTTATTATTGCATTGCATTTCTCAGTGCCATTTTCTTCCTCTCACCTTGTAAATACTTGTCACTTCAATTGGAAATCCCATGAAACAACCAGTGAGTCGCTGTGTTCCATTCTTCTGCAGTTGGCCTAGGTTTAGGAAGGCTAAAGATCTCATGATTCACCTTGGCTTGATTTCATGAGAAATTAGGGGAGTGGTCTTGCCTTTTTGCCATTCCCATCCCTTCTCTGATTCTCCCTAAGACCCCTTCCCCACTCCAGTAACACTGCCTGTAACCATCCAGGAGGAAGGAAATTCCAGGTTCTTTAGGTCACTTGCCCACATTTCACCAGAAAAGACATAGAAGCCTTGAGTTCAGTTCAGTCAGTCTCTCAGTCATGTCTGATTCTTTGGACCCCATGGACTGCAGCACGCCAGGCCTCCTTGTCCATCACCAATTCCCAGAGTTTATTCAAACTCATGTCCATTGAGTCAGTGGTGCCATCTAGCCATCTCATCCTCTGTCATCCCCTTCTCCTAACACCTTCAATCTTTCCCAGCATCAGGGTCTTTTCAAATGAATCAGTTCTTCGCATCAGGTGGCCAAAATATTGGAGTTTCAGCTTCAGCATCAATGCTTCCAATGAATATTCAGGACTGATTTCCTTTAGGATGGACTGGTTGGATCTCCTTGCAGTCCAAGGGACTCTCAAGAGTCTTCTCCGACACCACAGTTCAAAAGCATCAATTCTTTGGTGCTCAGCTTTCTTTATAGTCCAACTCTCACATCCATACATGACCACTGGAAAAACCATAGCCTTGATGAGATGGACCTTTGTTGGCAAAGTAATGATTCTGTTTTTTAATATACTGTTATGTTAGTCATAACTTTTCTTTCAAGGAATAAGCATCTTTTAATTTCATGGCTGCAGTCACCATCTGCAGTGGTTTTGGAGCCCCCCAAAATAAAGTCAGTCACTATTTCCCCATCTATTTGCCATAAAGTGATGGGACCAGATGTCATCATCTTTGTTTTCTGAATGTTGAGCTTTAAGCCAACTTTTTCACTTTCCTCTTTCACTTTCATCAAGAGCATCTTTAGTTCTTCTTCACTTTCTGCCATAAGGGTGGTGTCATCTGCATATCTGAGGTTATTGAGATTTCTCCCAGCAATCTTGATTCCAGCTCGTGCTTCCTCCAGCCCAGCGTTTCTCATGATGTACTCTGCATATAAGTTAAATAAGCAGAGTGACAATATACAGCCTTGACGTACTCCTTTTCCTATTTGGAAACAGTCCATTGTTTCATGTCCAGTTCTAACTGTTGCTTCCTGACTTGCATACAGATTTCTCAGGAGGCAGGTCAGGTGGTCTGGTATTTCCATCTCTTTAAGAATTTTCCACAGTTTTTGTGGTAATTCACACAGTCAAAGGCTTTGGCATAGTCAATAAAACAGAAATAGAAGACTTTAGCCTTTGGGAAAGCAGATGGGAGCTGAAATCCCCCTCTTTTCACACCAGATTTCTGACCACTTCAGTAATAAAATCTACTATCACCTACTGTTTGCCAACTGTTTTTCAAATACTCTACATACTTGACCTCAGAAGACTTTAATGAGGTAGGAATTCTAAAGAAGGTGACTTCTTGTTGTTTTTACAGACTCAGATGGCAGTGTGGGGAATGCTGCTTGAGGTTCTGCTGAGGTGTGTCATCTTCCCATCAGGAATGGGGGTGGGGGAGAAGGTGTCCAGTTTCTTTGCTTCTTGGTTGAGAACTGTCTCCACAATTGCCCGTTACTGCCAGTCAGCAATCGTGAAAAAACAGCAAAGGCTTTTGCTCTATATACCACATTCTTACGCTACAACTAGCTTGCTGCTTACCATAGGAGAGTAATAGGAATGCACCTGTGTCTGCATGTGAATGCATGTGTTTACATCACTTCATTGTGCTTTCTAACTAAGAGAGTAACAGAGACTATTGCATCAAATTCAAGAAACACAGAAATGTAACAGTTTTCTTTTAGTTAATGGCCTCATCCCCTGACATCTAGTCACTTTCATCAGTTTGTGATGTGTATGCCTCCTGTGTATACACTTTTTTTATACTGTGTATGCAAACACAGATAAAATGTTTGCTTTGACTTTCATAAAATAGGATTATACTATATATGTACGTATATACTATGTATTTTATATATATAATAAATATGTAATATATTTCTGAGTCCTTTTTTCAGTTTAACATATAATATGTCTATACATTCAGATACAACTCATCTTTTTGGTGGTCCTGGAATATTAATTAGTGTGAATGTTCTATGATTTATTTGTCTACTTCTCTATTTCTAGCATTTAGTTTAGCTCCAGTTTTGGCTGTTACAGTATGTGTACACACACACACACACACACACACACACCCCTCTCCCTCTAGAGGCGGAGCTTTTCTGAAACAGAATCTTGTATGTGGGACTGCTTGGTTGGAAAATGTGTTCGTTTTTTTTGAAATGGTCACACCTATTAACAAAATATAAAGGGCTTTATCTTCTTATTCTATATATCATCAAAAACTTACTCAATTTTTGCCAACTTAGCCAGAAAAAAAAAAAAAAAACTATTGCTTTAATTTCAATTACTATAACTGTTAGTGAGTTTGAGCATTTTTCAAATGTTATTGTCTCTTTGTAATTTCCTCTCTAAAATGCCTCTTATCGTTTGTTCATTTTTTCCCCTTTCATCTTTCTATATACTGCTTTGGAGGAGCTTTTTAGCTCTGATGGATGTTAACTCTTTGTCTTTTCTATGTGTTGCAAATATTTTCCCACAGTCTTTATTTGACTTTTAAATTTGTTCATGTGAGCTGATTTTGTCAAGTAGAAGTTTTGACTTTTTAACTATTCCAGTCTGTCAACCTTTTCCTTTATGGTTTCCGGGCCTCCTGTGGGCCTCAGAAAGCTCTCCCCACTCCCCATCAGTGAAAATATGGAGAATGTGCTTACTTAGAGAACGAGATGGTCCAACTCAGAGGCAACAGCAACAGAATTGATAGGATGCCAAGGAAAATCACCCTGAACCCTGTGAGGAATCTGCCGAGCCCACATTTCCCCTCCACTGTACTTTTCCAGCCTGTGGTTATTTGTTCTGCCTCTAGGCAGCCCTGACTTTCCACCAAGTTCGCCCCCTTCTTCCCTCATTCCTATGCAGAGAGCTGTTTGGTTTTCTGTCTTTGCTCTTGTTTTCCAGACTGTTCTCTAAAGTAAGTGGGGCCCCATTTACCTGTAGGTCTCCCCACTCAGGACTGGATGCAACATTACCAACAACATTTGCATCTTTCTGTACCCCCTTCTTGCTTACCCCTGGCCCCCTTCCTTGAGTGAGCAAGGAAAGCAGCCAAAAGCAGATGCTTGACACATCTGCCCTGGGTTGGCTCAGTTCCAGTGGGAAAGTTTGATGTTGCAAGCTTTTAATAGCCACTCCATTTCCCTGACTTACAATCACACAGGCTTCCTTGACTTCCTTCTAATTCATTAAGGACAAAGAAAGCAAGCTGAGTTTGCATTGCTTGGGTCCTGGGGGAACCAGCCCCAGGCCGGCAGATGACGTAAGAGCCTTTGTCCTGGGCCCCTTTCTCTGCCGCAGCTGCCTCTTCCTGCCTCCCAGCTACCTTTTCTCTCTTGGCTCACTGGGCTTAAGTGTTATTAAGTTTCTCTCCCTTGTGGGGTCAGCCACAAGACAACATCAAGGGTTATCATAGGAGGATTTCTGCCCCCATCGCAGTCTCTGTCAGAATCCAACATCAGTTACATCCGTATCTTAAATATTCTCTGAATAAATGTAGTATGCCTGTGTGCAAATGCAGCTTCTAAGACAAGCTCCCCAGCTGTCCATCACAAATACATCTTAGCCTCCCATACCTGAACTCCTCCTGTGCAGATATCTGGCACCCTGGCCCTCTCCTTAACTTTCCCAGGTTGGTGGGGGCGGGTGGGT